>CM076569.1:779197464-779781529 GCA_034641835.2 Pinus albicaulis | reverse complement strand
TCAGAGAGCATTCCTTGAAATATTTGTTGATCTAATCCATGAATGTGTAGAGATCTACATGGATGATTTCACTGTATATAGCAGAACATTTGATGATTATTTAAAAAATATTGAATTTTTTTTGAAAATATACATAGAGAAAAACCTATCTCTCAGTAATGAAAATTGATTTATGATGTTAACTGAGGGGATAGTGTTGGGACACCATATTTCGTATTCAATAATTAAAGTGGACCCAGCAAAAATACAAGTCATTGTGAATTGAATGCCACCCACAACACAAAAAGGAAGTAAGAAGTTTCTTGGGTTATGCAGGCTATTACAGGAGATTCATTGAAAATTTCAGTAAAATAGCTCTACCTCTATTCAAGTTACTTGCAAAAGATGTTGAATTCCAATGGATAAATATTTTTCAAAATGCATTTGAAATATTAAAAGAAAAATTGCTAGTTGCACCCATTCTTCAAGGACCAAATTGGTCATTTCCATTTCATATATCTACTGATGCATCTGACACTGCTATAGGAGCATCACTTCAACAGAAAGAGAATCAGTTTAATTATGCCATATACTTCATAAGAAAAAACTTAACACCGACAAAATTGAACTATACAGTTACAGAAAAATAAATGTTAGCTGTAGTGCATGCAGATAATAAGTTTAGGCATTACAGAATAGGTTATCAAGTATTCATTTAGACAGATAATTCAACCATAAGATACTTAATGAACAAAGCAATTACAAATGGCAGAATTACTAGATGGATGTTATTGATGCAAGAATTTAACATCACTATATAATATCGAACAGGTAAGGATAATCAAGTATCAAATTTTCTATCAAGGTTTCATTCACCTGCTCATGCAAATCCTGTTTTAGATAATTTCCTAGATGAACATATATTTGCTATAAATGTTAAAACTCCATGGTTTTCAGATGTAGCCAACTATTTATCATTTGGAATATTACCATCCCATTACATAAATAAATAGAAAAGAAACATAATTAGAGAAAGTGATAGATATAGTTGTGTCAATGGTGAACTCTTTTATACTAGTTCTGATCTAATAATAAGAAAATGTGTTAGAGAAGACGAGATTCTAGATATTTTGAAAGCTTTTCATGGCGAGCCATTTTGTGGTCATTTTGCAGACAAGTGGAAGACATACAAAGTGCTAAAACTTGGCTACTACTGGTCAGCAATATTCAAGGATTCCAAATCTTATGTTAAGAAATGTGACAGTTGCAAAAGAACTGGAAGACGTGTGGTATTAGATGAAATTCCATTAAAGCCACAAGTACTCATAGAACAATTTGAGCAATGGGCTCTAGACTTTGTGGGACCAATAAACCCACCATCAAACGAAAAGAAGTACATCCTAGTATGTACATATTATGTTACTAAGTGGGTGGAGGCAAAGGCAGCGGTAAGAGAAATAGAAGAAACAATGGTTTCTTTTCTATTTGAAGAAATATTTGTAAGGTTTGGAGTTTCGAGACAAATTGTTACAGACCAGGGAGCACAATTCACCTCCAAAATTATAAGGGATCTTACAGAAAAGTAAAAGATCAAACAAAAAAAGTCTACTCCATACCATCCCCTAGAAAATGGAAAAGTGGAGTCCACTAACAAAGTTTTGGAGAATATCATGACAAAAACTCTGCAGATAAATAGAAAAGACTGGTCGGAAAAGTTAAGAGATGCACTATTGGCATACATGATCACATGGAAGAACGCAACTAGATTCAATCCATACGAGTTGGTATATGATAAGGAAGTCTTGTTACCCATAGAATTTCAAATACATACATATAAACTTGCAGTAGGATTGGGAATGGAATTATCTAAAGCACAACAATAACGAGTGATGCAATTAAATGAACTAGATGAAATAAGATATCAAGTAGTGGAGCATACATCTCTAGTGCAATAACAAAGAATAAAATTGCATGATCGATTCATCAAGAATAATTTTTTTCAAAAGGGAGGCTGGGCACTATTGTTTGACTCCAAGTTTAAAGATTTCAAAGCAAATTTTATGACTCATTGGCTTGGGCAATATAAGATAGAAGAGATCTTTGAAAATGGAGAAGTAAAAATAAAAACAATAGGTGAAGCGTCTATTTCATTTTTAGTTAATGGGCATAGGCTTAAAGTCTACAATAAGCATATCAATAAAGAGGATTTTATGAAAATAATTTCAACAGAAACTGATATGGAAATAATGGAACAACATAATATGCCTTCCTTACTTCTAGAATAATAAAAACAATATACAAAAAACGATACAAATAAATAAAAATTAAATAATAATAATAATAAAAGAGTTTGGTTGTGAAAATCCAGGAGATTGGTACAATACAAACTCGAATTCATATCAGAAAACCAAATTTCTTGGCCAATATGAATTCTCTATTTTGTTTTGTTTTTACTTTAGTATGATTTTGCAGAGTTAATCCTCCAAGACATGCAAGACTTGAGGATAAGTCTTAAAATCAACAAGGGGGAAGTTCGTAATAAAACTATGCAAATAGTTTGAGCAGTTGAGAAGGAACCTGAATTACATGACAGAAGGGACCTGATACATCATTGAAAATATTATGCAGAAGGGACCTAAGACATCATTGAAAATATTGTGCAGAAGGGACCTGGGATATCATTGAAAATATTATGCAGAAGGGACTTGAATTATATGACAGAAGAAAATTGAAACATTGTTGAAAATTACATGTCAGAAGTGACCTGAAAAATTATTTATAATATCACTACAGAAGGGATCTAAATAACATCAACATTCAAGCCTGAAGTACATGTCATAAGGGACCTGAAACATCAATTACAAACTATAGAAGGGACTTGAAAAACATCAGCATTCAAAGATCTTGAATCAGTAAGAGATGTGAAAACATGAAAGAAGAAATAAGTCTCTACATTTCAATATATCCTCGAAGAACCATCGTTATGACAATAAATACATTGTCAACCATCAACCATTATTTTGACTGGAGGACATCATTGAATAGTATTGACAATCAAGCTATTTACGAGAACACAAGTACAGTAAGCAAAAAAAAGAAATCTCTTAAATCTCGATTTAAAAAATATATATAGAAGTTATTAAGACTAATGTAGCTTGATATGCATTCCATTACATTTTACCTATATCCTACCTACATTTCAAAACACTACCTTCCTTATCTTACCCATCATAATCATATGCATTATAATCCTATCACTATTCATTACCCCTTTCCTATATTTACCCTCATACATTAACCATCATTCCATATACCATTACATTAATCCTAATCATTTTCTTAAGCATATGGATCAAAAATTAAAGGTTCAATATTCAAATTCTTGTTGACCTACAAAACAACAAAGGTTAGTGTCATATTAGAAAAATTAATTTTAAAAATGACCATTCTAGGATCATTTTAAAATTAAATTGAGCAATAAAGAGACGAAAACCTAAGCTAAAAACGCAATATGCAAATATATATCATATGATAAAGCTAAGGTATGGAATGAGCGCACAATACAAATGACAAAACCCAAGTTGAAATGAAAAAACAATGCAATAAAGAACACAAATTATGATGCATATCGATTAAGATATGGACATGTAAAGCAATGAAGGTGGCTATGAATAAAAGACAAAGTGTCAGAGAACGTGTGTTATGGTGACAGGACATATGCAGACACCGTGGAGAAAGGACGTCATGCAAGTCAGAGAAACGAAGCCATGGAGGCATCCAAGTCAACGATCGACATGAGAAACAATCAACATATATTCAAAAACACTATGCTATGACATAAATCAAACCCTTTGCAAATATTGAAGCCTTCGCCATTTAAAACTAATAGACCTATGTGTTGCATTCTTCTTTCACCATCACAGCCATTACCAGGCGCAGAGAAAGGAAGTTGACGCTGTGAAAATTATAGGCATGCATTCAAACACCTCGTGAAAAATGAAATTGTTGAAGAAAACACATATAGGTTGTGAAGGAAACAAAAAAAATTAAACCGAGAAGGAACAACATAAGAAATAGCAAAGGAGGTGCAGAGAAATAAGAAGAGGGCACATTGATGTTAACGGAGATTGGAAGCCAAGATATCTACCCGTTGTGTTGATCAAACACTCCAAAAAATTGCAGAAATCTTTTGGAGAGAATAGGTAAGCACCAACTCTGTATTTTCCTTATTGATGAACAAACCTTAAGAATAAATGAAACTTGGTATTGTGTGTTGAACAAGAGTTAAACTACAAGTTATAATTTCGCGTTTCTGCCACCGTTTAGCCCGAATCTGCCACCTATTAGAACATGAGGATCCTCACTTGTCAAAGAGGAGTTTTAATAGTAGTGATATTGTGAAAATGCAGGGATACGAGGTTGAACTCAGATAAATCCTCGGGATTGTTCCAAAGCAGGTAAGATGTAATATCCCCAAATGGGAACAAGCAAAAATACTAAACAATATTACACAGAAATAACGTAGTTCAGCAAAGTAAGATCAAGAGGCCAATATGGAGACTCAAAAATGACATTTACATCAGCAAATCAGAGTTATATTGGAGCCCATGAGTTATAGAATAGAAAATAGAAGACTTTACATGAAGAAAACCCTAAAAAATGAGGTGTTGCAACCATATATTTGACTAAACAAGATTGACAGTGTTATTTTATTAGCTGAAAGCAGTTGTAGATTACACTTAAGATCTAGAGCAGATATGTGTACAAAAATTTAGATCTATATCAGATCTGTACACTAGAAAGGCTCCTCTACAAATGCCCCTTGGGGTTTTCAGCAAAAAGTGAAGTACATGGAGTAGATCTGAGATATTCTACAGCAGATCTGCAAAATATTCAAAAATTTCGAAGCATATACAACAATATTCAGATTATATCTGAATATGACATGAAATAGATCTGAAATCAGTGGATCTCCATAGTGAAGGCAGATCCCCAAAAACTAGAAATCTCTCCTCCAAAAGTATGCCAAAACACACTGCAACTTTACACTTACAAATATCGCAGTACTGGAAGATAAAATGCGTTGTAGGCTCTAGTGCATGTTTTGCTTCAAGCCAAGATCTCAAAAATGTGCTCCAATCATCCAATACTCTCTTGCCAATGGGATAGAAGGCTTTCCCACTGAAAAGAGGCATTAGAATGGCCTAGATCTAAGTAGATCTAGCCTCCAATTGCTACAGCTTACAAAGACAACCAAACTCTCAACATGATCTACATTGTAGTTGGAAGAAGAGCTTGGCCAAATGCCTGATAGTGGTCAAGAAATGAAAGACTCCTCCAAGAGGCCTCTCAAGGAAGGAGGTGGGATTTCTGATCAGGAACACCCAGTGCTAAAAAACACTCTTCTCTGCTAAAAAGCCAAGAGAATTAGAAATTTCTAAACAGAAAAAATCTTAAAAAATTAATATGGTCATCAACAACCTTCTCTTGTTGTCCTCCTCTTCCTTTTATAAGATTGAGGTCTTGAAAAACCCTAAACCATCTCAATGATTTATCTTCTTTCACATGTGCCACCTCCAACTAATATTGCACTGTGCATCAATGAGGATCACTTCTTCTAGACAGCGTTGCTGATTTGGTCATGGTTGACCCAGTCAAATGGCTCAATCCCTTTCACATATAAGGGTGTTTTATTTACATAGTCCTGATTTAGATTTGTTCACATGTGGCATTGATTTATTCACTATTTTAGGATTTTTTATTGTCCTCCTTTACACATTTATTCATGCAACAAGAAAATGAAACAAAATTGTATATTCCCATTAGCTTGGGATAAATGGGAATATTACATTCCTCCCCTCCAAAATGTTGCTTGTCCTCAAGCAACTGATAAGGTGAGTGCTGCAACATCTCTCCTCCTCCATTGGTGACACCGTCATGAATTAATATTCTTTCATAAGCTAAGTGTTCACCAATCCAACCCTCCATGAATTGTTCCTCCAAAGTCATCATGAGATGTACAAAGTCCATCCCACAAGGAGTCAAGAACTCAAATGAAACAAACATGGTTGAACCAATACTCTCCCTGAAACATGTAGCATATGATACATAGAGAATATCCATTCCATGTGGTACATACATGCTTCCCATCCCCCTCCATACAATACCATAAAAATAACAATTATGTCATCAATGTATGGAAGCAAAATACATATATATAAACATAAATTTCAGCATGAGGAGGTGGGTCATAGTCCCACATATGATACCAGTGCAGTGCATCTCCTAACTACATCAGATCAAGGTATGGTAAGTGGTTTCCCCACCACTTACTTGCTACACATGTCATCTCACTATGGCTGAAAGTGTGAGATATGTTTGGTGCTTTAGGAAAGCATCCATCATGAAAGAAAATCTCCCTTTGCACATCAAGGGAGTGGCCAAGTTTAGAAATTTTAGTGGCCCAATGTATGCCATGAGATTTAAATGATACATTACTCCTCCTTGGAGTCATTTCTTGCATAAACATGGTGAAATAATATGTACAATTAGAAAATAAAACATGCTTTACATGATCAGATTCTTCACCAAAAATGTTATTCATACACATGGAGTTGTGCATGGATCTTTCTCCTCTTTCAAAAGAAGGAAGAGATGGCTGAAATAACTCTTGCATAGAGTCATATGGAGACCCCAACTCCACATAGTTCATGCATTCCTGAAAATTATGATGTAGTTCTTCTTTCAAACCTTCCCAATCAAAGCTCCTCATGATGATGTTGTAGATCTTTATGGAATGCATATGGCTGAAACAAAACTCTTTGTATGCTCCTTGTAGTAACTTCTGCTTGTGCTAGTAAGGGTTCCCTTATTGTGGGTTTGTGTAAGTGGTTTGGGAGGTGGAAACCACCTCTATGGAATGTGGAGGGTATTTACCAACCTCTATGGGAGGATATTGGTTACCTCGAATGTTAAAGTATTGGTTACTCTGCATGGTACGAATGTGAGAGGGTGTAGGATGATTGGGATAATATCCTGTGTTGGGTGGAATTTGAGTTGTAGGTGGAGCTCCATATGATTGGAAATATGTTCTTCACTCCTTCTACTAATATAATGGTTCTTAACTAAATACCTCAACCACCATCCAACCCTCACTGACCTTGGAATTAATAAATACTTTTCCCAATAACTATTAAGTGGATTTGAGTGCGAGGGTTTATTGTGTGATTCCACGGGTATGATGACCAAGTCACTCTACAATTCATTAAAACAATTAACGACTGCATTTATTGTGTTGGTAATCTCGTTATGAGGGTGAAAAAAGAGATAGTAGCATGCAACACTAGTCTTCCTAAAACTAGAGAAAAATGGCTTAAAAATAATCCATTAATATTAAAATCTACATTTCATTCATGAAGCCAAAGCATCAAGATGTAGGTTGGTAAAAAGGGGTATCGAGGACATGAATTAAATATTAATGGGAAAATCCATTATTTATTCTACATAATTTCCTTATTTATGAAGGAAGGTATGCCCTTAGCTTACAATATCATATTTGTATCCTCATACATTTTTAATTTGGTCAAAGTTAAATTTTCCCTATTTTCTATGGAAGAGTCTTGGAAATATGGCAATCCAAGTAAAGAAAAGTAGAAAGAACCCTATTACAAGCTTACATATCCATGGTATCATTAAAATGGTAATTGTAGAAGATACCAAAGATTATAATGAGACCTACAAGAATTTAGTATATAAATTCCCAAAACAGGAACTCGATGATGTTAACCGTGAATAGAATTTGACGCAAGATGAGGCAAATACTACTAACCCTCCTCAACATAAGTCTAAAATAAGGAATAGTGATTCATCAAAGGAAAATTCCCCTGTTCCTAAGTCACCTATTTAACATGTCACCTGAGATATTTCAACACGAAAGGGTACACAAAAACCCATAGAGCCATCACTTGTTCCCACACCTCAAGTAACTAAACAAACCCCTATTTTCATTGAAAATGACGATGGATAGACTTTGGAAGAGTATTTTAGAGTGAAGAAGAGGTATAAAAATCAACCCTTAAGTTCACTAAAGAGGATTTCTCTTAAACGATCTATTAAAGAGCCTGTTAGTAGAGAGTTTATGCATGAATACCCTTCTCAATAATTTCATAGTGAATATGTTGGTCATGTCAAGCCTGATTCTCTACCACCTAAATCCATGTTTCATTACACTTAAATCGATCCATTATTCAAGAATCTAAAAAGAAGGAATGAAAATATTGAGAATTTGAAAGAGGAAATCATGGAACTCACAATGCTTAATTGATAAATACAAAGAGAGAATGATTGGATAAGAGCTCAAAGTGATAAATTTAAGGAATAAATTAAGGATTTATAGCTAGAGAAAAAAATATTACATAATATTATTTTGGAATCCATTAGATATATATTGACCCAAGGGTTGCAAACATAAAGAGTGATCAGGATTGCAGGAGGCCTCAACATTGTCATAAATGTTGGCATGGATCTCCTAAGTAGATTACAGGTTGATAAGCAGTTTTGATGGAGTCTAATTTTGTAAATTTTGTGTATGTATTGCTTGAGTACATGCAATAAGGTTGGCATGGGGGAGATCATGGCCATGAACATTTTCATTTAGAACCATTTTTTTCCTATACTATCCCTTTCCTTATTATGCTTCTGTTGCTCCAAAAACTCATAATACTGACACCAAACACTTATAATCAATATGATGAGGTAATCCTTGCTTAAGTTATTAAAATCCTATGTTTTTAACTAGATTTAAGTCTATTTTTGATGTTATGTTACTAATGATAGAAATGCAGTTTACTTCTAGTACCATAAAAAGGAATTTGGTAGCAAGGAGATGATGTGGTTATCATTCATCACATATGTGGCCATCCACATAAGGATCTGACTCATATGTTTGGACAAGAACATGGAAGTGTTTCATTCTCCATCTTGGCATGTATTCAAACCATTAACCCTTACTAGCACATTTGGCCCAATTTCTGACGGCCAAAATGTCTCTCTTGTGACACACAGGCATCCCAAGAATGACACTTTGAGGCAGGGAAAAACGTAGTTTCTCTTAGAGTCGCAATTCCGACACTTCAATAAAGTGTTGGAAGAGCGACATATTTTCCGAAGTTTCCAGACAACCATCTCTCTTCCGACGTTAGCTAGACCGTCACTATTCCAACGTTAGAAAAAGCGTCGCTCTACTGATGTTCCATAACCGATGTTTCCAAATGGCCATTGCTCTTCCGATGTTAGCCAGATCGTCGCTATTCCAACATTAGAAAAAGTGTCGCTCTACTGACGTTCCATAATCGACGTTCCAAAATGTCTCTCTACCAACATTCCACAGCTGTCACTCTACCGACATTCCATAACCGTCACTCTACCGACGTTCCATAACCAACGTTTCAAAATGTCTCTCTACCAACGTTCCATAATCATTGCTCTTCCAACGTTTTTCAGGTTTTGAAAATCATGTCATAAGTCCGACGATTGTGACTTTTCATCGCTCTACCAACTTCTTGCAAGCTTTTTCGCAAGTCTGACAATTTAGAATTTGTCCAACAGCTGTCGCTATTCTAACGTTTGTGACTCTTAGTCGCTCTACCAACATCTTGCAGACTCTGTCGGAAGTCCGACGTCTTGTAGAGTTTGTCGCAAGTCCGACGATTCGGAATTCATCCAACAACCGTCACTATTCCAATGTTTGTGACTTGTAGTCAGTCTATCGACGTCTTGCAGACTATGTCGGAAGTCCAACGTCTTGTAGACTTTGTCGCAAGTCCGAAGGTTGTAAGTTGATAGCAAGCGTCAGAATACCGACGGAAAAAAACATATATGGAAAAAAAACGGGTGTAGTCTTCTAGCTCTAGGAATATGTCCAATGATATCAGAGAATCTCAAGGAATATGTACTGTGATGGCAGATGACCTCGATAGGTACTTCTTTTCACCTAATGATTTACTTCCTCTTATAACTTGTCAAGAATGGAATAAGTTGGATCAAAGAACCAAAATTTAAGCCTATTTTAGACTTGTACAGGTTGGCTCCAAGATAGATAGGTTGGCTACTCCACTAAAGATATGTCAGCCTCCTCAAAAGACATGTAAATTCAATAGGTTAAAATGAGTATAAATAGAGGCTAAACTTTCCTCCATTTTGTCCTTCATTCATTGAAGAAATAAGTAGAAGACAAGAAAAAAAAATTATGAAGACAAGGAATCAGGACAAAGATCATGATAAACCAAACTCTTCTATGGCATATCTCCTAAAGGACCAAACTTATATGTGATCCATATATGTAATAAAAACACCAAAGCCCTTGTGATTCATCTCTTAGGAAATATAGGACCAAAATTATGAAGTAATTTCTACGCAAAGTAATTGAAATTTTTTTGTGCAAGGAAATAAATGTATCTCTATGGGAAGGGGCCAAGAACTTATGGATTATGTCTAAGAAATCAGACCGAAAATTTGTGAGAAAGAGTTGAGATCCTGAAGTTGAATTGCTGTGTGAAAAATTATTGCATCACTTATGGAAGAGGATCCTACATGCTTTGTTTTCTTACTATTGTCACCATATTAAGAAGGGACTACTAGTTTTATTTACTCTTTTTGTTAGGGCGGTAGAGCCTCATCAATGTGCACTAGTGTTATATGTTCCCAAAGATTATCAAATCTCAATTTATGAACATGAGTGCAAGGTAGGGGATAGAGTGAAGATCTAGTTCAACGAAGGAAATTAGGAGCTGCCAAATTGGAGATTGGATACTAAGTGATTTGAAGAGTGAAATATATTGTTATATGAGCATAAATTCTTGGAGCATTCATAGAAGACCTTGTTTAAAGAATTGATTAAGATCTTGTTGAATACTTGAAGCCCCGTTGAAGAAGCCTCATTTAAGAAAAAATGAAATCCAATGAATTAGACTCTTCGTAATAGATCTTGATAACCCTTTTTGGAGCAGTAAAATGTATCTATGATAAATCTCTTGATGATGAGAAACCTGACCTATGAAAATCTAAGACAGAATGTGGGATATGATCTGTAGTGGATCTTGTACATTTTGGAGCATACTTTGGAGACTAATTGAAATAGATTAGATTCTTTACCTAAGTACATTGGAAGATATGTCAAACATACCATTGAATACTTCTGAATAAATCCATTGAAGCTTATTTTAAGTATCTTGGAGGCAATCTATATGTAGTATCCCCAAAGGGAAAATGTAGTAATACTTCACACAATATAAGAACTTACAGCAAGATAAACAATAAATCTTAAGACAACATCAAAAATTACAGAGAAGTTGAGCCATTTTATTATATTTGAGAAGAATCAGTTACACATGTACAAAATATGAGCAGATCTAGCCAAAGAGATGGTCTAGAAGTACCCAGAAAATAAGAAACAATAGGTACAGCATAACTGGAAAGGCTCTGCAGCAAATACTACGTTGTCCTTTCAGCAGAATATGAACATATAGTTGCAGGATGAAAAGGGAAATGCAGATCTACTCAAAAGTAGATCTCATATGATGCCAAGATTCAAGATTTGGCCAATGTGATGGATTCCCAAGATAACCCAGAAAGGATTTTCCAGATCTGCAACTTTGAAAAATCACCTCCCTAGGATTTGATCCTTGATCTACTGGGAAATATATATCTAAAGCTAGATTTGAAAAATAGATGGCTGAAATATGATATTAGATCAGATATATGCTTGAAGGGTTGATCCCTTCCTCAGATCTATGAGCTAGAAGCTCTAGATCTAGCTTCTCAATCCTCCAATGATGATTGCAGCTACTACAACACAACTGCCTCTAGAAACTCCATTATGAGGGAAAGAGAGGCCTTCTTCCTATTTAAAAATGCTACTATAAACTCCAGGATAATGGTAAAACTGATGGAAATGTGAGGGGATGATCCCTCGTAGGATTGCTAGCTGAAATACTAGCAACTTCCTTCCTCCTTTTTGATCTGCAAAATGGACAGTGTTATCCCTGAAGGGAATACTACTGCTAGAAGGTCAATAACTTTTGGCCTGATTTCAGATCTGAAATGAAGCTCTAGGAAGATGATATTTAAGCCCAATGTGATAGTAATAATCCTTCACCAGTACTCCAGCTGAAGTACTAAAGACAACTTCCTCCTTCCAAACTAATCTTCAGAAATCTGCAATTTCTAAATATGAGTGTTCTGCAGAAAGTAGGAAAATAAGATGGCACTTAAAGCCTAATGTATAATGAAGTGCAATCCTCTTTCTAGAACTATTGTAAGAAAGAGGTGGGATTCCCGACTAGCAACACCCTATGCTAAATAGCACCTACAATCTCTGCTAAACAACCCAAGAAAGCAATGGAATGTCACATGACAATTCCAGATCTGAAAATACCTTACATCAAGAAATAATCAGCATGCCCTCATCCTTTCCTTCATCTCCTTTATATAACATTTAAGCCTTCCCAAGCCTTGGCCCTCATCTAGACTGCGTTTTTCGACCAAATCAACCATCATGTCTAGGTGCAATGTACACCTTCCATCAAGTGTGCCTTGTTGGCACAATGGTCTCCATCACTTAATCATGAATGTCCCATGATCTTTGAAATCTTCAAGATCTTATTTGACTAAATCATCTATGTTTGATCCTTTCAAGATCTTAGTTGATTGTGTCGACCTCCATGATCTATCTCATTAATGAGACAGTTTCTCCAATTTCATTCACATTAGTAGTTGCTCAACTACCTTGTTATGCAGATCTAGGCTAAATTAATCCACATTCACACACACAAAAGTGGATATTTATTCATATTGAGGATTGTGGGTCCCTCCAATATTTTATTTACTTAATTCATTAAGAAAATCAAGGACTCTAATATTCCAAATATGATGTGAAACTTTGGGAATATTACAGTCCTCCCCCCCGGAAAAATGTTGCTTGTCCTCAGGCAACTCCAAAAGTAGATGCAAAGCCATCTATTCCCCTCCAAATGGCATCCACATAAGGAAGGCTTCCTCCATTTGCTGCAATGGGTTATGCATGTTTGGTTCCAAATTTGTCTTTTAAAAGCATAAAGAATGACCTCTAACTGTATGGTTATATGTCCTCCTTCCATCATGAAGTACCAAGTGACAACCATATGATGTCCAACATCATCATCAATACATGAGGTGCATAAAATAAGGTGGTTCTCTCCACAAAGTAAAAGCTCCATCACACAGTACATGTGTTACACCATTTTTTGGTCATCTAACCTATTATCATTAGATGGAACCAAGTACACCATGTAAGACCAATTTTACCCCAAGTAAAATTGCTTTCACTATGTGAAATAACTTAGTAAAACACCTTTATTAAGTTGTTTATGGTCTAAAAAGGAAACCCCAAAAGGAAATAATAAACAAATCTATATTTGTTTATATTTCCTCAAGGAATAATTAGTTAAACATCAATTTAATTATTATTCCTGGTCATATTTAACCCAAAACAAGGAAATCAATTAAATAAATCCTTATTTATTTGATTATTTCCTAGGAATAAATTATTTAATCCTTATTTAAATAATATTCCTAGTTAAATTTGACCAAATCATTTATAAATAATTAAATAAATCATTATTTATTTAATTATATTTCCACCATTTCCTTAAAAATAATAAATAAATCATTTATTTATTTATTATTTACAAATAAAGGGATTTGACCCAAGTTAAATACCTTTTCCCTCCAACAAATATAATAAAATATTCCTAAAGGGTGGTTCTAGAATTTGGTTAATAATATTTTATTCATGCACCAAGTTCTAGACTACCCTAATATTTTGTGATAAATTGAAGGGTTTTCCCATTCATTTGTCACCTTTCATTGCATTAGATCACTCTAGATCTATACTATTGGTCACATTCTCCATTTTTGCCTTGTGAGCTCCCTTTGAGTTCTATGTTTGTCTGGGTTTCCTACACCAACAAGAGAGAAATTTTAGTTATGAAATGCTGAGGACTTTCAAGAACCCATACCATTGAGGAGAATCAGAAGCACCTTTCTTGTTTTCCTCTCACGTGCCCCCTCTCAATATAAAAAATTCTTTCAAATACATTGTTCGTGTCTTGTCTATTGGATGCATGGAGCCACATTTTATTTTTACTGCTTAATGTCTTTTATGCTTAGATCTGGATTTGTGCAACATTATTTGGATCAAATAACTACAGAATTAAAGATATTGGAAGCCATAATTGATGTTAGGGCTATTTGTTATGCGTAGCTAAAGTGGTCTTTTACAACGAAAGATTAATACTAACAATTGGCGACTCCACACGGGTTTTCTTTTGCGACCGCTATCATTTTATATATTCCTGCATATCCAGCTATTTCAGACCCTAGGGTTTCTCTTCAGTTTTTTGTTTTTTCTATTTTTATGGTTTTTTTCACCTCTAAAACCCTCAAACATTCAAATTTTAACTTCCGTGTGTTTCTGGCCCTATTGCGCAGGTGACAGACATCAGCCGCAGTTGAGACGACAACTTTTTCTAAAATCTTCCACCGAGAGACCCGGATCTGCAGGTCGCACTTATCGGCCCAAAAACTGTGACCTGGACTGGAGGGCACACTTTTCTGCCCCAAAACTGCAACCTGGACTAAAATCAGGTCAGAACCTGTGACTTGCCCTTTTTTCTGCACTTTTCCAACAATTTTTCTGGGTTTGTCTGAAGCTTCTGTCAGGTTTTTCCAACCTCTATCTCTTCCCAATTAGACCTGTTTCGGATCTGTTTCACTCAACTAAGTGGGAATCTTGCCCCTTAGGGCTTTAGTACCTTCACTTTTTGTGGGCGAGTTCTTGCTGTTTCAGACGTCTGAATTTTCCAAGTTTCAGCCTTCTTCTTTTTAGATCTGATTCTTCATTTTCAGATCCCTCTAGATTAGCTCTTATCCCTTTCAAATCACCTCATATATTTTTGTTTGGGTTTAACTCTAGGGTCACCTTCTTGTCCCTCCTGCCTTTAGGTGAAGAAGAGCCTGGTTAACACCACCTGGAAAAGACTTTAAAATCAATTGACACTGCACCTCTCTGCCCTCGTTTCGACATTGACCTCACTTTATTTTGCACCTCCCTGCCCTTGTCGGTTTTTCTTCTGCCCGTCATCATTGCACCTCCAAGGCATTTATCCCGGAGACTTCTTGGCCTTCACCCTTAGTTTTCGGTTGGTCGACTTCCTCCTTCCCGTCGTCATCGAGTAAGTCCTCCCCCGAGTCCGTACTCCGACTCTTATTCTGATTGTTCGGGTTCTCCCCCTACTCCTGGTTCTCCCCCTGTTACCTTCACCATGTCTAGTTCAGGGCCTAGAGCTAGCAGCAACCCCAGTTCTACTTCTAGGTCCATTTCCAGTGGAACCAATACAATAACTACCTCGACTGTCCCTTTGCTCCCTTATATGGCCAGTCTCAGTCTCCCCGATTTCAATCAGTTGATTAATGATCCTATCTGACACGATGTTAGTTGGCCTGCTATGCCAACCAAGCTTCCCTCTGACATTCCCAAGTTCAAAGGCCTTGCTAGTGAAGATCCCTCCAACCATATCCGATCTTTCCATATGTGGTGTTCATCCAATTCCATTACTGATGATTCCATTCGTCTTTGATTGTTCCAATGCACGCTTACCGGCGAGGCGTATAAATGGTATGTTGATCAGGCCACCTCTTCCCATACCACCTTTGCAACCATTACCCAAGCCTTTTTATCTTATTTCTAGCTCCCTCTCTGATACAACACTGGTACAGAACTTTTGACTTCTTTCCGTTAATCCTCTTCGACCCGCCTTTCCGCTCATGTCCAAGAATGGCAGCGAAGAAGGAGCTTATTTCGAGCTCTCCCCTTTGAAGATCGAGTTTATATGGACTGGTTCCTTCACTCTCTCTTACCTCCCATTGGCAAAGATGTTGCATCCCACTTCCCTCAAACCGAAGAAGCCACCCTCCAAATAGCCTTGAAATATGACCTTATCTATGCTCAATCGGGTTATGTTTATATCGTCCTTCCTGACCTCCCCAAACCTGGTGGCACTAACGCCCCAGGGGCATCTCACTCTGCCGATGGTATCATTGGAGCTCTTTCACATACCTATTCTCAACCTCCTATGGGCTATGGTTTCCCTCTGGGAGGGGCCAGCACGTTCAGCACTCTCCCCCCTCTAGGTAGCATGTATCTAGGATATGGCATGCCTCCTCCTTTTGCCCACCCTCCTGCTTATCTCAATGTTTCCCATCCTAACCCTCATCCTTACCCACAGCCTGGTGTCCTAGCTCCTCCCGCATTTGGACCTCTCACCCCCTTGCCTTCTCAACCCCCGCAGCTGCACTTACTACCCCTCTAGGGCAAGTATTTGTGCAGCAGGGCGCAAATAATTCTATTCCTTCTCAAAGAAAGAGGAAAGGCAATCAATCTGCCTTTAGTAATTGTGGACCTAATCCTCCAAGTATTGATTCTAACACTGCTAACTAGCCACAGGGCTCTCAGCCCAAGCCGGACAGGCCTCTTTGCACCAATAAGCCCTGTTCGTGTTGAAGTGTTTATGGTCATTACACTCACGATTGTCCCCTATTACCACAGATGCGGCAGATGTGGGAGTCTCAGGCCACCGTGCAGGGACAACATTCCTCTCCTACTTTCCCTCCAAATACGGCTACTTCTCAACCTGCTGTGTTTACTGATGGTTTCCCTCAACAAGGATTCGTGGCCACTCAACCACCTCATGCCCCGGTAACCACTCAACCTTCCCCTTCTGGTTCCTCCAATTACTAGATTCTCATGATGGCCTCTGACCAACCTCTCACCGTCGACCTTAACCTTCAAACTCGGTCTCGTCAATACTCCACGCCTCCCGCTCCATCTATCCCCGAGTCCACATCTTCAGGTCCTACAGAGCCTCTTTAGACACCAAATGGTCCTTTGCAGATCCCTCAACCCAAAGTTGAGGTCCCTATAAAGGTTCCTAAGGGCCCATCATGCCGAAATGCTGCTTCTGTTCGAGCTGCCCATTTGTATAGCGTAGTAGATGATTTGGCGCAATCCCTTGCCACCATTTCAACACTGGAACTCCTCCAGTTGTGTCCTTCTCAAAAGAAGGCTCTATTATCTGCCATGGACGCTGTAGGTCTTGCTGATGACCAATTGATTGTTTTCGACGCCCGTCAGTTAGATCATCCTCCCCTTCTTTCTTCCGTCACTTTCCAAATCCCAGTCAAAATTTGGAATGCTAACGTCACTTGCTGTATTATTGACGAGGGGGCATCTACCTGTGTCATGTTTGCTTCGGTTTGGAAACAACTCGGATATCCTGAGCTGGCCCCTTCCACCATCACCCTCCGTGCATGGGATGGCCATGCCTCCCAGCCCATTGGCCTCTTCCGTAATTTTCCTATCACTCTTACGGGCGAGACGGTTTGCGTTGACGTTGAAGTCATCGACGCCCCTCTTGATTATAACATTCTTTTGGGGCGTAGCTACACTTATGCCATGTCTGCTATCCCATCTGCAGTTCATCGCAAGATGTTTTTCCCTCATAATGAAAAGATAGTCACAATTGACCAGTTGACATATCATGAGCCAAAATCTCAGACCTCCCCTGAGTCGATCATCTCTTTTGTAGCCAATAAGCCAACCGTCAATTCTTTGACTAGTGTCTCCCCCGGCATCTACAAAGACTCCTCCTTGCTTGTAACCTTCCCTGGTATTCCTCCTCCTCTTGTCTCGAATCCCAGCTTAGTGAATGTTTGCATGATGCAATCATCTCGGGCTGACCTTAAACAGCCCGCTTCATCTAGTCAGCAACCTCAACCTCAACCTCGCTCGCCGCAACCTGCTCCTAGCCCTTCGCCTCAGCCAACTGGACCTCTTCCTTCTGGCCCTTCTCCTACAACTGGTATTCATGAGCCTCTTTATCCTCTTGGAATGGTTCCTCCAAGCCTTAGCCATTTAGGAGCCGTCCCACCTGGCCATTACCCCTCTGGTCAGATACCATTCCTAGCTCCCCCACCAGGAGTGTACATGACACCTGTCATGGCCACCCTCTCTCTTCCTAACCTGACCCTTGGGATTCCCATATGGTACCTTGATCCTCCAGTCGCAACCCTACCTGGTCAACCCAAACCTTATCTTCCTTTAACCCCAGTTCAACTAGTCCCAATGACTTCTCCCACTGCAACAGTGCCTCAGTCACCTCAACAGGAACCACCTCCTGTTGCGACCACTTCGGGTAAGAAGGGCAAAGCTCGCAAGGGGAAATCAAAGGACAAGGCTGCCCCGACAAACCCTACCCCTTCTCGGCCTCCAAAGCATATCATCTAGTGTGCTTTGTGTGATTTTGTTAGTCACACCACCCATACCTGTCCTGAATTGCCTCATCTCAAGCCCATGGTTAATGTTGCGTTCCCTGAGTCCACGGTCCCGGAAGCCTTTTTTCCTTCTGCGACCATGGCCAAGAACCCCAAGACTATTCACACCAACCACCCCTGTGATTTTTGTGATCTCCATGGCCATTACACCCACCTTTGTCCCCGCCTCAAGGACTTCTGCACCTCTCTAGCTACGGTCCGCCAATTCGAGGCCAAGTGCAACGAGTCCACCTCTCCCCTATTTGCACGTTTTGCTTCGACCGAACTACTAGACATGATGGCTCCCATTGACATTCCCCCTCCCGATGTTGAGATGACGGAGCCTTCATCCACCATCTTCTAGCTATCATCATCCATGAGACCCTTGGGGAACATTCCCTCTGAATCCTCCCCTATTGTTTCGCTTGACCTTCCTCCAGCGATCACCCTGGGCTCAACATCGGTAGATCATTTATCTGCTTACTCTTCTGTCACCCCTTGTGACGATGCGCATGTGAATCTCTATTCTCATGATGATGAGTCAAGTAGCTTCGCCGCGTCAGGTGGTCTTTCTTCCACCAGTCACCCCATCTACTATCACGATGACGACATTATGGAAGAAATACCCACCCCCGACTTTATCTATTCCCCCTTACATCAAACCCATGCGTTCGTACCACATGCACCTGGTGGCCATTACATTGAAACCCCATGTTTGGGTAAGGGGGCACCCATATTTGAGAGACCAGGAGAAGCAATTCTCCACCACTCTCCTAGTTTATCTAGTCATTTTGACTTTAGTGTCGTTATTCTTCCACATTTAGACGAACCTCTAGAGTCCCATATCACTTAAGATCACTCTAGGAATGATACCCATTATCGTTCCTTCATCTTACATCAGCAACCCAGTCTCTTAGACATTTTTGTTGACCAACCTATGGGTTTTCTAGGAGAGCATCGGTTCATTATCTCCAAATCCTCTCTTTGGGATAGTGACACCAGGTATGCCAACCTCGAAACTTAAAGTCAATTTCATTCATATATTCAGTACTAAAAGAGATTGGTAAATCCTCCATTTCCTTTCTCATACTACATAACCATAATGAAAACAAATGGCGCACCACATCATTAAAATGTGTTTAGATTCCCATTTTTCTAAATACGTTTTGGCATCACCACAACATGCTTGGGGGAACCTATGCCCCTCAACCATACAAATCCCAGATCTCAGCCAAAAACAACAATAAAAATCCCTTTCTCTGATAGGTCACACTTTTCAGGTCATTTCCTGGGACAGGTCGCAGTTTTCTGCCCTGTACCTGCTACCCAGGTCGCAGAACAGACCCCAAAAAGTGCAACCTAGCCTGTTCATGAGCTATGGGTACCTGTTAGTTTTTAGTACCTTGATACTTCACCAGGACACATTTTTCCCAAGAAGGGTCTCTTCACCTCTCCTCAAAATCAGATTTCCTCACTTACAACACTTGTACTTGAGGCACCATTTTATCTCCATACTTGTCCTTGTTCGTGTTGATTTTCGTCATGAGTTACCATCTTGTACTCATGTTTTCATGGTCCCCCATTGGACCTTTACTGTGTGGTAGCACCATCAAGTCGCCCTTGTTTAGAGCATCTGAGTTGAGTCATCATCGCATTCATGGAGTCTATCCCGAGTCCCTTTGTACCCCGCTATAGTCCTCCATCCTTTCTTGCTTGGTCCCTCTCTCATGTCGCAAATTATGGCCTTCAGTCCCATTTTCCCCTATCCCTCATGATATTGTGTCAGTCGCTGCCAGGTCATCCATGCCCTTTATGCTTTAACAAGGGAAGTCGTCCATTTTCTACTCAGTATCCCCTACTTCATTATCATCATTAGTGTCAGTCTGTCAGTCGCTCTACTATTTTCTCTCGTGCCTTAGTTGAGGATTCCTTATTGCCTCACCTATGGCGGACCTCTTTCTGTCGACATCAGCTCATTCATTCCAGAAGACAGGTTTAGAGGGCGGTGTACCTTGGTTCCACCTTCCACTCTTGTTCGGCGCCCCGGATTAGGCAAAGGGACTACTTATCGCCCTTTGACTTGGTTGTTTCTCACCTTCATCTCCTTTCAGCATGATCAATATCCGTATACTTGATGGTCCAGCGATGCAGCAACAGATATTGGTGATTCCCGGGGGTGTGTGAGATGTCTCAACCCTCATGAGGGGGTGGCCCTGTAGGTAGCCCCCCACATGCTCGAATGACCTCTTCATTGCAGCCTTCAATGCAGCTCCATATATTTGATGATGCTGGCCTTAGCCGCTTGCAACACCTCTTTGATTTTCATGTAACAGTCAGATTTTGCGAGCCCTTCCTTGTTTATAGGCAGCATTTGGGTTGTATCTCATGTACTCAGATATTATTGTATAAGTCCTGGCTGTTATCCCAGGCACAACATGTATGTGGGATTCATCATTATATCTTTTATTTGGCTTGTGTTTATGCCAGCATGTACTTTATAGTTCGGTTCCTTATTTACTGGACACACTATTATTTTGTACTTTGTCTCGGCGGGCATAGGTATGCCTCCCCCACCGCCTTTAGCATGGGTACCATCTCATAAAAAGAGACTTGTTGCACCTGTAAGTCTCGTCTCCTTAGTGTCTAGTCCTTTAGCACATTATACTACCTTACATTTCTCTCTCTATCTTCCCTCTTGATGTCTAGTGATTGAGTTCTTACAATGTACTTTGGTCATACGATTTTCTCCTAACACTCCTACGCTGGGGGGCAATCTGTTACACCATTTTTTGGTCATATAACCTATTATCATTAGATGGAACCAAGTACACCATGTAAGACCAATTCTACCCCAAGTAAAATTGCTTTCACTATGTGAAATAACGTAGTAAAACACCTTTATTAAGTTGTTTATGGTCTAAACAGGAAACCCCAAAAGGAAATAATAAAAAAATCTATATTTGTTTATATTTCCTCAAGGAATAATTAGTTAAACATCAATTTAATTATTATTCCTGGTCATATTTAACCCAAAACAAGGAAATCACTTAAGTAAATCCTTATTTATTTGATTATTTCCTAGGAATAAGTTATTTAATCCTTATTTAAATAATATTCCTAATTAAATTTGACTAAATCATTTATAAATAATTAAATAAATCATTATTTATTTAATTATATTTCCACCATTTCCTTAAAATAATAAATAAATCATTTATTTATTTATTATTTACAAATAAAGGGATTTGACCCAAGTTAAATACCTTTTCCCTCCAACAAATATAATAAAATATTCCTAAAAGGTGGTTCTAGAATTTGGTTAATAATATTTTATTCATGCACCAAGTTCTAGACTACCCTAATATTTTGTTATAAATAGAAGGGTTTTCCCATTCATTTGTCACCTTTCATTGCATTAGATCACTCTAGATCTATACTATTGGTCACATTCTCCATTTTTTCCTTGTGAGCTCCTTTTGAGTTCTATGTTTGTCTGGGTTTCCTACACCAACAAGAGAGAGAAATTTTAGATCTGAAACGCTGAGGACTTTCAAGATCCATCCCATTGAGGAGAATTAGAAACACCTTTCTTGTTTTCCTCTCAGGTGCCCCCTTTCAATATAAAAAATTCTTTCAAATACATTGTTCTTGTCTTGTCTATTGGATGCATGGAGCCACATTTTATTTTTACTGCTTAAAGTCTTTTATGCTTAGATCTGGATTTGTGCAGCATTTTTTGGATCAACTAACTGCAGACTTAAAGATATTGGAAACCATAATTGATGTTAGGGCTATTTGGTATGCGTAGCTAAAGTGGTCTTTTACGATGAAATATTAATTCTAACAACATGTCTTCATCTCATGTTTCATGAATTAGATTGAGCATTGATATGCTCTCATACTTAACTCTGTTGGCCTTGTTGGATCCAAGCATCATTCCAATGTTATGCAAAAGAAGAAGGGAAGGAGCTATATGGGTAGACAAAGATGTCAAACCATATTCTCCTAACAGTAACCACTGGAGTAAGGCCCTTTGCTGCCATCCTCCATGTCCTCCATGTAAGATGAACAAGCCAAACTCCCCAAAAAACAACCAAAGCAATAAGAGATCTTGCTTCTTTCTCTCCTCCTCATGTGCATCATGAAGCAAAAGCATACTAATGGGCATATTGAATGTCACATCAGCCCAATACAAATAAACATCATCAATGCATATCATGAGAGCATCATGCCAAGATTTACCCAATAAAAAACACATAGACATAGGAGATGTCATGTGGTGGCCAATATATCTCAAGTGAAACCAAAATGAACATGCCTTCTTTTGCTACATTCTTCCATTGATATACAAGGCATGAATCAGAAAAATATGAGCTATTGGGTGGTAACCATACTCACCCAAGAGCAACCAATGCAGCCATGCCTCCTTCTTCATCTCATAAGTGTTCCTCAAGGCATGGAGCAAAGAAATAGGAGCCTTTAGGCAGTGACAAGAACCTCCCAAGGGCAACCAACATAGCCAAGCTTGCTGTCCCATATAAATCTGCAAGTGTTCATGCAACCCCTTGCTTATCTTCCTCATCCACTCACCCCAATATGGAAGATGAGTGATGTGCTGCATAATCATGGCATCCTCCCTTTGTATAATACCATCTTCCCCAAACTGATGAGGAATTTTTCACTCCATGAAATGTTGAAGTGCACCTCCAATGAGATCTCTTAATGAGACCTTCTTCTCATCCATGGCCTTCCAAAACTAGTGAGGTATTGGATCTGCTGTAGGTATAAGTTTCTCTTTGAGCTGTGAGGTGCTCATTGAGAAAGTGTCATCAAGAAAGGAGAAAATACTTCTCATATCAAGATGTCTACCCTTCAGCACCTTGTTCTCCATTGCTTCATGAGTGAAGCTACCTTCAGAATGCTCCAAGAATAATGGGGCCTCATCATTATCACTGCTTCTAAGTGACAGTGTTGTAGATCTACAAAGTAATACATAAACTGTCTCAAAGAAAGGTACAATACTGATCTCACAACCAATCATTGTACACAGGATTATGCTCATCCCTTCTTCTGAAATTCTACAATTCAACTCAAGAGGTTGAATTTAGCTCATCCATGAAAAACTGGGATAGCTTTTCATCTCCTCCTTGATTAGATCAAGGGTACTCTGCATTGTGATATGTTGTTGCTTCAAATCAACACTATGTTCTAACCCTTGGTCATGCATTGGCCCTGATGGCATGTCCCCATAAGTTTCAATAAGGTTTACTGAAACAATAGGTGATGAATGTGTATGCATATCTTGGATCAACTAATATGTGGGAACCTCTTGATAGAACACAAGAGTTCCTCCAACAGGTACAATAGTGCCTCCAACTGCTGGTAAGAGTGATAGCTGCTCTTCTTCAAGTGTACCAGCGCTGGAATCTTCCTCCTCTTCCTCATGCATCTCCTGAACCATGCATGGGACTCTATATGTCAAGAGCTCAAGACCATCTTGCAAAGATGAAAGAGTCTCTTCTCCGGATGCAAGTACTTCTGCAGCTGGTGGTGAATGTAGTGACTTCTTGTCCAGACTGACAATATTGACAGCCTCCTTCTTAAGAAATTTCTCTTTGTATCTCATCTCTATCTCCTTCACATCAAACTTCTTCTTCAACTTGTGAAAGAAATCTGAATATTCAGTCACCTTTGCATGATCCATGTGACAAAACCACCAATCATTGGCTTCATCTAAAATATGAAGTGCTGCAATTTGAACAACCTCTTCTTCAGCTACAGGATGTAGTCTAAAAAATGCATCTAACTCTCTCCTCCAAGCCTTAACATTGCTTGAGGAAGGTCCATCAAATGTAGGAAAATAGAATCTATTGTGCCTCTTCCTTCTATTTCTCCTATAGGATCCTCTTTCTTCTTTGATTTTGAAGAATTGTTGGAGAGTTAGCTTCTCCTTGAATGCTCTAGACTGTGCTTTTTACTCTTTAAGATATAGACTTAGAGTCTCATGAGTCTCAGGTTCATTATTTCCTTCATTTCTACACCCTTCACCTTCTTCAAAGAAAGTGGGCATAGTGGATCTATGAGAAGATCTAGGATTCTCCGGTTTTCTTCTTTGCTGGTAGGAAGTGTTGGGGCCTTCCTCATCACATCTTCTTCTTGGACCTTCTTTATGCCTTTTACCTTTCATTTGATAGATCTCCTTGGCGAGATCTTGCATATATCTACAGAAATGACTTGCAAAATTTTCTTCCTCCATGATAGATCTCATCTATCTGCTTCTTCCTTAGATGCAAAAGATGAAGTGTCCACAAGTTGAGCCAAAGATCATGCTTTGATACCACTGTAATATCCCCAAAGGGAAAATGTAGTGATACTTCACACAATATAAGAACTTACAGCAAGATAAACAGTAAATCTTAAGACAACATCAGAAATTACAGAGAAGCTGAGCCATTTTATTATATTGGAGAAGAATCGGTTACACCATGTACAAAATATGAGTAGATCTAGCCAAAGAGATGGTCTATAAGTACCCAGAAAACAAGCTACAATAGGTACAACGTAACTAGAAAGGCTTTGTAGCAAATATTGCATTGTCCCTTCAGCAGAATATGAACGTATAGTTCCAGGCTAAAAAGGGAAATGCAGATCTACTAAAAAATGGAGCTCAGATGATGCCAAGATTCAAGATTTGGCCAATGTGATGGATTCCCAAGATAACCCAGAAAGATTTTCCAGATCTGCAACTTTGGAAAATCACCTCCCTAGGATTTGATCCTTGATCTACTAGGAAATACAAATATGAAGTTAGATATAAAAAATAGATGGCTGAAGTATGATATCAGATCAGATCTATGCTTGAAGGGCTGATACCTTCCTCAAATCTATGAGCTAGAAGCTCTAGATATAGCTTCTCAATCCTCCAATGATGATTGTAGCTGTTGCAACACAACTGCCTCTAGAAAATGCATTGTGAGGGAAAGAGAGGCCTTCTGCATATTGAAAAATGTTGTAATAAACTCCAGGCTGATGCTAACACTAATGGAAATGTGAGGGGATGATCCCTCGTAGGATTGCTAGCTGAAATACTAGCAACTTCCTTCCTCCTTTTTGATCTGTAAAATGGACAGCATTATTCCTGAAGGGAATACTGCTGCTAGGAGGTCAATAACCTTTTGCCTGATGCTAGATCTGCAATGAAGCTTTGGGAAGCTAATATTTAAGCCCAAGGTGATAGGAATAATCCTTCACCAGTTCTCCAGCTGAAGTACTGAAGACAACTTCCTCCTTCCAAACTGATCTTTAGAAATCTGCAATTTCTGAATATGAGTGTTTTGCATAAAGTAGGAAAATAAGATATAACTTAAAGCCTAATGTATAATTAAGTGAAATCCTCTTTCTAGAGATTCTCTAAGAAAGAAGTGGGATTCCTGACCAGGAACACCCTGTGCTAAACAACACCTGCAATCTCTGCTAAACAACCCAAGAAAGCAGTGGAATGTCACATGACAATTCCAAATCTAAAAATATCTTACATCAAGAAATAATCAGCATGCCCTCATCCTTGCATTCATCTCATTTATATAACATTTGAGCCTTCCCAAGCCTTGGCCCTCATCTAGACTGTGATGTTCGACCAAATCAACCATCATGTCTAGGTGCAATGTACACGTTCCATCAAGTGTGCCTTGTTGGCACAATGTTCTCCATCACTTAATCATGAATGTCCCATGATCTTTGACATCTTCAAGATCTTATTTGACTGAATCATCTCTGTTTGATCCTTTCAAGATCTTAGTTGACTGTGTCAACCTCCATGGTCTATTTCATTATTGAGATGGGTTCTCCAATTTCATTCACATTAGTAGTTGATGAACTACCTTGTTATGTAGATCTAGGCTAAATTAATCCACATTCACACACACAAAAGTGGATATTTATTCATATTGAGGATTGTGTGTCCCTCCACTCTTTTATTTACTTAATTAATTAAGAAAATCAAGGACACTAATATTCCAAATATGATGTGAAAATTTGGGAATATTACACTATACCACCTATATAAGACTTTTTTGAAGTAAAGCTTACCTACAGTGAGGTTTCCACCTAGATCCAACATTATGCATGGAACCATAACACCCCTAACATGCCAAACAAAAGGATTATCAAGAAAAATTAAGGAAATTTGTAACTTGTTTTGAATGAAAATTTGTACAAAGACTTGAAGAGACATTGTTGAAACATAAAAGTATATTTTGGATGCACTATAACCATATTTTATCAAAGTGTTTGTTATAAATACCAACACATTGCTTGGAGCTCACATATGTCAACAAATAAAAAATGTGGAATGTGATGGAAAATTAATTCATTGGGTACTTTTTTCCACCTAATGGTTTAATTTCTCTTACAATTTGTTAAGGATGGAATAATCCAGATTAAAGAACAAAATTGGAAGCCTATTTCAAACTTGTATAGGTTAGCTCCAACATAGACAGGTTCACTCCTCCACTAAAGATATATTCGCCTCCTCAAAAAGACATGATAGTTCCATTAGGGGAATTTTGAGGTCTAAAATGGGTCTCCTAAGAAAAATGTAGAACCAAAATAAACTTTATAAGAACCAATAAGATTCAAGATGATGATGTCAACCATGGGGGACGATTCACCATTTTTTAGGTAAAAGGGTCAAAAGATTAAAAAATAATAAAATAATAAAACTACTTTTTCAACTCGTATTTTCAACTTATCTCCCAAAGTGTTTACTCAAATTTCGAGCAGGAGTACCTGTTGGATGAAAAATTTAATTCCTCATCGAAGGAGTACCCATGTTGCATACTTTCGATGGACCCTACTATGCGAAAAATTTGAAATACATGAAGAAACATGATTGCAATCATGTTTTTTTATGTATTTCTCATTTTACGAGTAGCAGGGTCCATAGAAAGTATGCAACATGGGTACTCCTTGGATGAGGAATTAAATTTTGCATCCAACAAATACCACTGCTTGAAATTTTAGTAAAAACTTTGAGAGAAGTTGAAAATATGAGTTGAAAAAGTAGTTTTTCATTTTTCCCTCTAAAATTTGATGATGTCATCAAATCTTACTTTATTATTTCCACTATTATTTTATAATTTCCTTAGGAGGCCCATTTTAGACCTCGAAATTCCCCTAATGAATAGGTTCAAACGAGTATAAATAGAGGTTGAACTTTCCTCCATTTCAACCTTCACTCATCCAAAAATTAAGTAGAAGATAAGAAAATTAAGTGAAAATAAGAACATGAATAAGGACTAAGATTAGAAACAAGATTATTTTGTGGCATATATCCTAAAGCATCGAAATTATTTGTGATCCATCTCTGTACTAAAAATACCAAAGTCGTTGCGATTCATCTCTGAGGCATAAGAACAAAAGTATGAAGTGATTTCTGTGAAAATTAAGTGAAACAATTTTTCGCATGGAGGTAAAGGTATCTCTAAGGGGCCAAGACCCTATGGATTATCTTTTAGAAAGTAGACCAAATTTTTTTGAGAAAGAGATCAAATCCTAAGGTTGAATTTACGTGTGAAAAATTATTGCATCACTTGTGGAAGAGGCAGACAAAATTATTTGTTTTCTTAAGATTGTCATGATATTGAGAAGGGACTATTATTTCTATTCATTCTTTGTTTTAGGGCAGCATAGCCTCATTAATTCACACTGGTATTATATGGTCCCAAAGAGGATCGATTATTAGCTTATGAACATGAATGCTAGATAGGGGATAAAGTGAAGAACTAGTTCAACAAAGGATTTTACGAGTCACTACATTGGAGATTCGATACTGAGTGATTTGACGAGTGAAAACTATTTTTATTAGAGCAGAAATTCTTGGAGCATTAATAGAAGACCTTGTTTGAAGCATTGTTGAAGAACTTTTTTAAGACTTGAAGAACTATTGAAGAAGCCTCATTTGAGAAAACTTGAAATCCCTTGAAGTAGCCTCCTGGTAGTAGATATTGACAACCGTTTTTGTATTAGTAAAATTTATATATGATAAATCCCTTGATGATGAGTAAAATGACCTATGGCAATGTTTGTAAGAATTTGGGATATGATCTATAACAGATATTAGATATTTTGGAGCAGAATCTGGAGACACCTTAAAATAGACTTGATCCTTGACCTAAGTACATTGGAAGATATGTCAAGAATAGCATTGAAGACATTGTAACCAATCCATTAAAGCTTATTTGAATTATCTTGGAGGCCATTTGTGGCACCTCTAGAAAAAATTGTTGAAGTAAATGTTAGAGTGGTATGTGATGCATTGTTGGAGCAGTACTAGATACATTCTTTAATATTTGGTAAATTATTATTGAAGAGATAGTTCAATTATTATTGGTAAATCACTTTCTCAAGTTGAAAGATAGCATTATGATCCAATATCCATACACAAGGACTAGATACATGACCTTGGTTTCAAGTTGGCTCTCAAAGACTCTGGATTGACACAAATCACCACATTCTACAGAAAAACAAGATTTTCGACTTACGCCATTGACAAAGCATCCCATCTTTCAATGCCCAATCTCAAGAGATAGATTCACCTATTCATGACTTGAAAAGCTCCCTTTCCAATTTTTTCTACTACCCTAATGAAAGAGAAATAGATTCACACATTCATGACTTGGGATGCTCCCTTTCCACCTTTTCTACAACATTGGAAAATGATACATTTCTCTCCTCCTAAGGGATGTATTCAGACACAAAAATCAATGTGTACTTGTATCAACCTAACCACATGCCCTCAAGAGGATCACTTCATACTTCTCAGTTGTTGCATCTATTTGGGGCAGCAAGCAACAATCAAAGATCTATCATTCTTCAAATTCTTCCCTAAACAGAAGCCCTAAAGAGCAACACCTCATACTTCCAAATTGTCCCACCTAACTGGGGAAAGAAGTGACAAGGAAAGATTTATGATTTTTCAAATTCTAGATGGATGTAAACACTTTGTAATGCAGTGACAAGAAAAAATATTAATTCTTTGAATTATAGATGGATGTAATCACTTTGTAATGGCAAGTTGAGAACCTTCCTCTACTTGTAATATCCTTTATCGAGGGAAACCTTCACACCTCTACCTTATATCAACACTGACGAAGTTAGAAATCCCATTGGCCCATCCTATTTGTCTGTCAAGACTCAAGTTTGAAGCATAAGGCAAAAGACTAGCCACTGTTATTATTCAATAAGATGAAACATAAACTAAACTACAAGACAAGGATATTTATCCTCAGTGGGGAGGATGAACCCAATTCTACCAATCCTATCAGATATCCCTCTATCAAAGCAACAGTCTAATGCAAACATCTCAAGTAATAGAAAAACTAGTCTATGATTTTACCTATCCACCAGTTGGCGCACAAAGCACCTTAGATTCATATTGGAAGGAAAAAGAGTAGAAAAAAGGCAAAGAGAATTGTAGGTAGATGGTGGTATTTGTCTGATTTTCCTTAATGCCTCTTAAGGGAAACATATTCTATCAGCCTATGATGCAATTGATATTTGTGGTCTAACTTTTAAAGACTCTTAACTATGAGCATTGAGAAGGCTAGCTTCAAATTCCTGCAAGGGAGTCAACACAAGAGGATTGTAAAGAGGGAAATGAAACCTACAACTATCATTTCATATTGCTACATCTAAAGAATTCCTAATTTTTGCCTCAAAGGGAGGCCTCTAAACATTGCTATACCTGCATTCATTTAATACATGGTGCATGTGGGAAGGGTCATCAAGTGTATACCCAATTATAAACCATTAAATAGGGTGATTACTTTTATAGTAAATACAAGAGAGGTATTATGATAGAACAAAACCAATAATATCACAATATTAATCTCTTATCCGAGTGTACACATAATTGACATTCCTATTATGATCTACCATCCATGAAGCTTTCCTTGTGAAATAAACATCAAAAGCACCATGGAAATTCCAAGTCACAAAGGAATTAACATGTCCAAGAATCTTACCATATCAAGAATGGAATGTCTTTGTACTAGTTCTTAGCATGGTTACACACTCAAGTGATGGAAATATCTCATATAAAGACCAACTATATATGATAATCACACAAATTATACCAATTAGTCTTATGCTACCATTACAGTGTAAAAGACTCCATGACTCAACTATCTTTTGCAAAATTTTAAAGGAAAAATGCACAACTAATTTCAGTTGGTTAACACAAACACCAAAGTTGGATAATTCCACTAGTTTGGTGGTCAATAGGCAATAAGTTAGTGATGGTAATAGTGTTGAGCCACTAGATGTGAAGTTTAGTGATGGCCATTTCCTTGTTACTGTAGCAAGATATACTTCCTAGTAATTAAAACAGGGCTCCATTTCCTTGCTACTGTAGCAAGACACACTCCCCAATAATTAAAACACAACCACATTTCTTTGTTGTTGTAGCAAGGAAAACTGCCCAGTCATTAAAACACGACTCCATTTTATTTCTGTTGTAGCAAGACAAACTTCGCAACAATAAAACATGACTAAAAGAAGCACCAATCCAAATAAAGGGAAACTCCAAAAAGAAGCACCAATCCAATTTAATTAAGGTCCTCTTCTGGGCATACGGTTGATCCCTGTCAAGAATTCTAAACTTGTCAAAAGTCTAAAGCATAGATATTTCTATCTTTGTGATAGAATACATCTCTTCTTCAAATATGTGTCCTTGTGACACTAGTATTGTACTCTTCTTACAAAGTCAAAATCATGTGGTGACCAAGTACATATGGTAGTCACCAATCTCATATATATTTGATCACTGTCATGAAGTTTGAAAGATCCAAGGAAAACAAACCTGAAGCAATATAGTCATCAATCAAATGTTGAAGCTAGAAAGAAACAATGACATTCTTATAGCTATCAGTTTTGCATAAGGACCTGTGAAGCTATAAGGACATCAATCCAAGGTTGGTGGAAATCATATTCTTGAAAGAATCAACAGAAAATACAGTGTCACCAAATGCAAAACCTTGATAAGCCATGTCAAATAAGGGATAGTGATTTTTCACCTGTCCACATTTAACATAGATACATTGATAAGAAAGCCAAAGAAGTGGAATATGGTCAGTTCTAAGAAAAAAAAATAAAGTGGCACCCATCTATACCTTAAATTGATAAGAAATTTCCTTCCATTTCTCCTTTGTTGGATGTACACCTGTGGGATTGTGGGCACAAGGAACCATTGAGAGAATTATGTACACAAAGAAAAAATGACAAGAAGGGAAAAACCTAGTGAACTATAAATTGGCATGCTACTCTCTTCGTCCAATTGTCTACCATTTGTTATGAATGGAATAGGTGAATAGAAGGAGGGAAAAAGCATACTATCCTAGTTTGAATAATGTGAAGGACTAGTTTGAGGGAAGATATCTCAAATATGCCTATTCCAGAACTTCATATTGGAAGCCTTCAAAGGTTCAAGATTGAGCTGGATCTACTTCAGAAGTTAACAAATGGAAGAAGAAGTCCTACAGAGTATGAAATCTCTAAGAGGGCTTCAAATATCTAAAGAAATAGGCTCCAGACCTATTGATTTGAGAAGAAGGAAAATTTGAAGATAATAGCTTGAAAAGTTGTAGTGGCATCTAAATTCATATTCAAAATAAGCTACACTTAGTCACCTTGAGAATATCTCTTGAATCATTCTACACTTGAAACATTCTTGGGAACGTCGCTCCTTCATCATATGAAGAAGAAGAGATCAGGATTAATTTTTTGGGTTGTAATTCCTCTCATTCAAGAAGAATCTACGGTATCCACCAAATATTTATGTCTATTAAAAAATACACCGTGTTTAATGTTAAATTTAGACTAATACTTGACATCATGCCCAACTGGGATAACCTGTTTTCATTTATTATCAGTTTGTATAAATGCTTCTAACAACATAATGCATAACAATATCACACAATGACTACATAATTAGGAAGCTACAAATATTTCATACCGTCTTAGGTTTCTTTTGGATTTGTAGCTACAAATAATATAACTAAATTTTTTTAGGTTCTATTAGTATTGGGAGATAAGCCAAATACTGGATTCCAATTTTCTCAGAATCAATTCCTCGACATGCGCTCCATTCCACTTCCTCTCCATGTCAGGGCCTCGTTAGTGCAATTTTTTCACCATGTCATCACTACATCACCAATGAGAAATGTCATGATGATACACCATCTACCACATAGGTGTGCCACATCATTCTACTTCAGTGCCATAACATCATGAACCAAATAACATTGACATGTTATCTTCCATGTGGGTGTTCCACATACCAATGAATATATTACTGTTCTTCACTGCAAATTGAGATTGTTATCTTCAAACAATCTACAAACAGATATTTTCGGACATCTTCTCTAAGATTTTCAGTGACCTATCTCTAAGGTTTTTCGGTGACAAGATAGAAGTAGTAGGCCTTGACCAATAGGAGGGCACCTACAAGTATACACAACAACCTTCACCATAAATAGCATAACATGCTCCCATTTCCTTAGAAAAATGAGAAAACAAGAGAACGTGGCAATGTGTTTTTTTGGAAAAATGTGGAAGAATTACTTGAAAAAGTTGACATAATTATATTTCATGGACTTTCCACATTGATACTTGTTCATGAGAAGGAAATATGTGGGCATTGTTGGCTCAATAATGCCCATGTGCGTTTATATTTTGGAAAACACCTTTGAGATTCATATTTGATGGCTCAACGTTGTGTCTGTGTGTGAGCCAACACACATACACATAGAGAGATTACACACACAAACATAAACCAAAGCTCTCATTGTGTTCACTTAGTACGATAAGCCTTGTGTTGGGTGAACCCTTCAACCTTGCAAGACTGGGCTCAGTGGGGAGATTTTAATCCTGGGTGGAAATCATTTTACGTACATGGAGTAACCCCTAGAAAAAACTCAAGTAATCAATGTAATTTGTTTGATCTAGGTCCAAATTTCTAACCTGCACCTGGAGTTCCTTTGTACCTAACTACAACACAAGGGAATGCGATAATATGGATACGATATAATGGTGGTTATATCACCATAACTAGAACAAGTAAGTATAAAAATAGTATTAAAAAAAAAAAATTCAATGTATAAAATCATGTTCAAACTTACAATCAAATAGAGGAAAAACACATACAAAAAACCAGATAATAATCATGGACAAGCTTCATATTGGATTATTAATTGTAAAGGAAATTACAAAATGTGACACTACGAACCTAGTCAAGCGCACAAGCAAAAAGATCCTGGACATGACCCTGGTTGACAAGTTGTATTGCACATGATGCAAGAGGATTTGTACCAAGAGGATTTGTTTTTGATGTAGTTTCACTCTCTGTCATACCCATTCTTATGATAATGTTAGAACATATGTTGACAATGTCAAAACATACCTAAATAAGCTCCTCTTCATTTCAAGAACAATTTATTGGAGTCGCCTGAACTTGGAACAAGCCTCCCACGATCGAAAAGAGTAGAAACTAAGTCAATAGTGACTTTTTTGTTGCTACGTTGGATCGAGGGAGGTTTGCTCCAAGATTAAATCACTCCAATAAATTATTCTCTACTAAACAGGGCCAACCACGTGAAGGTGGAAGCCCTTATGGCCCCTCCCCACCCCCCCCTCACATCACTCTCAATTCCCCAATACCCAATCTATATTTCTTTTTTTACTTTCATGAGCAGGAAAAAAAAATATTCAATAACTAATAAAAAAGCAATGCAACAAAAATTACACAAGAAAACATTGAACGTGCTTGACATAAAAATAGTATAAATGAGTTTTTATATAACGCAAAAAAGTTTCCAAGTATGGTAACATTTGTTTTATAATAATACAATATTTTACATGATCAAATTTTCTTTTTCTTATTCCTACTTCTAAAGCTCCTAACTACATCATCAACATCATTGTGCTCTACTTTTGTTTCGTGCCTTTCCCGCGTAGCAGACCTAGTTGCGTACTCACGGTGTCTGGTCTCATGCAGTGACGGGGCATCGCCTACAAAAATAGATAATATTAAAGTTTAATTGTCAGCTTTTAAATATCATTGAACTAGTTCGGTAATATTAATAAAAGAAATTTGCAATGAGATTATTTACCTAGTGCACCAGTTGGCACCGTTGGAACCATTTCCCTGTGTTCGTCTCTGGTGGTAGGATGCTCAAGTACAACATTCTTTGTCATTTAAAAAAAAAACATTATAAGGACACAACCATCAAGGTATAATTAGAAAAAATTATAGGTGGAAATTAATTACCATCATGGCCCTCACTCATAGTAGCATTGTCGGCCTGGTCCCCACTACAATGATCAGGTTGCACGTGAGGAACATGTACTTATGGCAATATTTCACTCTCAACACACTGCTCTACAAATGGGTTATTTGGCTCATTGAAAGTGTTGCTCCCCTAATTTAAAAAAAGTTGTTAGACATTAAATATATGGACGAAAACAAACATATTGAAAGGTTAATGTTTTACCTTATTAGTTCTACAATGTTCAACTATGAAAATGATAGCGAAAGACTGACTTAATCTCTATGTCTTCCTCTGTGGCTTCCGTTCCAAAGTCATCACCCTACATTATATATGATTGTGTATTTTTAATGTTATTTGATGGGATTACAAAAATGTTGGAAGGTGATACAACTAATTATAATATGTTTAGCTACTTACAATTCTTGTGGCTAATTTCAAGTAACTGCCCTGGCCTAGCTTGTGATGGCCTCTTTTTTCAATCCTAGCTTTGGTTGCCTTCGGGGTGTCAGGCAACCTATCATCAAAAGCTTGAAGTCAGATATGACGTAGCACACTTTTATTTTAGACATAGAGAAAATTAAAGCTTTTGAATTAAAGTTGTAATTTACCTTGCGGGTCCAGTTAGCATTTTTCCTTCTTTCTTGGCCTTTTTCTCTTTTCCATCATTGATGAGTGCTCTCCACTCCCTCTCTAGAACTGTGAGAGGACGCTCGTATCTAGAGTTAATTTGCAATTGCGTCCTATAGGTGTCCCCGGTATATTTCAGATATTTTCCAAATACCCGAGCGACCGTTGTTCTATCAAATGTGCCCACCCAAAAAGGGCTTCTAGATAATCTAGAAGTTCTTTTTTCAAGTTGGAATTATGGGAATTACACCTCGTGCATATGGTTGGGCCAAAAATTACCGATGCCTTGCTCTCCAAAAACCTGTAGAACTTATTTTTTCCTACACAGAAAAAATATATTATCATTAATTTAAAAATAAAAATCATGATAAAATATGTTTTAGATAGAGTACATGAAATAGTTAAAATATTAAAACTTACCTGGGAGTTGTACGTGCTTTATAGGAACACCTTCATCGTTCACCAAAAACGTACCATCAATCGTCCCCGTTCAGGTGACACGTCTAGCTCCATGAAATGAAATAATATAGTTGGCCATGCCAGCCTCATCACTTCCAACACATTCAGTGGTTGGCTGGGTGTATTGTTGGGCAGGGTCTGTTTCTTGGCTACCACCTACAGGCGTAGAAGGTGTACGAGAGGGTTCCTCAGAAATATCTTGCCTTTGCGTCCCACTACCACCAACACCGGGGGCAGCAGGCGGCAGATAATGCTACATGCAAAATATTATTTTTGTTAGTTTAGTTAATGTAAAAATTAAAAATAAAACTATCACAATTGATCTCATGCAGAATGAAAAAAATATCCTTTTGATTTTTTATTATTACCGTATATGTTTCTAGCTGGGTCATAAGTTTTCTTATCCTCATTCCTAATTCAGGTGTTTGAGGCGTAACGTCTACCAAACGCTCAAGTTCCAACTTTGCTTTTTGCGCCTTTTTTTGTAGCAATATAAATGGACATGGGGATGAAGAAAACTCTTCCTCGTTGAGGGAATCATCAGGTGCACCATGGCCAGGCATCTATAGATTTTAACAAAATTAACATTATTTCAATTATGTAAATAACTAAATTACCTGAAGATAGAACAAAGTTGGCATTTTACATGTTCTTCGACTGGCCCCTTCCGCGATCATCCTATCTTGGGGTTGTTCCTGTACTGCCACGATCAGTCTACCACATTGCAATAAAATTAGAAATGTGAAAACCTGAAAAAAAATATCTAACTTCAAAACACAAAATGAAAACTGAAATAATTTCTAAATTTACCTTTCTAATACATAAACTTTGTGCATTAAAGAGGCCCTGGAGTGGTTGATTATAATTAAAAGTAAGGGTTGTAAGACAAATTTTTATACTTACACCTTGCTATTAGAAAATTTCAGCAAAGTAGGTAGATTAGATGAGGCTAAAGAGATTTTTATTGAAGCTTTAATGAGTGGAATAAAGCTAATTGTAGTGACCTATAATGCATTGGTCAATGGATATTTCAAGGGAGGGAAATTGGATGAATATTTCCTTCTCCTCGAAGAAATGAATGAGAATGATTGCATGCCTGACATAATTACATACAGTGCCATAATTTATGGGCTAATAAAAGAGAACAAGATCTTAGAGGCTTTGAATTTGCATGATCAAATGGAAGACAAGGGCTATGAACTATATATGAAGACAATGCTTTCTTATCTGTGGTGCCCTTGCCAGATCCTTATAAAGAGTGGTCACATTACTTGTGGGATGATTAACTTTCCCAGTTAGTAGTCGGCTCAAGGTGATCTTGGGTTGTGTGTTTTTAAAACTATGGTTACCCCTGGGCCTCAAAAATTTGATTACTTCATAATATATCAAATCTATGTTGGATAAAACTACACTAAATCATCTATCAATGTGGACTTATGGAAACTTGCATGAACTAGCAGTCACTAAAGTGCATGATGGAGGGCCATTTTGGACAGCTAGGAAACTTCTTCAAAAGGACTTACCTCTTGATTTGAACTATGAGGATAATGGGTTTCTCATAAGAAATAGTGAAATTATATTATCCAATGGTGATAAAACACAATTGTTGAGTTTTCTTACTCAAATTTTTAATGCAATTGTTAAGTGCAAAGGTTCATGAGCGGCAGTGAAGAGCTTGAATTCAATTGAAATTTTTTTGATTGAATTTTTATCCTTAGATGCTCTTAGTGTATGTTTGGATGATTTGGTTCTTGCTCATTATGATTCTCAAAGAAATATATTTATGAATGAGCTAGAAAATGATAGTGGAAATGCAAGATCTACAAAGAAAGTGGTTCAACAACTTGCCTTCTCAGGGCTTGAAATGTTTCAAGGGAGGAAAACTTTCCCTAGAGATTAGCTTAAATAGATTTGCATGATAAGGATTTTGTTTTGATTAATGGTCCTCCAAGTGTCCACAAACATTCATTACATGAATTATAATCATACGTACATCTGGGCTCTACAATGATTATTAACCCTCTAATATGGTAGCCACTTGGTGTATATTTTGATGGGGATTCCATTCATGTTTTTTATCCCCAATATTTAGGATCTCGAGCTAAGCTTTCTCAACTTCTAAGTGTGGATCAATAAATGTTTAGTTCCCATTTTGGAGAGGCAAGAATAGCACTAAGTGTTGATACTTGATACATTTTTGTATGCCAATCGTTTATCCCTTCACATGATGTAGAATCATACCATCGGGGTTGGAACAAAGACCTTGGGCTTTGGAGGCACGTCACTCATGCTACCCCTCCTAAGTTGTGATGGAGTATATGACTATCTTATGATTACTACGTCTTCCCATTGGTATTAGTTTTCTTCTTGATGTATATTATGACATATCCACATTTCATTTTCTCATGGCTATGATCATTTTCATGACATGGACTTGCTGTGTACTTTTTTCATGGCCATGGTCTTGCATATTATTACATGGATCCATGGATCCACAGTGTATTATGTTGGTAGCCATGCTTTGTTTCTCTTCTAAGCATCAGTATGTCTATCTATTTGTTGACAATCGATTGCAAGTACTCACTAGTTCCTTGATCTTTAGCTTTTTCCTTGGAATTCCTCACAACTTATGTTTATTAGAATGTGTTTCAACCATTGGTTCTTCTTCTTACCTCACACATTAGGGGGTGTTGTTACAACTCTATTTTCCACCCTTGAATCTCACTAAGGACAGATGCAATAGTTACACATGCCAATACCAGCCAACTGCCACAACTATCATAAAGACCAATAATCATTCTCTTAACTACTACAGTGTTTAAAGTCTACAAGGTCAATTCATACAATGTTTCTAAGAACAAGTGTATATAGACCAATTCAACTCGATCACTAGGACCAATCCACATACCAAACCTAGTTTAAAACATTATAACAAGCATATAACAAAAGTGATAGGAGAATATGAATTGGTTACTACATTGATCCACCTTGGGTGTTATCAACCCATATGTTAACGACAGTTGGCCAGGGCTGATATTAGAGGGAATTGAATATGATTTAACGAATGCCACTTTATTCCATATGCCACTAGCCCCATCGACTAGAAAAACTCCCGTGTTGTCACAAATTAACCCACACATGCCATGTCATCATGCAATAATGGGGATATCTGATGCCATAGAGAATTTGGAGAATCCGTCACCTAGGATTTATCCTACTAAATTTGTAGAGCACCTTTGACATAGTGCAAACAAAATGTCAAGATTTTCCCTTGTTTTTCCACTTGGAACCCCCACATGCCACATGACCAAATTTCACTACTATTTTTTAACATTCTTCATATTTTGGAAAATTTCCAATGTGATATTTCATATTCTCTTCATTTCGAGCATTTTGAGACCAATTTGACTTATTTTTAATTTCTGAGACCTCATGCATCAAGAAATGTGTGCTGCCTGGAGAAATGTGAACTGAAACTGGGAGATTGCACACATACATACTCAATGATACTTAACCATGAAGTAAGACATATTTTCACCCTGATGTGGGCTACATTGGCCCATACACTGGTGATCCCCTACATATCCAAAGGAAATGTTGCAAAAATCTCGATTTTATCTTTACAAAGCTTTAAATGGAAAGATAAAAATACTCACATCATCTTTACAAGACTTTAAGTTGTATTCTTGGGCTTACAATGGTGATATGCAAAATGAAAAAAATATCTATATACCCTTGCTAAAATTAGGGGTAACAAGACTACCTTAGATGTAGGTTTAAGATTAAAATTGAAAACTTGATCATTTCAACAACAATATTTCTCGTATTCAATGTTGTAACCCTTAATGGTTCAGCTGAATCCTCTTCTTCCTCATCAGCCTTTAAAAACATTGAAAATAATGTTGATAAAGCACCCTCGATTTATAGAGCATTAGGGTTGTGGAAAAGGGTGTTAATTGTAGCCTTATGGTCATCAACATGATCTATAGTTTCCTTGTCAATTGAAGATTTCTCTACTATAAAATCTTCAATGTTCTCTCTGATTTTATTCATAAAGCTAAACATGTTCTGCGAATATTTCTTCAAGAGAAAATTTATTATAAGATTCACATAAACCTATATATTCATCAATAATTTTAGTGAATACTTTACTTCTCTTCTTATAATTTCTTTGCATTTAGAAGTATTCCGTCAAATATTTTCCAGTGTTGACCCATGAGGCAAAGGAAGTGGCTCCAATACCACTGTAAAGAACCTAATTTTAAAATTGAAATATCTTATTTAAACTAAAATCTAATGTGAATTATGTTGTTATTTGGGGATTTTACACCAGTTTTATGAGCCCCAAACTGTTATTAACCCAAGATACAACACTAACAGTAAGCTAATACTTCTATAGTAGAAGATTCAGTGCAGCTAGTTACTATGGAAAAAATAATAATTGGATAAATATAAGTAAAACAATATTACAAGCAATAAATTGAGCAATAGTAAAATAATAACAACATTTTACATAGTAAACTTTGGATCTTACCAACCAAAAAACATCAATTATAAATATACTATAAGAACCAAGCTATTAATGAATACTAAATAACTTTGCAATAGCATAATAAAACCTTAGTTTCGTTGGTAAAATAAGGTAGTTTTTATTAATCACCACCGCATTCCATACGATGTCCATGTGTTCAATGCTTATGCTTTATAGGATTTGTTAGATTTCAATGCTTCTGATTTGAAAGAAATTCTTTAATTAATAATATCAATATGTTTGCCTTCATGTTTTCTAAAGGGTTTTTAAAAAGCTCAACAAAAGACTTACGAAGACCCTAATAATAACCTCGAAAAATCCATGCACTATTTTAATGTCACACATCAGTGCTATGAATCAGAAAATTAGTTCAATGATATAACATCACCATAAGTTGGTATCTTATGGTGCAAGGATCATATAAAAGAAAGTTTGTGAACCAACGGAAGTGAATTTAGAATCATGTTTTAATATTTTTTGAGCATGAGTAAATTATGGAAAGGTATGATTTGAAGATAAAATTTGGGTTCCATTATAGAGTTTATATTTGTCTTAATCCCAAGAAAACCATGGAGGAAAATTTCAATTGGGGACTATGATATTATTTCCTCCAACCAAGTTCACCTTCACACTCCCTTACATTGAAATAAGTGAAATAACTATCTTAAGCAAGTACCGAAGATGAAGTATGAGGCAATTCAACTGCTAGACTACTCAGAAAACCCATACAAAGGTTTGGATGTCTTACTCTCATCCAAACCTCAGAATTCAACCCATAGGGTTAAGAGCTTGGGGTGAATAGTCCAACAAAAATGAGACCTGTGAACCTTAGGAATGGAACCTAGAAGGGCCTCATTGGAAGGGACTGTAGGGTGGTAGTGTTATTTCATGCTAGTCACATCACACGCATAGTCTAAACAATGGTACTAATGCTATGTGCATGGGAACTATGGAACCAACTTGAACTAGGTTAGGATTAGAACTAGGGAACCCTCAAAATATTTCAATTCAGAATGATGTCTTTCACTACAAAGAGGAACCACAATTAGAACAAAAACCTGGGGTAATATATGGAAACTCAGGATTTGTGGGTAGAAGCTTGGATTTGGTGTCATTAAGTTGTTTGGTGGGGTGGGCGAGTAGAAGCAAGGAAGAGGGAAGAGAATTCAATGTATTAAGAAAAGGTAGGAAGCACTGAGGATGGTGGTTGGAGAGGATTTGTACCTTCAAAAAATTTAAAAATATCAGGGCCTCACTTTAATTAGACAAATCTATGGGTGTTAGATAATGGAAGGAACACTCATAAAATGGTGAATGGAAAACTAGGCTCCATTTTTGGATTATTCTCCTAGGTTTCACATGATGCCTTAGGGATGGTTAGGGTTCACAATGAGAGTGGATTAATATGTGGGAATAATTATGAGGAGAAATTGGTATTGGGGTTCATCCATATTCACATTCTCAAACTGGAATCCATGCTTCAATCCAAAGGTGGATCCTACATCAAAATTCCTAGTCCAGGAAAAGGTTTTAGGGCTACCCCTCGAATGTTGGTTCAATAAATTTCTCATAAGTATTGGTGACAACTTTGGGGAGACTTTGGATGTGAATATTTCCAATAAGACAAGTATGTAGAGAGCACTGGAAAAAATCCTTATAGAGGTAGACATAAGAGAAGGAATTCGTGACTGCAATGAAATGGTAATGAGTGCAGAAATGCATAGAGTAATTATTGATTATTTAAAAATACTCTTCAAATATGTTACATGCTATTCTTAAGGGAACATTGTAGAAGAATGTAGTTTTATGTGTGAAAAAAAGTGTTGAGAAAGAAAGTCCCTTGCTAGAGTGAAGAAGTGAAGGGGAACTTGAACCGTATAGAGTGGGAGTTGGGAGCAATAGCATTTAAACCAGATGAAGGGCATGTGTAGAAGAAGTCAGAGGGCATAGAAGAAGCACTGAGAGTTCAAGAGAAATATCTAGTAATAGCTAAGGACTCTCGGGGCAAAGATATTTGTAAAAAGTCAAAGACAATCCAAAAAAGGAAACGTTGGATACCAAATCTAAAGATCTTCAAGAAGACAAAAATGTTGAGTCAAATGATAATACATATAAATCTCCTAAAAAATAAGCTTGAATGGGGTATGGGATTAGTTCATCCAGTGAAACAATACCTCAATATTTCAACCTTGATGAAGTCATAAGTAAACAAACCTCTTTAAGATATCAACTTAGATCTAGAAAGGGGGGAAGGAACAATGGATGAGAGTGAAGTGAAATCTATTAGGGGATGACCCTATTCGAGAACTTCCTTCAAATAGCCTAGGGAGACAATATTTCTTGTACCATGCCTAAGAGAAAGCCTTGAAGGAGATTTAGCAATCGAAAAAAAATCCTTGAAAGGGGTCCTTAAAGAAGAAAAAAACCCTCCAAGTTTAATTTGTGATCATTTTATGGGGTTGGACAGCCCAACAAAAAGATTAGCCCTAGAAATACTAGTGGAAGTAACAAATCTAGGTTTTATTCTGCTGCAATAAACAATGGGAAAATGGAAGAATATGGTAGATGCATTAGGTAAAATACTTAGGGAACAAGATGTTTTAGCACTTCATGCAAATGGGATATAAAGTGAGGTAGTTACTAGGTGGAAAGACTAATTGCAGTCTTCTCTTGCATCAGGTAATGTATAGATTTCATGTTTTAGGAATTAGGAAAAATGATAGTAATTAATTTCTATGGTCTATATGATGACAAAAAGCCATAATGGGAAGAAATATTTTTTCAAGAAGTAATCAATTAGGATAAATTCATTGTAGGTGGTGACATAAACTTCACCTAAGAAATTCTAAGGTCTAGGGGAAAACTGCATGTAAAGATAGACTTGCTAATTATTTTGAGACATAATCTGGAGGAGGTTCAGTTGATTTATTTCGAACCCATCAAGAAGTTCCCCACTTGGAGAAATAATATAATAAGGGGAGTTGGTAACTTAAGGGACTGCACAGGTTCCTAGTATCTGAGATATTCGAATCGAGGTAGGCAAAATTAGAACGTGGGTTAAAGTAAGTGGGGGATCAGGCCACCTACTGTCCTTATATAGATAGATTAAAAAGATACTATAGTCTACACTAATTGCCCCCTTTATTTTTAATCCCGAATAACTAAAATATGAAGAATGCATCAAGTTTTTAAATGATGAAGAAAGGGGTTTTGATCCTACGTTGAGGGATTCTACAAGCACTGAAAATTTTAAAAAAAGCTAAAATGGCATTGGACTCAAAAAAAAAATTCAAAGAATATAATGAATAATTGAAGGGGATTGAAGATAACCTATATTCATTATATGAGTAGAATGAAAGGGGGGTATTCATAGAAAAATAAAGGGAAAGAGTGAAATCATTGGAAAATGCAAGGTAAAAGTTATTGGAAATAAGGGAGGCAAGCTAGAGAATAAAAAGTAGAGGAGTATGGTTAGAGAAAAGGTGGCGAAAACATTGCACTTTTTCCATAATTTTTCAAATCACAAGAAAAGGATAAATACAATACAGGAGATGAAGAAATAGGATGTTAGCAAGGCCAAAATATTCTTAGAGATATCACATATTGGAGTGTCTTACTTCCAAACCCTATTAACAGATCCTAATAGAGAAAATATTATTGAGATATTAAAAATAACATCATAGTTTCCAAGAATTGTAATAGATAAGGGGAATCAAATGCTTATGGAATGGGTCTCCTACGATGAGCTAAAAGTGGTCATGGAATCTAGGGAAAGAGATAAAATCCCTAGGTTGAATGGATGGTCAGTGGAATTTTATTTAGGATTATACTAGCTATTAAAAGAAGATTTTTTAAGGTTGATTGAGGAGGCCAGGAGAAACAATAAATTTCTTCGGTCACTCAATGCTACCTTCTTGGCTCTAATTATGGAAAAGGATAACCATGAAATTTTTCAAGAGTTCAAGGCAATTTCATTGTAAAATGTATTTATAAGATATTGGCCAGAATTTTGGTAGTTATAATCAAAAGGATCAGTTTAGAAGGAATATTTAAGGAACAATTGTGTTTTTGGAAGGTATCCAATCGATGATACAATAGGAGCAGAACATTAAGGTATTCATACCTTGAAAAAAAATATCCCCTAATTGTAGTTATGAGTTTACTTATTTAAAGCTTCCAATAGTTCCAAATGGTTATAATAGATCTGTACTTTTGCAAGTGGGCTTTGGCATGCCTGTGTTGAAATGGATAATGGTGTTTTTGACTTAGTTAGTAGATTGTAAATCTCTCCTAATATGGACATGGTCGGGTATATGGACATTCCATAAGCCATTATGAGTTTACCATCTCCATTTTGGTCACCATCTCCTATATGGAGTACATCAACTCCCATTCACGAGGGGGTTCAACAAACCAAGTTTCAAGGAACCTTTACACTCTACTAAAATAACTCCATCAAGGTATATATCTCTAACCCCATGACCTGAAATGTGTGTAATGGAAAGAAAAATGTATTGAACTTCTTGCAGTCTATCATTACCCTGGGTAAATCCTCAAGAAAAATCCAATTCTAAATTGTCATTTTGTCCCTTTGTTGTGTCCAAACCTATTCATGGAACCATTAATGGTGGGAGCTTGTTAGCACTTTTTTTGCCTTATAAAATGATCAGAATTTTGACTTCTTTTGTTTCTTTGTCTATGACTAGAACTACTATTTCTTGGGTTGGCACTAATCATAAGATAGATTCCCAAAATGGTGGCATGGGAATTTAAGGGAAGTTGAGCATTGAGCATAGACACAAAAAGAAGAGAAATTGTTGCATAATAGAAGGGATTGTTGAAACTATCAGGTTGACTTTTAGAAGGTTGACAATGGCTACCTCTAGTGGTTTTATACCTCTGCCTACATCTCATGTGGTAGTTTTTTAGGGGTCAATGGTTGTTGCTAGGGATAGTCATGATGTTGAAATTTCAAATTATTTCTTGACCATAGGTTAAAGTATGCCATTTGTACAGTCTCCTTCTTATTATCAAATCATATGAAGAAGAGGGGGAGAGCACATATTTAGTTCTACCAAAGAAACAATAAGTTTTATAGAGCATGCTAGATTATATTCTGAAGAGGTTTATTCTTTCCCAACAACTGCAGTCAAGCACAGTCAGTTCATTTTGAGCCATATAATTTCTGAAAGAGACTCTAGAGTGAGTACTGACTATGAAGCAAGGCCTGCATCCTCTGTCACTGCAACATTTGTACCTGTTGTAGTAACAAAAGTAGCAACAACAACAACAAAGGTTGCACATGAAATTTCTCTAAGATGGGCATGACGTAAGTTCACATGGCAGTTGCAAAAGGTCATTTTTTAGTTAGTACATTAGAAATCTCTCCTAATATAGACATGTTTGGGTATATGGACAATCCATAAGCCATTATGAGTTTACCATCTCCATTTAGGTCACCATCTCCTATATGGAGTATGTCAACTCCCATTCACGAGGGGGTTAAACAAATCAATGTTTCAAGGAACCTTTACACTCTCCTAAAATAACTCCATCAAGGCATATATCTCTAACCCCATGACCTGAAATGTGTGTAATGGACAGAAAAATGTATTGAAATTCTTGTAGTCCGTCATTACCCTGGGTAAATCCTCAAGAAAAATATAATTCTAAGTTTTCATTTTGTCCCTTTGTTTTCACATGCCTATCACCAATAACACGCTTCATGTTCAGAAAAGAGGATGATGTACTCTTGGACTACTTGAATGAAGATGTATCGAAAATTGAACCAATGTGACAAGTATTTTTAAATAGAAAGATGATAAATTGGTGTATCCTTACCATTTTTTGGGTTGACAAAGGCCGATTGCACCTGATTTCCTGGTCGGGCCAGTAGTTGTTTTTCCTTAGTGGTTGGTGGTCGAACCAACGAGTCCCCTGCTAAACCTCTGAACCAACGTCTTCTCAGCTACTGTCTCAGTGATTCTGTGATGTGATTTTTGTCGTCATGCATTGCTGGAAAAAAGCGGTAAGGTAATTAGGCTAAGCATTGTTGGAAAAAATGCGGTAAGGTAATTAGGTAAGAATTTTTGGAAAAAAGGCGGTAAGGTAGTTAGGCTAAGCATTGTTGGAATTTAAAAAAAATGGCAGTATGTAGGCTAAGCTAGGGGTCTCAAATTCCACAAGGTAACTTACATTTCACGAAATGAAATTTCGAATCAATACTTTTTTGCATATGTATCCTTCACTTCATAAAGCTTCCACAAGTAAAAGGTTCAGTTTAATGCTTACATAGAACACATCTGTCTACACTCTTGATTTGATGAGTGTGTGACAAGTCTTTTTTTCTTAGCAGTTGTTTTCCATTTTGGGTCTAGACAATCCCCCTCCTCGGGTGATCTACCTGATCAATGTAACACCCTTACATTAAATATGATCTCTATAAACACTTTTGTGTAATTGAGCATCTCATCATAATTTTAGATTGCTTGCATGGAAACTCGGTGTGGTTAATATAATAAAATTATTACTAGTAAAAGTTCATTAATGTTCTGATAATGATATTGAGGCATGGACATGTGTTACTATTCATTGTGCATCAATGGTTTAATCATGTAATAATTCTAAGTTAAAGAATAATGCTTTAAAATAATTAATGTCAATTGATTAATTATGAATTAGTAAATTTAATTAAAAATTACTAATTAGACTACAATGTTAATTGATTAATTACTTAATTTTTTTATGTTATATTTATCAACATACACGTAATAAAACATTTAAGTGACTCTTAAAAACCCAAGGAAGATGCACACAGGTTAGAGTCTGAGCAAGTTAGCCATTAATGCATGGCAGTGTCATCTATGTTTCGTTCCCTAAAAGGGTAACTTTTTGGGTAATGAAATGCAAGGGAGGGGTAAGAGGGCCCTCTCAGTCACATTTGGAGGCAACCCTAAACAACATTAAATACAAGAGATGAGAAGAGAAGGGGGTCCAAAATTTTTGGTGTTGAAGAGAATTCTCAAGAAGTAAACCTATGCAAGAACATTACACAGGGGGGATTACACCAAAGAGTGGCTCTTCCTTCATTAGTTTCCTTTTCCCATATATAACAAAGCTTGAGCGTGAACAAAAAGTGATTGAACATACAATTTCTTGCTTAGATTGATAAACCATGGTGTTTACTACTACTGATAAACCATTGCGCTTTTCTGTTGAAAAACGCAACAAGAAATTCTTAATTTTATTTTCCCTTGATTAAATTGAGAAAATTTGAATTTCGACATCAACCAAGGGGGATCTGAAGGGAATTATTTGATGCTCTTGTGCATATGTGTTTAAATAAAAAGGCCCCCTTTCATTTGCATTAAGTGTTCCTGATAAAAAATCCATATTATAGTCGAGGCCCTAAAAATTAGATGAAGTCCAAGTACATTGAATGTATTGTCTATAAATAACCTTTCTAACAACTTGACACAAACATACAATGATGTCATTTATATTGGTGGTGTAAATCACTTGATGAATTGTATTACAAATTTAATCACTAGAGAGGCCTTGTCTTTTTGAGTGATCTATTCATTTCACTCAACTTTATGAACGTCATGAACAGGGCACCCGTGCAGTCACAACTTAGCAAATTTGATACCAACACCCTCAATCGAAACGGCCTGACCTGAACGAGTTTGGACGGGTACCATCACACAACATGCCTGACTAAATGAAGGCACAAGGGAGCAACTGGAAAATGGGTCGCACAAATGTGCACAGGGCATTCGTGTCGTCACAACTTAGCAAATTTGTTACATGCGCCCTCAACCGAAACAAACCGACCCGAATGGGTTTGGGCAGGAGCCCTCACATGACATGACACAGTGCGCCCGACCGAACGAAGGCACAAGGGAGAAACTAGAAAATGGGCCGCACGAATGTGCACATGGCACCCATGCAGTCACAAATTAGCAAATTTGATACGGCCGCCCTCAACTGAAACGACCCAACCCAAACGCATTTGGGCGGGTGGCCTCAACCGAAATGACCCGACCAGAAACTCGTTCGGGCAGGTGCCCTCAACTGAAACGACCTGACCCAAACAGGTTTGGCCAGGCACCCTCAAACGAAACAACATGGTGTGCCCGACTAAACGAAGGCACAAGAGAGAAAACGACAAACGAGCTGCACGAACGTGCACAAGGCACCCGTGCGGTCACAACTTAGAAAATTTGATACGGCCGCCCTCAAACAAAATGACCCAACCTGAACGCGTTTGGGCAGGCACCTCACACAGCATGCATGATTGAATGAAGGAACAAGGGAGAAAATGGCAAATGGGCCACACGAACGTGCAAAAGGCACTCGTGCAGTCACAACTTAGAAAATTTGATACAGTCGCCCTCAAACGAAACGACCCAACCTGACCCGAATGCGTTTGGGCAGGCGCCCTCACACGGCATGCCCAACCGAATGAAGGCACAAGGGAGAAAATAGCAAATGGGCCACAGAATGTGCACAAGGCACCCATGGGAGGAGCTGTTTTTTAAACTCCTCGGTCAATCTCTCCTTTTGTAATTTCTATAATGATAGATACATGTGAATGGATGGTCATTTAATTAAACCCATGCATCCTTGTGATAAGCGTGAAAGGCCACAACCTCAAGCTCATATAATCTCCACTAAATTATAAACATAAAATGCAAAGAAGTAGGAGGAAAACTGGGAATAAAACCATGAAATCATGTGTTTACATTATGGCTAAACGTTATCATGTCATTCTAACAACACAAGATACAGGGAAGATTCTTAAAGCTCATATAAAAGAAACGCATAATCTAATGAAGCCAGAATTTCATCCATAAAACAATAGAAATTCTAGCATGATTTTGTGAAAATATGGTGGAAGTTATTGAAAATCTAGGTTATAGTTGTCAATCTTCAAGATTTTGGGTGCCCCAAGAGTCCTTGATGGTGTTGAATCCATTTTCGTCATCAAAAGAACAATTTAAACACTACCATAGTGGGATTTTTTGAATAATTTATTGTCATATTCTAGTAATAAAATGGTCATCCAGACAAAATTGAGGCCTCATTGGACAATTCCTAAAAAGAAATGCACTTTTAATGTTTTCTAACAATTTCAACAATTTTAGCGCTGCAATAATCTGACAACCATGATGACATTTACGATAATGAAAATAAAGATGAATGAGCTTCTCTTGGTTTCAAGAATAATTTATTCTCTACTAAACAGGGCCAACCAAGTGAAGGTGGAAGCTCATATGGCCCCTCCCATCCCCCTCATATTTCTCTCATTTTTCCAATACCCAATCTATGAAATAGAATACGAACAAACCAAAAATTAATTAAGGTTGTAAGCAAAATTTTCATGTGTTTGTATAAATGCATAATTTTAGTTTATCCTGTACAATAGTATGGCCATTATTTATTGGTTTGAAATAATAAACAACATGCAATAAACCCACATAATTAGTAAATTATTTAAAGACAATAATTCCTACATATTAAAATATAAATTTATAACATACTAGCTCATACTCGAACAAAACATCTATATCAATATTCTTCTTCTGTATCTTCTTGATATTCATCCAACTGATCGACATCTATACCAACATCTGATTCAGAAATGATGTTGAAATGTTCAACCATGTCATCATCATCGTCAATTATGTCATTTTCAATAATATCGTCATCGACATCATCATCAATAATTGTTGCCTCGTCTCCTACGCCTGGTTCATCTTCTATATCTTCTTCGTCTATCAATGCATCTTCCTGCTCATCTTCCACTGCATCATCTTCTTCTTAATCAATATCATCTTCTTCCTCTACAGTATACTCTACTGGCCTTCCTCTTGTATCATATCTAATATAAAATGACCATCTGTTCTCACCTGGAACCTCTGAGTAAAAGACTTGTTCACATTGGCTTGGAAAAACATAAAGATCTTTTCCTGCTTCAAACTACGATGTTTTAACCATTGGAAATCCATTTTCATGTTGAATAAGAGTTCTATCATTATGACGTACATTCATTCATAGCCTATACCATTTTACGTTGAACAAAACTAATTTGAAGGAATTAAAGTCACACTCAACTATATCATCTGAAAACCCATAATATCTATTTTCAGATTCTTGAGGATGTCTGTCATTCCTAGAGGAAATATTAGTGACCTATAATACTGCAGCTATCCCACTATCAGAATTTTTCCTGTTATCATCCAACTGTTTAATGCGAAATTTATGACCATTGCACCACATAGCCTTGTGGTGTTTCAACTGCAATATGCCAAACATGAAAAAGATGCATTCTCAATTAATAATTAATCATATAATTTACACAGCTTGAAAATTATCTGAAAAATCAAACTTTTTGTCACATTATAAATATAATATAAAATAAGTAATGAATAAAATAGGTGAATTAATTGGTTACCTTTTTATCTTTCAAACCATATGCTAAATCAATTTCCCTGTCCGTAACATTTCCATCTCCACTACGATATGCTTCTCTAACCAATTTAGACCGTAGTTTCTATTGGGTATGTGTTATATTCTTTCCACGACTAAGGACCCATTGTTGGGGTCCAGGGCAGTGCCCCGGCAAAAATTTTTTGTCCTTAATTTCCGGTCGGTAGTCCGCGCCCATGGTTTTGTGCATGGTTTTGCACATGGTTTTGGGGTACGATAGTTTTCGACCCCTGGTATTTTTTGTAGATCCGGTCAAGGGAATTATGGTTATGTTCTAATCTAGGGTTAATGGATTGGGGTTTATATATGCTTCGACATGTATATATATGTTTTGTAACACTAAAAGGAATATAATGAAAAATCAAGCTAGTTGTCCCGATTTGGGATCCAGGGGAAAATCTCTGTGTTTATCTGTTTTATGTTTTATGCTCTTGCTATTGTTTATTTTCTGTTATAAGATTCATGTGTAGATAATTTCTGTTCAGGGTTAAAACCTACATTTGGTATCAAAGTTGTTTCGGCTTCAAGGGGACACCTTTGCTGCTGAGGGTTTTTTTCTCGGGCCTGAGGTAGACCCTGTTCAATGGGAGATCTGCGGGATCGATTCTTGCGGTGAAAGAAGATGGTGAGCGGCAGAAAGATAGAGATCGAGAAATTTAATGGTAAGAGTTTTGAGTTGTGGAAGCTTAAGATGGAAGATCTGCTGGTGGATAAATATCAGTGGATCATGGTAGATCTGAGTACTAAACCAATGACAAGGTTAGATGAACATTGGAAGAAGCTGGATCGGAAGGCAAAGAGCACAATACGATTGTGTGTCTCAGATTCAGTATTGTTGAATGTATCTGGGGAAGCTACGGCGAAGAATTTGTGGGAAAAACTTGGGACTTTGTACCAATCTAAGTCTCTGGTGAATAATTTGTTCCTGTGGAAAAAGCTATATAACCTGAGGATGAAGGATGGAGACTCGGTGATAGAGCATCTGAACGCCTTCAATACTGTGGTAAGTCAACTCTCATATGTTGATATTAAAATATCAGATGAAGATAAGTGCATCAGTTTGTTGTGTTCTCTACCAGATTCGTGGGACATTCTGGTTATTGCAATAGGTAGCAATACAACTACCTTGAATTTTGATGACATTATCTCAGCCTTGCTGTCGGAGGAAATGAGACGGAGAAATATGGAGGGTCAAAATGGAGATGCCTTATCTATACGAGGAAGGTCCCAGAATAGAAACAAGAATAAGGTTTCGCGTGGGATATCTAAATCTAGAGGGAGATCTAAATCTCCTGGAAAGTTTGTAAAGGTGTGCTAGAAATGCGGAAAGGAAGGGCACTACAAAAAGTACTGCAGATCTAAAGCTCCTGAGAAAGGAAAGGGATCTGATGATGCTCCTTCTACAGAGGCAAAAACCACCTCGGATGAAGGTGGGGATGTGTATTTGACTTCTTCTTCAAATACAGATCATGAGTCATGGTTGATTGACTCAGGTGCATCCTTTCACTTCACTCCCCATAGGGAGTGGTTCTGCGAGTATGAAAAATATGATGGTGATGTCTTCCTAGGGGATGATAGGAAGGCCAGAATCATTGGACGTGGAAAGGTCAAGATGAAGCCGCAAGGTGGAAGGATTAGAACACTTCCTGGTGTTCTACATATTCTTGCATTGGCCAGAAATATCATTTCTATAAGCAATATGGATGATGCAGGTGTAAAAACAGTGTTCGAGAAAGATGCCTGCAAGATGGTTCCGGGAGCACTAGTATTAATGCAGGGAGTTCGGACTGGAACTCTGTACAAGCTACAAGGTAGCACTGTTATTGATGGGTGTAATAGTTCTGTGGTTCCTGAAAGTGGATTGGAAAGCCTAGCTGTCTCTGGAGAAAAGACCATGTTATGGCATCAAAGGCTTGGACATATTGGAGAGAAGGGCCTTCGGATACTGCATAGAAATGGTATGGTAGAAGGTATGTCTAATTTCTCTCTAGATTTTGATTTCTGCGAACATTTTGTATATGGGAAGTATAATCGGGTGAGTTTTCCTTCTGGTGCTAAGAGGGCGAACAAGATATTAGAACTTGTGCACGGTGATGTGTTTGGACCTGTGTCAGTTCCATCCTTTGGGAGAAATCCCCAATGTCTTTGATGAGCTCATAGATGACTTCTCAAGGAATACATGGATATATTTCTTGAGGAATAGATCTGAAGTCTTTGACAAATTTAAAGAATTTAAGGCTCTGGTGGAAAACCATACAGAGAAGAAGATAAAGGCGCTGAGGACGGATAATGGTGGGGAGTTCTGCAAGAAGGAATTTGAAGAGTTCTGTAAGAAGTGTGGTATAGCACGGCAGAAGACTACTCCATACACACCTCGGCAAAATGGAGTTGCAGAAAGAATGAATAGAACACTGATGGAAAAGGCAAGAAGCATGCTCAGTGGTACCGGGTTAGGACAAGAATTCTGGGCAGAGGCAGTGGAGACTGCATGCTATCACAGTTGCCAGTCACCTTCATCGTTGTTACACAACAATTTGTCACCGTCCCTGCAATTCCCCATCCCGCACAATTGGAGGGCTCATTTCGTGACCTGTGAGCAGCGACATGACTTGAAACCACTTTCATGACATCCCTCTGAACATGAGCTTTCATTGCCCTGAAGACAACTCCTTGTGAAAAACCCTAAAAACACCCCTTTTTGCATTGGCGCGGGAAGCCAGTGCATTACCCGCGCCAATGGGGGAAATCCTTCAAAAAGGGCACGCCAATTGGCGCTCTGTCTCAGAGTCGCACTCGCGCCAGCCATTTTAAGGAATTTTTTTTTTAAATAAATGGCGGAAGTTTCGTCCTAACCAATTCATAAACTGGTATCTAATTTGAGTTGGGAGGTTTGGCTCCGGATCTCCATGTAGAGGAAGTAGTTTGCCACCTCTCATGGAAGCTTCCTTGAGGATAGGGCCAATCCCATGATTATAGGGATCCCAACTCCCCTTCCTCCATCTATAAAAGCTTGCTCATCTCCTTTGCAAGCTAGAATCTCCAAGTTCCCAAGAGCCATCAGAGCCTTATGCTGCAAGAGCCTTGATTCATTCTCTTAAGGCCTAATCCAAGCAAGGAGATTATTGTCGAGACATCCGAAGAGAGAGGTTTGTCCCATCCCCGAAAATATTTTTCGAGACGTGTTCCGCTGGCGACCCTCCGAAGGAGAATTCAGCGTCAGAGACAGGTTGTATCCTCCTTTGATTGATTAATGATAAGCGACTATTGGTTATGATTCCACTCTTGTTGATGATTATGATAATGAGTTATGTCTTCTCTGACTGACATATAGTTGCATATACTGTATTTTACGCTTGCATTTGTTGTGTTTCTTGCGTGTGCAGGTGTCCGGTCACGGAGATCGTGAGGATCGTGATATGCTAGAGCTAAGGAACGGGAGCGCTACTTTCTCTACAAGCAACAGCGTTGGATTCCTGGTAAGCCTTCGTCGCTAGTTGGTTTATTTTCAATTAGGAACTTGCACTATAATGTGTGACGATTTTTGCTAGACTCGGTCTGGGCTAGTAGTATTGCCTCTATCCACAGAGGGTATTTACCTCCACAACAAATTGGCGACTCCACTGGGGATTGTCTAGCTTGTTGTTGTTCTACTTTGTAAGCTACAGACGGAGCCTGAAGTTAGCCAGATATCCTTCGAAACGCTATTGCTCTGCATTAGCGAATTCGATCAAAGCTACTTCATTCAATCTCCGGTTTAGTTTATGAACTGAACACTTGGAGTATTGTCTTGTCTTTCGATCGATTCTTGACTTTGCTTGCTTGATCATCTCTTTTGGCTGGCTCTTTTCTGAGTGTTTGGCTTTTGGTTAGCTTGATCATCAGTACCTTGTTTGGATTGTCTATTTTTATTTTTCCACTTAGCAAACTCGGCGGCGCACTTTACATCTTGACAATCGCGCCTTCATTAGCGCGAGGTTATAGTGTATTACCCGCAAAATTCATTTATAGGCGCCATTTTAGCCTGCGATCCTTGATCTGTGAAGTGCTAGGGTTTGCCCATTACGAGCTTCCTGAGCCTGATCAATGTGTTTGGTCTTGTTTTCTCAACTGCTTGAGTGTTCTGGAGCCTTGTTTGACTGACTGTGACCTCCATCCTTTGGTTGTTTGCCCATTTCCATCGATTTTGCATTCTAGCCCTAGGGCATCTAAGTGCTATTGTGTTTCGAGCCTCCCTTGGGAGTTTTTGGTTTTTATCGGTTTAGCCGACCTTGTGATTGCTTCTCTGCATTCTTTTGGTGGTTGTCTCGCTTTGAGCCTACATTACATGGTTCATTTGAGTCTTGGAGATTATGCTTGAAGTGGTGAGTCTGGTCTTGGTTGGGAGAAATTCTTTGCTCTTTCATTTTCAAGCGTTGGCGCTTGTTGTCAGTTAGCAACCCGTGCCAATTGGGCATTGGCGCTAGTTGTCAGTGAGCAAGTCGCGCCAGTTGGCGCTAGTTGTCAATGACAAAGTCGGGCCAATTTCAGGGTGTGTGAAATTGAGATTTTTCCCTAAAATCCTTCACCGTGTGTCTTTCCCTTAGGTCTTTTCAGCAGCCTTGACATAGATTACATTGCTCATTGTTTGAAATATTTCTTTCCATGATTGTTTGATGTAAAAGGAAATGAATGCCTTGTTTTGATCTCTTGCTTTGGAAGTCCTCTTTGTGTTTGACCTCATATGTCTTCTCGCCTTTTGAGGGATTTCGTTACAAAGTGTTTGAAACAACGATTGCATTCTTAGTGTTTTTTTACATCTCTTTTGCATTCATCCTTCATTAAGAAGATTTGTGTTTATTTTAGTTTTCGTCTCAAAGTTTTCTTTTCATTAAAATGCATTAGATCATATTGCATTGAAAAGTGTTTTTTGAGATCCATCATTGAACTTAGATTACATTGTTTAATGATTGAAAGCTAAAAATCGCATTGAGTGCATTCTCTTTCATTGAAAGCATGCATTAAGTAGATTCTCATTTCATCGAAAAATTCTTTGAGTGCATTCTTATCATCTGAAAATAAAAAGGAAATTGTGCATAGATTACAATTGCATAGTTTTCGAAAAAGAGGATTTTGCATAGATTACATTGCATTATTCACATCGTTGAATGTTTGGAAATACTTTTGGATAGTGAAAGTCATCTAGTTTGGAAAAAGTTTCGTTTTCAGTATTGTTGTTTGTTGCATCATTGTTTGAAGCTCTTCCCTTAAGATAGAATTCATCGAATTGAAAGATTTATTTTCTCATATAGCTGCATATAGGAGATTGTCAAATGACATACGGTAGGGCCTTGAAACCGAAACATAATTGAAGATAAACCATAAAATTCATTTAATTTACACTAAGGAAGCATTGAAACATTAACGCAACATTTAGAGGTCTAGGCTAGAGACGTGTTCCGGCATCTTTAAACCTAGTAGCTATCGTTCGCCTCTTGGCTTTAGACACCACTAGTACGGACTTGTGCTCCCCGTACCGTCGCGTATATAAGGGGAGACCCCACTAGGTTTCTATCCTTTATCCAGAGGAAGCCGAGTCTGCCGCCTTATACCTGTGATACATTGGACACAGCATTCGAGGAGATTGCCTGCACGTACATTAAGACCTTGGTTGATTTCTCTTTCATTTTGAAACCAAGGTGTATATTGCAGTTCACGGATATCTGGTACACCCTTTTACCTAGATTTCCAGAGTAGTCATTTTGATATTTTCTAACTCTTTAAATTTGAAAGGATCACCAAGCACTTGTCCTTTCACGCTTTCTTCAAAACTGAAAGAGATAGAGTCATCTTTCATCCGTTTCTCGACTCTTAAAAAATGAAACGGTGAATTTTCTAAGTTTCAATGTGGTAAAATAAATCATCTGCGATCACATGCCCTTTTAGAGTTTTCTTGTTGGTCGTTTGATTGTGTGCCTTGGTTTTTAGCCCATGTGCGGTTTTGAGTTGTTGATGGCAACTTTTCTGGAGTTCACTAACCAAGGAATCCCCTCCGATGGGAATCCTGGTCATTTTCCTCCTTTTGGAAATGTTGGTGCCCCTTATATGGCAACGTTGTCCCTTCCTGGGTTAACTGTCGGGTTGCCTGTTTGGTTGTTTTCAACCTCTGTGGTCCCGAATGTCTCAGCTACTGTTCAATTAGTTCCTCCACCTGAACAACATCATGTTGATTCTAAGATGGACCTCTCCCCTTCTTCGCTTGTTTCTGCGTCCTCCTCTTCTACTTCGCCTAGTGAAATTCTGAATTCGAGTAACCGGGTGGCTAAGAAGAAGAAGAATAAGAAGACAAAGAAGAAGAAGTCTGATAAGAGAGAGGCTAAGGCTACAGCTACTGCTTCCGAAACATCTCCTCTTGATAAAACTCCCAACCCTCCACAGAAATTCAAGTTCCCTTGCATGTTGTGCATGGGAGGCCATCTTCTTCGAGATTGCCCTGGCATTCCCAAGGTGCTCGAAGCATGGTCCAACGGTCGTCATTGCCTTTGGCTTCCAGGAGTCAGGTTGGGGGCACGTCTTCAGCTGCTGCTGGTAAGGCTCCTAAGAAGCAGGGTAAGATTACCCATCCTTGTAAGTTGTGTGAAGGGCACCATGCCATTCACCTTTGTCCATATATGGATGAAGCCAAGCGAGTTTTGGACAACTCAACTGTTTCTATACCATGCCTTCTGGCTGGTTATAAACAGCTTTCTTTGAGTCCTCCACCAGTTGATCCTATGATTGGTCAAGAGTCATCCTTGGTCGATCCCGCTCCCTCAGAAATTCAAATTCAGGAATCCGTTCCCGACCAACCATTGGTCGTGGGATCGGTTGAGCTGGCCCCGTCTACGGTACACCAGGTCTTTTCCGTTGAGAGTGGATCTCATACCCTCATGTCCTTGGTTTCTTGATTCTTGGACTTGGAGGAAATATTCTCCTGTCCCCATATCTCAAGAAGTGGCTCCTCCACCTCCGTGATGGAGGGTCCCGAGAGGATACTCCTCCCACCTTCGAGATGGAGGTCGTGCGGGATGCTCCTTCTTCTTTCGTAACACCAAGGGAAGACCATCTCGATTCTATGGTGGCCCCTCCGAGTAGTTTGGTCGCTTCCTTTGATTGGAATCGATTCGCAAGATACCGCCTTCCATCTTATGTGCCTTTCGAGATCACAGTACAGGCTTTTGGTCTGGTTGTACCCATCACCATTATAGATGAATGCGTGTCTATTAGTGTTCTATCCTCAACTACTTGGCAAGATTTTGGCTCGCCGCCGCTTGCGCCTGTTGCACAAAATCTGTTTGCATTTAACAGAAGAACGAGTCAACCATTAGGGATCCTTCCAAGGTTACCTGTTACTTTGGGAGGTAAAACCTTCCATATGGATGTGATGGTTGTTCCAGGCCCCTTGGATTTCAATCTACTCTTGGGGCGCGATTACACCTATGCCATGGGAGTGCTTGTCTCCTCCCTTTTTCATGTGGTTTGTTTTCGACACGAAGGACGGGCCGTGACCATTGATTAGCTTTCCTTCTTTGTTCCTAATGTGGCAACTGGCCCTCCATCATCCCTTCTTGGTTTTTATCCACCCGTTGTATCTGCCCCACCGCAGGTCAACTATGTGGCTACCTACCCCGTGCCTGTACTTAGTGATAATGCCATTGTGCATCAAGTACTGGGGGAATTGGGTCCTGACTTCCAAGATGTTTTCCTTCCATCGGGAGTGGAACTCTTGGAAGTGATGACTTCTTGTTCATTATGATGAAGTCTGTCAGAGCATGGTTATTTTCCTGTGTCAAGCTCCTTAAAAAATGAAACCAGGACTGGTCAGAGCACAGTTCGTTTTCTTGTGTCAAGCTCCTTAAAAAATGAAACAAGGTTGTCGGAGCACATTTCGTTTTCTTGTGTCAAGCTCCTTAAAAAATGAAACAAAAAGAGTGTTTGAGGATAGTTCTTTTAATGTGTCAACCTCGTTAAAACAATGAAATACTTTCCCATTTAATTCAAGTCTTTGCCAGATCTCGTAAAATCCCAGTCGATTCTTTCTCTTGATCTCGTAACTTGAACCTTCAATCCATCTGCCTTTAATATGGATTGAAGCTTTGGGGGAATGTACCTAAAATTGAGTCACCATGCAGGGGGCATGCTTAATTTTTCAAGCATAGTTTATCTTTGTTTCAAGCTTGTGTAAAAATGAAACCAACTTCAAGCAGAGTTTCCTTATTTCAAGCTTGTGTAAAAATGAAACCTTTCCCATTTTACCCCTTGTGATTGCCATTTTATCAGCCTGTTTTTTTCAGATGAGCCTTGGTTTTCTCACTCCATCGTCACTATCTGCTTGGCCGATAATATGCCTTCACTTGGTCGTTTTACCCATTCCTGAGGAACCGCTACAATGAGTGGTCTTGTTAGCCAGCCTCTTGACTTTTACTTGTTCTGAGCAGTTCCACCATTACCGAAACCAGTTGCTTCCCTTTATATCACTTGTTCCTCCAGGAGGAGTCATCTTTCAACTCTTTTCTGACTCTCTAAACATGAAAAGATTGCCGAGGCCCTTGTCGTTTTGATCTCGTTAAAGTGGCCACGAAACGACATCTACCTAGTATACGTTTACCCCTTTTTCGGGCTGGGATAGATTATTTACGAAAAAGGAATACCCTAGCCTATTGCGACTAGGAGGTTTTCTCAGATATTGTTTTCTACCTTTTCGGGTCTGAGGAACTATTTACAAAAAGGGACTTCTAGAGTTTACTTTTCCGCTATCTTTTCAAACTCTCTAAACATGAAAATACGTCGAGTTGTTCCTTTGTCAGACTCGTTAAACCCTAATGACATCAGACTTAGTCGTAATGACGTTATTCGAGTCGCTCCTTCCTAGGGCTCGTTAAATGTACTAGGATGGACTTATAGAACAAGCATATGGTATCCTCTTCAAGCTTGTGTAAAAATAAAGAGGTACTCGCCAGGAATAGTGGGGAAAAATGGAACCAGCATCATTGTCGTGTCGGCAGTATGTCGCTCTTGAACATGGCACTTGTTTGCATCCGTGTCGAGTTGGGGACTTCTCATCTCGTTTTCACTTGCCTCCGTGGGTTTGGGTGATCCTTTTTGACCTCTCATCTGCTCTTTGCCTCGTCACTATGACCTTTGATCTTTTGATGTCAAATAATGCCAAGTCCACTGTCGTGCCATTTATATGTTCAAGAGAAGTTGACCTCTGCAAGTACCAACCTTCCTCTGATTCTCGTCTGATCGTGATTCACAAAAACATTATGTTCCTCTGTCTCGTGTTGATGATGTGGGAAACACTATGGCCCACCTTCAATCAAGGTCACTTCCTATCGACTTCAACTCATTATCCGGGAAGCTGATGTAGAGACTCCCTTCTGGTGCCTTGGAGCCTACATGCCTCAATGGCAGGTTCTTCGCATTCGACTTGAGGTTTTCATCATTGGCCTCCGATCAAGTGATCCTACGGGTGTTCGATGCCAGCACATTGATTCACATGCCGTAGATTGTACCTGTAGTACCTTGAGGGCCATTTTCATTATTGGTGGTACCTCTCGAGTCTGTTAACAGCTTTCATCGTTGGCTGGTAATTAGACGGTGTTCTTGCATGTTCGACATCAGCTCATTTATTCACATGCTTGGAATTGTACTATGTTCGGGTCGAGATGGAGCGCAAGACCCTGGATTGTGTCTGTTGTAATCCAGGCTACGATTTTGTGGATTATTATGATTAGTTACATGACTCACTGATTGGATGGCTGTGACCATACCTGAGTCTATTTACCGATCCTCGCTGGATGGCTGCGTCCATGCCTTGGATCTGGATTATTACATACTCTGTTATGGATGGCTGCATCCATACATCGTATATATCATGTATTTGAGATATCAGTTGTACTTCTCTACGCAGGTTTTTTGACGGCGGTGTTTTCAGTTGGACACGTTCTCATAAAGCATTTCACCCCTCTCTCTCCTTTGGGCCTCATGCTTTAGGGGGCATCTGTTACATAGCAATTTGTCACCATCCCTGCAATCCCCCGTCCCGCACATTGGAGGGCTCATTCCGTGACCTGTGAGCAATGACATGACTTGAAAACACCTTCATGACATCCCTCTGAACATGTGCTTTCATTGCCCTGAAGACACCTCCTTGTGAAAAACCCTAAAAACACCCCTTTTGCATTAGTACGAGACACGAACAATACCCACGCGATAAAATTGATTTTCTGTCCTCTGATCACTTTTCCGCACCGATCATTTTTAAGGAGTGTTTTAAAAAAATAAATGGTGGAAGTTTCGTCCTAACCAATCCATAAACTGGTATCTAATTTGAGTTGGGAGGTTTGGCTCCGGATCTCCATGTAAAGGAAGTGGTTTGCCACCTCTCATGGAAGCTTCCTTGAGGATAGGGCCAATCCCATGATTATAGGGATCCCAACTCCCCTTCCTCCATCTATAAAAGCTTGCTCATCTCCTTTGCAAGCTAGTCTCCAAGTTCCCAAGACCCATCAGAGCCTTATGCTGCAAGAGCCTTGATTCATTCCCTTAAGGCCAAATCCAAGCAAGGAGATTATTGTCGAGACATCCGAAGAGAGAGGCTTGTCCCATTCCCGACAGGCTTTTTTGAGACGTGTTCCACTGGCGACCCTCCGAAGGATAATTCAGCGTCGGAGCCAGGTTGTGTCCTCCTTTGATTGATTAATGATAAATGACTATTGGTTATGGTTCCACTCCTGTTGTTGATTATGATGATGAGTTATGTCTTCTCTGACTAACATATAGTTGCATATACTAGATTTTACGCTTGTGTTTGTTTTGTTCCTTGCATGTGTAGGTGTCCGATCACGGAGATCGTGAGGATTGTGATCTACCAGAGCTAAGGAACGGGAGCGCTAATTTCTCTACGAGTGATAGCATTGGATTCCAGGTAAGCCTTCATCGCTAGTTGGTTTATTTGCAATTATGAACCTGCACTATAGCGTGAACGATTGTTGCTAGACCCGGTCTGGGCTAGTAGTGATCGCATTTATCTGCAGAGGGGATTTACCTCCACAACAATTAGTGTTGGATGATAAGACTCCACATGAGGTATGGACTGGTAAAAAACCCTCTATTTCACATCTAAAGGTATTTGGATGTGATGCATATGTACATGTTCCAAAGGAGAAAAGGACCAAGTTGGATGATAAATCTGAAAGGTGCATATTTATTAGGTATAAGGATGGTTTAAAAGGTTACAAGCTTTGGAACCCGGAAATAAGGAAGGTTGTGTACAGCTGAGATGTGGTGTTTAAAGAGGTGAAAGATGTTGTTAAACATGAAATCATACCAAAGTAACCTGAGAAGATAGAATTTGAGCTAAAGGAGTATGAATCAGACTCTACAATAGAAGAAGATTTAGAAGAGGAAGAGCCACAAACTCCAGCTTTGAGAAGATCAGTTCGAGAAAGAAGGCAACCAGAAAGGTATAGTCCATCTGCTTTCTGTTCAATTTTTTCCTTAACTATAATTGATGATGATCCTAGAACTATCAAGGAGGCAGTAGATTCAGTGGATGGAAAACTCTAGAAGGAGGCCATGGTTGATGAAATGGCATCCTTGCACAAAAATGAGGCATGGGATCTGGTGGAGTTGCCGGCTAGAAGGAAGCCCATTGGGAGCAAATGGGTGTTTAAGAAGAAGATGAATGTAGAAGGCAAGGTGGAGAAATACAAAGCTCGGTTGATAGAAAAAGGTTATTCGCAGGTGTCGGGAATTGATTTTGGTGATATTTTTTCTCCTGTTGCCAAGGTTACTTCTATTAGATTAATTTTATCTATTGCTACTGCATTTGATTTTGAGATAGAAAAGATGGATGTGAAGACAACATTTCTTCACGGGGATCTAGAAGAGTAGATCTACATGAAGCAACCTGAAGGATTTATGGTGAAGGGTAAGAAAGAACTGGTATGCAGGTTGAAGAAGTCTCTGTATGGGTTAAAATAGTCACCAAGGATGTGGTATCAGAAATTTGATACTTATATACGGGGACTTGGCTTCACCAGAAGCAAGGAGGATCACAATGATTATTTTAAATTAATTGATGACCGTGTTATTTATTTGGTCTTGTATGTGGATGATATATTGTTGATTGGAAATTACAAAGAAATTATCCAAGATTTGAAGACCCAACTATTCTCCAACATCGACATGAAGGATATTGGTGCTGCAAACTATATTTTGGGCATAGAAATTAAGAGAGATCGGGCAAAGAGGATGCTCTGGTTAAACCAGAGGAATTATGTCGAAAATATATTGTAGAGGTTCAATATGCAGGATATTAAACCAGTGAATGTTCCTATTCCTGTAGGTGTAAAGCTGTCTACTGAACAGTGTCCCAAGACAAAAGAAGAAGAGGAGTATATGTCTCGTGTTCCATATGCAAGTGCAGTGGGTAGCCTGATGTATGCAATGGTCTGTACTATACCATACATTTCACATTTAGTGGGAGTATTGAGCAGGTTTATGTCAAACCCAGGAAAGGAGCATTGGATAGCAGTGAAGTGGGTTTTCATATATTTACGTGGCACTAGTGATTATGGCTTGTGCTATCGAGGAAGACCAGGATTGGAAAGAATGTTGGACATTCATGGTTTTGTTGATGTAGACTGGGCTGGAGATCTGGACCAAAGAAGATCTACAAGTGGGTATGTGTTTAGCCTATTTGGAGGCGCAGTCAGTTGGATGAGTAAAAGACAGTATGTAGTGGCTCTTTCAACTACAGAGGCAGAATACATAGCAGCCACTCATGCAAGCAAGGAAGCAATTTGGTTGTAGAGATTGTGTTCAAGTATGGGATTGGTACAACAAGCTATAAGGATAGACTGTGATAGCCAAAGTGTAATTTTCTTGGCTAAGAACCGTGCTTATTATTCAAAGACAAAGCACATTGATGTTCAATATCACTTTGTTAGAGATATGGTTGAGGCTAAAAGAGTGTTGCTGGTAAAGGTGGACACTTTGAACAATATTGTAGATGCATTGAAGAAGTCTGTGAGCACTCTGAAGTTCTCTTGGTGTAGAGAAATAATGGGTGTTGAAGAATTGGGCCAGTGACTAAGCTCTCCTGTGGCCCCTTGTGGAAAAAAAACAAGTGGGAGAATGTTGGGTATGTGTTATATTCTTTCCACGACTAAGCAACCGCAGGGGGGTAAGAGGAGGGGCGATAGCCCCCCTTGTCGAGGTCCGGGGCAGCGCCCCAGCGAAAATTTTTTTTCCTTAATTTTCGGTGGGTAGTATGCGCCCATGGTTTTGTGCATGGTTTTTCACATGATTTTCGGGTACGATGGTTTTTGGCCCCTGGTATTTTTTGTAGATTCGGTCAAGAGAATTACAAATATGTTCTAATCCAGGGTTAATGGATTGGGGTTTATGTATGCTTCGACATGTATTTATATGTGTTGTAACACTAAAAGGAATATAATGAAAAATCAAGCTGGTCATCCCGATTTGGGATCCAGGGGAAAATATCTGTGTTTATCTGTTTTATGTTTTATGCTCTTGCTATTATTTATTTTCTGTTATAATATTCATGTGTAGATAATTTATGTTCAGGGTTAAAACCTATAGTTGCCATGATAACCTATCGTCGTTATGTGATTTACATCTTTCAATGCATTCACTCATCCAATCAAGATTGTTTGCAATGTATAAAAGTAGTGCCTCATAATCTTGAGCACCTAAATAAATAAATAAAAATTCACCAATATTAAATATAACTTATAACCATGGTAAATTATATTAATTAATAAACAATGAAATAATAATACTTAAATGAATATGATCATATAAATTATGTAAAAAATGAAACATTATATGTATTATACAGAATAAATCTTTTACCTCTCACTTTCTTCATTCTACCTTTTCCCAACAGGTGCTCCACTTCAAATTTTTTGATGGAGTTCATATCCCAAATGAAATCCACCGCATTCATAGCTAGCGCAACTAATATAGGAAGATAATGACTAATATACACCATGGATTCATATATCACATATCCCTCCACCATATAACCCTTAGGTCGTGCTCTTTATCGAACCAAAGCCTTCAATGATTTCAGGTGCCTCTCCACCATCCAGATTGACCTTGTGTGTACTGGTCCACACATTTCAATCTCCTCAACTTGGTGTATCAAGTAGTGTTCTTGTGCATTGAAAAATGTTGGAGGTAGATACTTTTGCATTTCACATATTAGCCGAGGAATTTCTCTCTTCCAATACTTTATTTCATGTTGATGGATTTATTTCAATGACAATCATCTACAAATTGTTACACAGGGTTATTTCAATGAAACATAATATATATTTCAATACAAGTAAATTAACACATCATGTCATTAAGTACAAAAATAAATTGTAGCGAGATTTTTTGTATAAATCAAAACTACTTACCTCATGTATTGACTAAGACCATATATAACTTGTTTGACATTGTTGTTGAAGTTGTTTGGGAGAGATATAGGTAGAACATACTATAAAAATAAAAAATGAATCGTTATTGGTTTCCAAATTAAACAAAAAAAAGTAAAATTTAAAAGATGTATTCAAAAATGTATACCAAAAAAATTACCTTAACAAAGGTATGCCAATCATGTGTTTTCACCCCACTGAAGTCACTTTTCTTCGTTAAGATATTATTTATGTTTGAAGCAAAACCTGTTGGAAATTTAATTCTTCTAACGACCTATTTTACATCATTGCTTTGTTGTTCTGTTAATAACCATGGAATATTATTATAATTTTGACCTCCATTGTTATTTGATCCGTCAATCACACTTTTCATTGCATGATTTGATTTCTCAATGTCAGCACAAATTTTGTCAATTTTATATCTATCATGTGCACCATCTATGGTTCGCCATAACATTTATGTCACATTCTTCCCGACATGCATTGTATCAAACAAATGAGCTATTTTTAGGTCCTCATAGTAGGGCAACCTCGCGAATTGAGAAGGATAACATTTCATTCCAAGTGGAAGTACAATATTAGTACCTTCACTGCGATGATGACCTTGATATCAAAGAATAAAATAAATTAGAACAATAATTATAAAATACAATAAAATAAATTCATTAGTTAAAAAAAAAATTCCAAACATTACATAAACAATATACACACACACACACACACACACACACACACACACAAATTACGTACCAGCTACTTGACGATTATTAATTTTGTTATATTCCAACTTCCACAACTGAGGTGTCATTCTTCGTGGTTTTAATCCAGTTTCTTCTTTATCATTGAAAAGATGTTTTTCAGTAGTACGATACTTATGGTTCCTAGAGAGGAAGTGCCTAAACTCATCAAACACCATCTTTCCTAAGTCTGGCAAATGACGATACTTCATCTTAGGGCCACAAACTAGACATGCAAATCTACCCTTTGTTTGAAGACCTACAATTGATGTATCAATAAAAATTATACTATGAGATCATTTTTAAAACATACAATATGGTACATCTAATTTAGATAATTATATATTATATTAAAGTGCAACAAAATATTTCATACCACAAAATTGTGTTAGTCCTAGGGCATCATGAATTGTCCATACAAGCATTCCACGACATTGAAATCTCTTCCACTTGATTGGTTTAGTGATGTAATACATAGTCATGCCATGCCATAAATTTATTAGCTCATTGATAACAGGCTCAATATATACATTCATATCTTTGACCTGGTACTTACCTAATTGTTCAAAATTATGGTACATAATTACTACCATGATATATGTATATATAACTAAGTAAATAAATAAAATATATTATGCAAACAATGAGAGAAATGAAAATGTTACATTCGAAAAAATAATGGATCAAATACCTGGAATAATCATAGTCAACATTATGTGCTCCCTCTTTATTGACATCTAAGGAGGAATGTTATTATTGATAACGAAAATAGGCCACACTGAGTAAGTAGATCTAAGCTCTCTGGCTGCCAGTGAAAGCCTGACATTACGAGGTTCATTTTTTAAATCTACATATTTTTCCTCGATTTCCCTAAATGCAGAACCATCTGCAGGCATTCAAAGAACACCATCTCCACTTCTATTATTTGAATGGTAATCCATAAACTATGCTCTGCTCTTACACCTGAACATTCGCTGCAAACGTGGAATTATGGGAATATGACGAAGAACCTTTTGAGGCACCTTTTTTGTTAGTTGATCTATTCGATATCTACTGGTACCACATTTTGGACATTCTGTTTTCGACGCATGTTCTCCATAATATATAATATCATCTTTAGGACATGCATCTATTGTGTTATATTCCATTCCAAAGTCTTTCATAATAGCACGTAGATCTCTATATGTTCGAGGTAAAGTATTTGGCCATGGTAACAAAAATTCACCCAACAATCTACAACATAAACAAAAACTAGTTAATGTAAAGATTATTAATCATATATAAGTATTGAATTATTATTTTACACATTTATTACAACTAAATAAATGGAAAATAATTAACGTCATTTACATAGATGTTATCAATATATTTATTGCATACCTTAGGATCTGTGTCATACATCTATTAGACCAATTATTCATAACCTTTAAGTTCACCAACAACAATGTAGCAGAGAGAAGAGTTGCATTTGAGTGTTCAAAAATTCGTTCATTTGACGTTTCAATCAGAGGTAAATCATAAATACCGTCACTATCTCCACCATCATCATCTGACTCACCATACAATTCTTGGAGCATTTGATTTTTCCCATCATTAATGTGAACTGTCTCATTATTGTCATCATGATCTACCTCCATGGGATCATTAAAATCATCTTCATCATTCACTTCATGTTCTTCACCTTGTACAACATCATTTCCAATACTAATATTTGCTGCAATATTCTCTTGTACTGGTGCAACATCATCTAATCTACTACTATTTAGCTGTGGAAGCTGGTTCTGCAAAAAGTTGGGGGGCAATTGTGCCTTTATGAAAAGTACAAACAATCATTAAACATTAGTGCATATATAAAAAATATTAAAATAATATAAAATTTTACGATATAATAAAAATGAAGATAGATAATTAATTACCACGGGACGATAGTCATTCGATCCACCATCAATGTGCCCATATTTCCTATAATGCATTGTTGATGTTTCTATTAAAACTCTAACATTATTTCTCATACAACATTTTTTGCAAGGGCAATAAACTCTACCATCACCCCTTTCACCCTTTTCAATTTTTTTTCTACCTCTAATGTTTTCTTCCATTGATGCAAATTACCTATAAAGAAAAAAATAATTATATTTAGCAATTATCTCTCTCAATGGTGTAGAAAACCCAAGATGTGTTGAACTCAGTGGGATCTCAATAAGAAAAAAGAAAATAAAAGTGATCAAAGTTCGACCATGATAAAAGGATCAAAGGTAAATAATGAATGGAAGACCTTGATCTTATTTATAACAAAATATTGAGTTATCCTTGATAATGGTGCACAATACAATATTATTAACCAAGATCTAGATCTAATAGCTTGGAATATTTTAAACAACACTATATATCCTAATTAACACTAATATATGAAATAACATATTAAATCTGTAACATGCCTCATATCGTCACCATTCTGACATTTTGTAAATGGTCTTTTCATTTCGTGGCTATTCCAACAATCTCAATAGCCTATGTCACGCTTCTGACATTTTATATCCATGTCATTATTCTAACGTTTTGTGAACATGTTAGGGTGCCCTAGGAAACGTGTTCGGGTGGGTCGAGCCATGTGAGGGCGCCGAGGGAAACGAGTTTGAGCGGGTCGGGTCGGATCGGGTCATGCCGTGTGAGGGCACCCAAGGAAACCCTTGAGTCTGTAATATTCCGATTTTTGTTGTAATAAATTGCCATTTTTGATACAGCCTCCCTCACACAATATGACTCAAATGTGTTTCCTATCGTGCCCTCACACGGCACGACCCGACCCGCCCAAACGAAGGCACAACGTAGATCAAAACAAAAAACGGATCGCACAAACGTGTAGTACAAGGCACACAGGTGATCACAACGTATCATTTTTTATACGACCACCCTCACACGACCCGACCCACCCGAACGCACTTCCGTAGGCACCCTCAAACGATCCAACGCAACCCAAATTGCTCGAACGCATTTCCCTGGGCGCCCTCACACAACCTAATCTAACCCTCCCCGACCCACGGAAAACGTGTTTCCTTGTGCGCCCTCACATGACCCAACCTGAACTAACTCGGCCCGATCGAACGCATTTCCTTGGGCGCCCTCACACAACCTGACCCGACCCGACCCGCCTGAACGCATTTCCTCGGGTGCCCTCACATGACACGACTTAAGCAAACCCGCCCGAATGCGTTTTCCTAAGATCCCTCACATGACTCGACCTGACCTGACCCTGCCCGCTCAAACGTGTTTCCTTGGGCGCCTTCACACGACACGACCCGACCCGACTTGCTTGAACATGTTTCCTTGTGCGGCCTCACATGACCCAACCTGATTGAACCCTACCCGACCCGCCCGAACTTGTTTCCTTGGGTGCCCTCACATGACCCAACACAACCCAACTCGGACATGTTCCTTGGGTGCCCTCACACAACCCAATCCGACCCGAGCCAACCCGACCCGACCTGACTAGACTCGACCGGACCCTACCTCACATGACTCGACCCGACCCCGTGACCTCACACGACTTGACCTGAGACCGCGACCTAACACAACCCCACCCGACTTGACTAGCTGACCCGCTCGGACAAAGGCAATTGGGATGTGAAGCTTGCAAAAAGGCTAAAGGGATGACATGCATGAACATAGGGGAGGGTAATAGAAATTTTGACCAGAAGGCTAGAGAGGGAGAGCTATTGAAGATAGAGAATATCCATTCACCGAAGATCAATGTAAACTTTGATCAACTTCTTTCTTGCATTGTTGTAAAAATATTTGAGTGTAGAATAATGCCACAAGGCGTTGCAATTAAGAAAAAAAAGCTTTGATCTAAAAAAACATAGTTTAATTCTTCAAAATGACCCTAAAATTTTTTAGACCTTGATCCTCCAAACTAGGACTTGCTGTTAAAAATTAACTTGAGAGCTAATTCCTCTATTTTTTCTTACTTTGAAAACATCAAAATAAATAACAAAGTAAAACAATTGATAAATGGACCTCTAAGACCAGAATCTATATTATAATGAGAGTAGTAAAGCTAACTTTGTACTCACACTTCCATTAGCACTCTTTAAATCATCTTGTATATTATATCATTGCTAACATTTAATCCTTTAGTAATATTGATTTCTAGGTGTGGGGTTTCCTTTACATGTATTACTAAAAACCTATTAAACCGAAAATATATGAAAAGTTAATCGTTACTATGTGAGGTTTAGTTGTTCTATTTCTGGCATCAAACCCCCTTGAAACGAAGTATTCCTCTACATTTAAATTTTAAAATTCAATTTATTAAAGATTAACATATCTACCCCCAAATTTAATTTTTCCGTAGTTTGGATTAAATTAGACATTAAACTCATTAGAATTAATGTTGGAGGATTATTAAAATTCTTAACTTTAATAGATCAACTCAATTGTGAACATATATATTATTATAAACTTTGTAGTGTTGCTTTCTTCCTTTTACCAAAGTGGGTGAAAGGAACATATCAATGCGGGTTAAAGGAACATATTACAATACTCTTGAAGGTACATGTATTAGGGACTACATTGATGTGATAGATTTGGTGGATGCATACGTGAAGCCTTAGTTAATTTTCATCCTAGTGAAGTAGAGTTATATAATGTTGGTCGGGAAAGGGTATGTAAGCTATAACTATAGTTTTTGCATATTGTTTTTATTATGTCGAGTCTAATTTATTTTAGACCTTTTTCTTACCTATGCCATTTTGATGTGGAAAAGAGGTTAAGGAGTGTTTGAAAAGTAATAATGAAATTTAATATTAGATTATGATTGCAAAGTTACAATGCGAGTTAATATTAGATTACTTAGTCATCCTTCCAAAATTAACCAAGAGTTAAATTTGACCACAAAATATACAAATCTTAGGGAAAGACTTACTATGGCTTAGAAATGGCACAAAGAACATTTTAATGGGTATTATAATGATTTGATATTTTTTATTTGGTAAATAGTGTGGTATTTATATGTTAATATTATATAGTTTGGTTACGACGTTTGGTGAACACGTCACAACACCGACGATTACCCTCCAACCAGTGCAATACTGACGGTTGTCCGCAAACTGTCACAATACCAACGTTTGGTGAACATGTTGCAACACTGACGGTTACCCTCCACCAGTTGTAATACTAACGTTTTTCCTAAAATCGTTACCATACCGATGGTTGTCCTCAAAGCGTCTCTAAACGTAGCATTAACGACATTTTCCCTAAACCGCTGCAATACCGACTCATATTTTAGAAACGTCGCATTTCTTACGTTGTGTCACAAAACGTCGGTATTCCGACGACATTCATAAGCGTCACAAAAGCAACGATGTCCCTAAACATCGGGATAGCAATGGTTGTTGGCGAGATTTGAAAAAATGATAAAAACTGGGGAAATTTTCGACAATACGTCAAAAGTGTTGGAATTTTGACCTCAAGCCAAGATCTGAAAAATGTGCTCCAATCATCCAATACTCTCTTTCCAATGGGATAGAAGGCTTTCCCATTGAAAAGAGGCACTAGAATGGCCTAGATCTGAGTAGATCTAGCCTCCACTTGCTGCAGCCTACAAAGACAACCAAACCCTCAACAGGATCTGCGTTGTAGTTGGAAGAAGAGCTTGGCTAAATGCCTGATAGTGGTCAAGAAATGCAAGACTCCTCCAAGAGGCCTCTTAAGAAAGGAGGTGGGATTCTCGATCAAGAACACCCAGTGTTAAACAACACCCTTCTTTGCTAGACAACGAAGAGAATGAGAAATGTCTAAACAGAAAAAATCTTCAGGATATAATATGGTCATCAAAAACCTTCTCTTGTTTTCCTCATCTTCCTTTTATAAGATTGAGATCTTGCAAAACCCTAAACCGTCTCAATGATTTAGCTTCTTTCACATGTGCCACCTCCAACTAAGACTGCACTGTGCATCAATGAGGATCAATTCTTCTAGACAACGTTGTTGATTTGTTCATGGTTGACCCAGTCAAATGGCTCAATCCATTTCACATATAAGGGTGTTTTATTTACATAGCCCAGATTTAGCTTTGTTCACATGTGGAATTGATTTATTCACTGTTTTAGGAGTTTTATTGTCCTCCTTTACACATTTATTCATGCAATAGGAAAATGAAACAAAATTGTATATTCCCATCAGCTTGGGCTAATTGGAAATATTACATAAAATGAAATTGAATTCCTCCACACAAAACCAAGGAATTTTCACATATTTTTAAAAAACAAAGTGTTACACAGTGTGTGAATTTTGAAAAATATAGTGAGCCATTTGATATTGTTTTATACATAGTGAGCCTAAATTGTTTAATTTTGAATGAAAAATGAGAATTTTCCTCTGTAGAGGAAGGATTAAGTATGAATTCGAAGAGCAGAAGGACACTATGGGATGAATTTTTTTAAATTTTTACACAGTAAAGTTAGAGGCAAATAATTCTACACCAAAACAAAGGAGATTTTAAAAAAAAGAAAAATTGATAAAACAGAGAATATAAAATGAGATATAGAGTAATAAAAACATTTTTAAATTTTTTTTATGATCTTTCTATATAATTTTTTTGTGTTTTTATTAGTTTTTGAAGCAGAGGGCTCACTTTTGTAGAAGAAAAAAGGTTGAAGAAGATTGATTTCATTTCTTTTTTAGGAGCATCAGAGAAGAGGTAAGCCTTATCATCATGAACAAGATGCACTAATAAGTCAACAAGGATATATATTTATGCATAAATTTTTATTTTAAAAGATGAGAATGTTGACAGTGCAAGGTTACATAAGTTCATTTTCAGAGCATATGGCTACTAGAGTAGAACCAAATGACTTCTAGATAGAGCATTGGGAAAAGGAGACCATAGAAAAATTTTATCAAGCTGGACTAATAGGTTTCCTCCAAAAATTTAATGGGCACAATGAAAGCATCACCATGGAGTTCATAAAAAATTATGCACATGAAAAAACCATGGTGGGGAACCTAGTTATTCCATTAAGTCCAGAATCCATTTCTCAGGCTTTAGATATTCCACTGTTAGGGGAACAATATCATAAGGGCTTACACTTCAAAGATAAAGGTTGGACTTTCTTTTTGGAGAAAAATAGGAAGGGGTAATTTTATAGGACCAAGGTCATCCCAAGGGAGTGGTTTAATGATCCATGGGAAAAATTGGTGTTAGTTATTCAGATATTTTTGACATGTGACATCAGGCACAGTGTGGTGCATCTTTATCATATCATATTTCTCTAGCATATAAAGGGAGAAGTGAAAGTCAATTTACCATACTTCTTCTCCAAAAGTTTGTTTAAAATGATAGAGAATGTGAGGAATGAAACTAAATCCAAGGAAGCCCAAATATACCACTAGGGACTTATCAAAATCCTTGTAGAATATCAAATTAAAACCAAGGGTGTAGTGTGGAAAGAGTTTTTAGCTCAACATCATTTTGAGGATCAAATCATAGAGGAGAAGTTTAAGCCAGTTCATGAAACAAGAATCATAATAAACTCACCTCTTTATCCTAGGACAAGGTCCAAGAAAAAACAAGATACTATCATGGTTGAGAGAGAAGGATCCTTCCTATCTATTCCCAAGAGACATAGGAGAAAAATTCTATCAGAAACAAGTAGTAAAGATAAACACCCTGAAGTACAAATTGTTGAAACGCCTCCCAGAGAAAAACAAGTTGATGAAATCATTGAAAGATTGCGAAAATAAGCCTATGAAAATACATTGGAGAGAGATTCGCACTTTGATAATGTTGAGGTAGAAGCCACATCATTTTCCAAAGACACAAGAGAAGAAGAGAAAGAGTCGCACCTTAACAAAATAAAAGAGTTAACAGATCAATTGGAGGTGAGAATAATTCTAGAGAGTCATTTCAAGGAAGAAAATAAAACATAAAAGAAAAACAATGAAAAATTGATCAAGGAAAATGAAAAGCTAAATGAGAAAGTTGGAAAACTACAAAAAAAGAATACACTTCTTTCCAAACAAGATTACATGTTGCTTAATGATAAAAACACATGGAAATACAAGTATGAGAGACAAAAGGTCATGACTTCAATCTAAAAGGGAGAACAGTATAAAGGGATAGATTGTCTTCTACAAGCAGCACATCAAGAGGCATCAGGATCAAGTACAGTGTCTACATCAGAGCTTAAAAGGTCCAAGAGAAAGAAGAAAGCATGAGGACGTCCTTGTACATCAGCAAGGGGGAGATGTTGGCCCTTGTTTTTTAGCCAATTTTTCTTAATTAAATACACTTAATTTCCATGCTATCCATCCATACACCATCCATATACACCCTATTTTGACCAATTTATGCATATTCAACTATATAAATTATGTTTTTAAATTATATATGGTGAATTTTTTATTGAGTTTTAGTAGTTGAAAATTACTTTCAATGTGTTAGGCAAGGGTGGAGGGCCCACACACCGAGTTAAGTGCACTTTCTGGGTAATTTAGTTGCAATTTCATGAACTATTTTTTCATCATGTTTAAATCAGTTAATTAGATGTATGATGATATGATATGATTTCTGATGAATATTAATCTAAATTATAATATGCATATTAAGGGTTAAATTAGTGTTTAAGTTAAACTCTCCTTCTATCTGATCAAAGAATAGAAACTAGAATTCATCTTTCTTGCTTTTGTTTAAAGTGATTTTCTGAATTTCTAGTTTTCATACAATGGCATTAATGATGAATGAATTTATAAATAAGGACAACAAGGACCTCCTTAGTTAGGAGCCTCTTCTATTATTCTTTTATGCATATTGAGCCATTTTATTAGTGATTTTGATTTATTTTCATGAAGTAGTATTGTAGAGAAGGTCATCCTGGTTGTCCTAAGTTAGGAACCTCTTCTTCTACTTATTACATATTGAATTAGAAATTATTTAGTTAATTTTTATATTTGTAATATGCATTTTCTTTAAATTCAATAATTCATCTTCTAAACTTGACTGTAGTTGAAATCCATATATTTTGGACATGCTTCCAAGTTTTACAAACCCGGATTGATAATAAAATATTTGTGTTACTTTACCAAGTAAATAGACCCAACAACATGCAAAGAAGGATCGAGAAAGAGAAGAGCGCTCTGATACCACTGATCTATATTTATGCAGAAATGCAATAGAATACACAGATAAACATAAATACAAAGATGCAACGGAAATAACACTTCATTTCACTAATATCAAAGAACTGAAATTTTTTTATAGAAAGAATGGAAATAAACTAGCTAGGGCACTGGTAGCTTATCTATGAGAAGAGATGTGGTGGCTACATGCCTCTAAATTGTGTTAAAATGAGGCTAGAAGGCCTATTTATTGTTGAGAAAAAATGGAAAACCTTAAACATCCGAAAAACCTAACCCTAGAAGATGAAGCGCCAAAACTATGGGCCCCATTTGGGTAAATTGGTACATCAACTTCCTGGGGACGGAACTTTGGCATATGATTTCCATTTGACGCGCTTGATACCTCGTTAGAAATATCTATCCAAAGAATATAACTTTTGAGGGAGAAAAATTGGTTTACAACCCATATTTCTCTCGATTTCCCAAAAACGTCATTTAGGGCCTTAAAACGGCTCCATAAGTTCATGGCTTGAAAAATTGCTAAAAATAGTAAGTTGTGATACAATTAAGGAAACTGAATAAAATCGAAGAAACAATGGTGGGGCCCAAAGTGGAATAAGTGGGTGGCCACCAATATCCACCAGGATCATTCCTCCCCCCTTAGGAAGAAATGGTCCCCATTACATTGAGTTCCTTCATGAGATGAGGAAACTTCTGATGAACTTGGTCCCTGGCGAACCACTTTTCATGGTGTAGGAGTTGGCCAGATTTGACAATCCAATACAGTTGGATCCTCTACTAGCGAGTGTTCTTGATTTGCTTGTCCATGATACAATCTATGGTGGCATGTTCCATGCTATCTGGGTTTAACTCTATTGGTGTGAGTTGTTCTGCAATGTTGGAGGTGTCTAGTAGAACTGGAAAGTAGGGTCGAAGGCAGTCCACATTGAATTTTGGGTGCACACCAAGGAATGGTATAATACTGAGCTCGAAGGCATTGGTTCCTACAACTTTGGTGATGGTGTATGACCCATATCGGAGTGGGCGAAGCTTGTGGTGAGGTCCAGTGAGGTGCTCCTTTTGAAAATGTAGCCACACTTTGTCACCCACTTGGAATTTGTGTGCAACCCAATGTTGATCACGTCATTGCTTTTACTTAGCATTGTTTCTCTCCAATATTTCATGAAATTGTTGGCAGATGTGTTGAATGTGCTTGATGAATTTGTTCGCTTTGTCAGCTTCAGACTAGACTTGAGACGAATCGGCCTGAGTAGCCACAAATGGCATGGCTACATCAATGGGATATATTGGCTGTAATCCCAATCCCACCTGAAAGGGGTTGTGGCTAGTTGAGATGTGGAGAGCATGGTTATCATTTTTTTGTACATAGGGGAGGCTCTCATCCCATGTGCGTGGATGCTTTGAATTGTACATGTGGAGAATGTGTACAGTCATCCTGTTGACGACCTCTGTCTGGCCATCAGTTTGGGGATGGAAAGTTGTGGATTTGGTAATTTTGGTGTCCAACATTGACCAAAGGTTGGACCAAAATATGCTGAGGAACTCGCTGTCCCAATTTGAGATGATAGACTATGGGAGCCCAAGGTGCAACCACAATTGTTCAAAGAAAAATTTAGCAGTGTCTTCTACTATGATATTCTTCTTGCAGGCCACCATATTAGCCATCTTTGAGAATCTATCGATGCCATGAAAACATAGTTGTTTCCATGCTTAGTAGAAGGAAGGCCCAACATATAGTCCTTTGAGATGGATTCACAAGGTAGACTAGGGGTATGTAGCAGAGTATAGAGGACTTGCTTCTTGATGGTTGATTTAGCAATGACACAAGCAATGCAGGCTCTAATGTATTTCCCGACATCTTGTCAAAGGTTCAGCCAATACAAATACTTTTACAGTACTACCATTGTTTTCTTGACCCCAAAATTCCCAACGACTCGACTATAGTGTGCTTCCAAAATCATCTTGACACGCTTGCTTGAAGTAACACAAAGGTGTCCTAAGTTACATAGTCATGCATATTGGAGGTTAAAATTTGGAACTTGTGTACCCTCCAAGGGTGTCATGTATGTGTGGTTGAATTCTGGATCACTCTTGTAGAGAATTAACCAATAAGAAGTCTCATGCCCACAAGAGTTGAGAACGGTGGTTAGCGCCACAATCAGTGGTCGGCTAAGGTAGTCTACAACATTATTGGCGCTTCCATTCTTGTACTTGATGTTCAAATGAAACTGTTTCATGTATGTGGACCACTTCTGATGGAGATCGTTTTGCAACTTCCCTTGTGTCAGTATGAATTGCAGGGGTCTATGGTTTGTGTGGATGACCGTTTAATTCCCCAAAATTCAATGCTTCCATTTTCAACAAGCCTGCACAATGTAATATATTTTTTTTTCATAAGTGGGATACTTTCGGACTGTGTCGGAAAATGTATCACTATGATATGCCATTGGATGCCCCTCTTGAGTAAGAACTGCCCCAATAGCATAGTCAGAGGCATCTGTCTCGATCTCAAATGGTTGTTGCAAATCTGGTAATGTGAGCATTGGGGCAGAGAAGAGGTGATGTTTCAATTCTATGAATGCCTACTATTGAGATTTAGAACAAAATAATTTTACTTTTTCTCCTCCCTTGGAGACTTGACTCAAGGTCCAAGTGATATGAGAGAATCCTAACACGAACCTGCAGTAGAAATTAGCAAGGCCCATAAATATGAAAAGCTCTTTTAGAGTGGTTGGGGTTGGCCAATCCCGAATGAATTGGATCTTGGTTGGATCCACATGCACCCCCCTGTTCATCAATAATGTATCTAAGATACTAAACCTAGGTCATGCCAAAAGTGCACTTCTCCAATTTGGCACACAACTTCTATTACCACAATGTTTGGAGGACCTGTTGAATCATAATGTCATCCAAGTACTCTACTACAAATGAGTTGGTGAATGGCTATGATATGTCGTCCATCAACCTCATGAAGGTTGCGGGAGAATTTGTTAACCTGAAAGGCATTACCAGCCATTTGAAAAGGCCCTCCTTGGCTTTGAAGGTAGTCTTCCACACATCAGAGGGTTTGATTGTCACCTAGTGATACCCAGACTTCAAGTCCATATTGCTGAAATATTTCACCCCTTTGAGTTGGTCCAGAAGTTCATCAATCTATGGGATAAGGAACCTATTCTGGACACTGATCTTGTTCAACACCCGATAGTCAATACAGAGTCTCCAAGTCCCATCCTTCTTCTGTACCAACACAATCGAGCTCCCATGGGGCAATGAACTTGGTCGAATGTGACCTTTATACAACAACTTTTGAATCTGCCTCTTTATTTCATTGTTCTCCAGAACAGAGCGCCGATAGATTGGTTCATTGTGAAACAACGCACCTGGGGTCAGATCAATGGGTTGCTTGACCTGATAGTGCATAGGAACCCATATGGGTGAGGTGAAGATGTCCCGATACTCCTCCACAACCTTGTCCATTTTTTGTTGTCATGTGGAGGAGCCCTGTCTGGAGGTTGTGGCCATAGTATTCTTCTTTTCTTGGGGGTGGATCATCAAGAAAACAAATATCCCAGTTTTGGAAATCAGCTTACTGCATTTTTTTACAGTAACCAAAGAGATAGTGGGAGGCAGTCATACCTCTGGTATCCTATACAACATATTTCCCAAAGTAACAATAACAGTGCGAGGTTGGGACTCATACAAAACATGTCGCTTCCACAAGTATGGTTGGCCTAATAATACATCACAAACATCAAGAAGAGAAACTTCACATAATACCTCATTGGTAAAGGGCTTGATGCTATAGGGAAGGCAACACTACTAGATGACGCTGTGATCCCATCCTTGGTGAAGCCACTCAATTGTGTACAATTGTGGGTGTGTTGTGGTCAGAAAGCCCAACCGCTTCACGAACTCTACTGAAATGAGGTTCTTTTGGCTCCCACTATCGAAAATGAAAAGTAGTGGGGAACCCTTTACCCACATCTGGGAGTGGAAGAGATGCTCCTTCTCCTCTGGATCTTTCGGTTCCTCCTTCCGGATATTCGTAGTGGAAACGGTGGTGTTGGGCTCTGCATCAATAATATTATTCCCTTTGTCGTTCCCCTTGTTGGGTTCTGATTCAGAGTCAGAGCATGCATCTGATTTAGAATCCCTCATCTCGACCACCAACAACTCCTTGCCCAACACTCACTTGTGCTGTGAGTGGAGCTCTTATGGAACTCAAACCACTTTCCCATGTGCTTCTTTGGCTTCGTGGTGTTGTTATTTTCTTGCGGATTTGGCAGGTTTTCTTGGGTTTCCATGCTTTGGATTTTTCCTTTGTTCTGTGGCTTGGGGGCACCTTTCCCTTACTTTTGATTCGCAGAACCAAAGTCTCACTTCTTCTATTTGAATTTCTACTCAATCTTGGCAGCATATCGATATGCCATACTAAGTGAGGAGATGTCGAGGAACTCAATTTTCTTAATGTATATATGTAGACAACTGTGGTACTTCAGCACCAAATTTTTCTCCAAATCTTTGATACCCAATTTTTTTCCCAAGGTATGGAACATATTTGTGAGCTCATGCACATCTTGACCCCTTTTCTACTGCAACGTAGTCCATTGTATGTACTTGTCCTAATAGCTCCCCACAGGATAATATTGTTCCTTGATGGCATCTGGGAAATAATTCCAAGTGGTTACGAATGAGAACAGAGAGGGTTATCTCTTGTCCTTTTTTCTCACAGTAGGTTTTCCACCAGTCCTTGACATAGGGGGTAGCTTTCAGGAGTGCAAAAATAATCTTTTTTTGGTCGGAAAATTCATGAACCGAGAAATACCCTTCTAATAGATTCAACCATATTTTTATGGTGTCTACATCTATTTGGCCCTCAAATATTGGAATGTCAAATTTTACTTGTACCTTAAAGGGATTCGTGCCTCCAAAGTGGATGCTAAATGTAGATGCGCCACCGGTGGGTAGTCGTTGAAGGATCTGGGCAAAGTTATCCATCATCGTGTTCCTTTGTTTTTAGAGGGCCTTCTCGAGCACTATTTTGATAGTATTTCCTACTCCCTCATCTTTCTTTTCATTTTCCATGGGTGGTTGTCGAGGTTTGTGAGGCTGATCTTGTAAAGCGTTAACCGTATTGAGCCCTAACTCCTTATACCTCGACCTCGTTGGGGACATGCAAAGAAGAATTGAGAAAGAGAAGACTTCTCTGATACCACTTATCCATATTCATTAAGGAACAAAAAAGAATACACATATAACCATAAATACAAAGATGCAGCGGAAATAACACTTCATTTCATTAATATCAAAGAACTAAAATTTTTTTATAGGAAAAATGGAAATAAACTAGCTAGGGCACTGGAAGCTTATCTCTGAGAAGAAATGTGGTGGCTATATGCCTATGAACTGTGTTACAATGAGGCTCGAAGGCCTGTTTATTGTTGAGAAACAATGGAAAACCCTAAACATCCAAAAAACCGAACCCTAGAAGATGAAGCGCCAAAACTATGGGCCCTATTTGGGTAAATTGGTACATCAACTTCTTAGGGACATAACTTTCGCATATGATCTCCGTTTGATGCCCTCAATACCTTGTTAGAAATATCTATCTTAGGAATACGACTTTTGAGTGAGAAAAATTGATCTACGACCCAAGTTGCTCCCAGTGTTCCCAAAAAACGTCGTTTAGGGCCTCAAAACAACTTTGGAAGTTCAGGACCCGAAAAATGCTAAAAACAGTAAACTATGCTAAAATTAAGGAAACTGAAAAACTCAGAGAAAAAATGGTGGGGTTCCAAGTGGAATAGGTGGGTGGCCACCAATATCCACCTAGATCATCTTATGAGTTGTAAACACCATATGTGCAGGAAACATAAAAGCTATTATACTTCCTAAAAAAAATGAAACAATATCCCTCTAATATAATCCAAGAGAATATTTTAAACTCGTAACTAGTGCTAAAGAGATAAAGAAAACTACAAAAATTGAAGCATACTGTTCATAGTCTAATAATTCATCTAGCTAATATTTATCATAAGTCCCCTAACTTGGCTCTGGGATATAATCTTATGTTTCTTCAGGACATCATTCATGTACTCAATTACAGGCTGGACTTGAAGGATAACAAATTCTAGTTCTAGTTCTCAAATGCCTAAAAGTAAAATAGTAGAAATTGAAGAACAAAGCATTAAATCATAAATAAAGGTGTTGGACTCAAATTATGACTAAAAAAATTTCGTGGGGTGTACGAGTTGTTGCTCAAGCAATGATACTAATGTAACATTCTGACTTGTTTGAATAAACATAAAGGAACATTGGAAAATTATATACATCATGAAAAAAACTACAATATTCAACATCAATCAATCACACACACCAATTTATATATATATCCACTAAGCTGGAATAAATATATGAATATGTATTATAGATAAATTGTATGAAAAAGATTCAAACCCTAGCTATCATAACAAGAGCTATATTATTGTTTAGATCATTAATCAATCATGGTGTATTCATACACTATGAATCAGTTGAAATCAATATATGTAAACACATACCATATGTTCATGAAAATCGAAATCCAACCTTTTATATCAATCAGTCAGTATCTGAAATCATCAAATCAGTGATTGGAACTTAGATCAACTTTATAAAAACTAAGTGTGAGATACAAATATTGTTCATAAACTCTCAAAACTTGTATGTAACTGAGGTTTTTTGTCACAAAGTTTGATAGAACATATTTTCCTAATTCTTGATATCATATCAATGTTGAGTCAAAGAAAAATATTCAAGTTAAAATGGGAGAAAACGAGGTTTCTAGTCTCGATACCTCATTACAACTGTTAACATATTTTCAAGGGAAAAATTAATTATTCTATACTTTGAAATATAAATCGAATCTTAGATAAAACAAAAAGTGATGATATTTCATAACATGATTTCAAAGCAAGTGAAATCAGATCTAATCTAGGGTAATTATCTTTGCTCACACAAGTTACTGTATATGCAATACACACAGTAGTATTTATTGTTCCCAATACATCAACAATTAAAATGATGTAATAAATAATACACGTGTAAAAAGAAACCATAAAGCAAAAATAAAATCAATACATTACAAATATGGTATGCAACTAGGGGGGGGATCCCATAAGTAGTTCATGGCTAGATTACTATCAGAGAAAGATGAAATATTACATCAAAACCATGGAGAAAACTAGTCTTCTATTAATCACAATTGGGTTACAATAGGCTTGTTAATGCATGACTCATACATAGAATCCACAAATTTTGAGAATAAGATATAAATATGAATATTGACTAGCTATCCCTACATTACAATGTATTTATAAGCATTACATTCAAATATTTGCTATGAGAGGCCATAACACAAAGATAAAATTTAATCCTTTTTTCTAGGAAAAGGACTCCTTGCAGTAGTTGAAATACCAAATGAAAGATCTTCTCCCACCTATTTAACCTTCACCAAGCTTGTCACTAGTGCAGTAATATAGACCAGATCCTGGATATGCATTGGTCAATGACTGAAATATGGTTTTTTAATGGATCTAACACTGTTTGATAAACTATAGAACCAAAAATGCTTCAATTTGACTTTAGGGTTTCTTGAAAGGGTTTGAATGCATGCTAAGATGGAGAATGAAACCCTGCCATGTTCATGTCCAAACTTATGAGTCAAATCCTTATGTGGATGGCCACAGATGTGATGAATGATAACCACATCATATCCTTGCTACCAGATTCCTTTTTATGGTTCTAGAAGTAAACTACATTTCTATAATTAGCAACATAACATTAAAAATAGTCTTAAATCTAGTTAAAAACATAGGATTCTAATAAATTAAGCAAGGATTACCTCATGATATTGATTATAAGTGTTTGGTGTCAGTATTATGGGTTTTTGGAGCAACGAAAGCATAATAAGGAAAGGGATAGTATAGGAAAAAAATGGTTCTAAATGACAATGTTCATGGCCATGATCTCCCCCATGCCAACCCTATTGCATGTCCTCAAGCAATACATACACAAAATTTACAAAATCAGACTCTATCAAAACTACTTATCAACCTGTAATCTACTTAGGAGAGCCATGCCAACATTTATGACAATGTTGAGGCCTCCTGCAATCCTGATCACTCTTTATGTTTGAAACCCTTGGGTCGATATAGATGTAATGCAGTCCAAAATAACATTCTGTAATATTTTTTTCTCCAGTTGTAAATCCTTAATTTCTTCCTTAAAGTTATCACTTTGAGCTCTTAGCCAATCATTCTCTCTGTGTATGTATCAATTAAGCACTGCGAGTTCCATGATTTCCTCTTTCAAATTCTCAATCTTTTCGTTCCTTATTTTTAGATTCTTAAATAATGGATCGATTTAAGTGTAATGAAACATAGATTTAGGTGGTAGAGAATCAGGCTTGACATGACCAACATATTCACTATGAAATTATTGAGAAGGGTATTCATGCACAAACTCTCTACTAACAGGCTCTTTAATAGATCATTTAAGAGAAATCCTCTTTAGTGAACTTCAGGGTTGATTTTTATACCTCTTCTTCACTCTAAAAGACTCTTACAAAGTCTATCCATCATCATTTTCAATGAAAATAGGGGTTTGTTTAGTTACTTGAGGTGTGGAAACAAGTGATGGCTCTATGGGTTTTTGTGTACCCTTTCACGTTGAAATATCTCAGGTGACACATTAAATAGGTGACTTAGGAATAGGGGAATTGTCCTTCGATGAATCACTCTTCCTTATTTTAGACTTATGTTAAGGAGGGTTAGTAGTATTTGCCTCGTCTTGCGTCAAATTCTATTCATGGTTAACATCATCGAGTTCCTGTTTTGGGAATTTATATACTAAATTCTTGTAGGTCTCATTATAATCTTTGGTATCTTCTACAATTACCATTTTAATGATACCATGGATATGTAAGCTTGTAATAGGGTTATTTTTACTTTTCTTTACTTGGATTGCCATCTTTCCAAGACTCTTCCATAGAAAATAGGGAAAATTTAACTTTGACCAAATTAAAAATGTATGAGGATACAAATATGATATTGTAAGCTAAGGGCATACCTTCCTTCATAAATAAGGAAATTATGTAGAATAAATAATGGCTATTCCCATTAATATTTAATTCAGGTCCTCGATACCCCTTTTTACCAACCTACATCTTGATGCTTTGGCTTCATGAATGAAATGTAGATTTTAATATTTAATGGATTATTTTTAAACCATTTTTCTCTAGTTTAAGGGAGACTAGTGCTGCAAACTACTATCTATTTTTGCACCCTCATAACGATATTACCAACACAAGCAATGTAGTCGTTAATTGTTTTTACAAATTGTAGAGTGACTTGGTCATCATACTCGTGGAATCGCACAAGAAACCCTCCCACTCAAATCCACTTAATAGTTATTGGGAAAAGTATTTTCACTGATGTCAAATGGAGTAGTCATTAATTCCAAGGTTAGTGGGGGTTGGATGGTAGTTGAGGTATTTAGTTAAGAACCATTATAGTAGTAGAATGAGTGAAGAACATATTTCCAATCATATGGATCTCCACTTGCAACTCAAATTCCACCCAACATAGGATATTATCCCAATCATCCTACACCCTCTCATATTCATACCATGCAGAGTAACCAGTACTTTAACATTCAGGGTAACCAATATCCTCCCATAGAGGGTGGTAAATACCCTCCACATTCCATAAAGGTGGTTTCCACCTCCCAAAACACTTACACAAACCCACAATAAGGGAACCCTTACTACCCTTTTCTAGCAACCCAACACACCAACCTTATGGATCAACCCAACAATGGGGTTAATTTTTTGCAGACTTATTTCCCACAACAAAAAAAATCATTTGAATAACTAAACATGACAAAACATTCAAATTTCAACAAGAATAAAGGAAAGAACAAACCAAAATGGGAACCCTCGCAGAGGCGCAACAAACAAAAATAACCTTTGTTGGCACTGACTGGGGGAAATCCCCTTAACCAAAACCTGAACCAATTTCAGAATAACAATAACCCATGAACGTAGAACAAGAACCCTAGTATAAGGATTAATCATGATTTTTCCATTTTTGGTGAGTATGGGTATTACACTCAGCATTTCCCTCAACTCCTCGAGTTGAATAGAATGAGAGAAACCAAGGGATAGGGAGGAACAAACCCATAACATGTGGTTATGTAGAACCATTTTCCTCACCAAGGAGTGGTGGTCATGCAACATGAGCCTGACCCCCACTAGTATCAAAATCCAACTAGAGGAAATTCTAGTGACCCAACCAATCATGACATTTTAATGGTCGAAGAAGATGTTCTCCTACAAACACGAAACCAATATTATGGAACCCCTCCAAAAACCAATCCTTCCACATCAAATAATGTTACAACCACGACAACTTTGAAATTTCCATGACACTCTGTAGAAATCATCCCACAAATGATAAAAATTCCATTATGTCATGTAGGGCACAATTCAAAGAAAACTCACAACTACATTACCATTCATGATCTAGCTCAATCCCCATCAACTATGTCAACAATGGAGGTTTTTCAAACCTGCCCAACCCAATGAAAATCCATTCTTTTTGCAGTAGTCACAATAGAACCTTATGATTTGTTGTTGATGGCATTCGATTTGGACAACGCACAATGACGACTACCATTAATAGTCGCCTTCCAGAATTTTCTCACTATTTAGAATATCTCCATCCATCGTTGCATCATTGATAAGGGGAAATCTGCCTATATCATGTCCAAATCAGTTTGGTAGAAATTAGGATCCCCCAAGCTAACCACTTCACCCATCATACTCAAGCATATGACAGACACCCCTCGGCCCCTATAGGACTCTTTCAGAACCTCTCGATAGAGAATACTGACAAAACAATTCTCATTGATATCGAAGGCCTTGATGCCCAATTGGATTAAAACTTTCCTTTTGGGTCGTATCTATATGTAATCCATGATATCAATAACATCATCTTTATTTAAAATCATGATGTTCCCACATAAAGGAAAGATATTCACCATTGACCAACTCACACATTATGATACATGAGCATCACCATCCCTTATTGGAGTGCTACCATATGTTGGGTCTCATAAAGAAGTTGTCCTATACTTAATCAATGTCAGTCCAGGGATGTTCAACGCATCATCACTACTCAAAACAAATCCAAGATATCCTTTGATCACAACACTAGATTCCACAACACCAGTATGCAATACGAGGTTGTTAAAACAAAAAAGACACAGGAACCAATTATGGGCACCCCCAGTGCTATGACTACTGAGTCATCATTCCTAACCTATGTGATAACTTAGAAACTCTTTTTGTATCCCCCACCCGGTTTCATCTTGCACCATTTCATGGAAACACTTACATTTCCAAACATGGCTCTCGCAATACCTGCCTAGTATTTTGCGCCATAGGCCATGTCAACAAATTCAGGTATTACCTCGACATGAATTATTCTTGTGGCCATCCCTAAAGAAATCACCCCACAAGGAGTAATACCCTCATTGACACTAGCGGGTTCCACCGAAAGGGATGAACAAAAAGGTAATAAGGTTGAAACCCTAGCCGCTCCCTCTTCAAGGGTACCTTCATCCTGTGAATTATGTGAGACATCGGGGCACCCTACCAACCAGTGCCCAAAACTAGACGAGTTAAAAGCTCTTCTTCATGCCCCAGAATTCACAGTGGCCCCATATCCACCTTCAAGAGACAAGGCCACACCAACACGTAATAAGGAATTATGTACCAACCATCCATGCGACATGTGCACACAATACAAACACTACACACACCACTTTCCATAACCCCCTCACTATCGAGATGCATTGGGAGGCCTCACCCAAGCTAATATTGTGACACCATCACTTCTTCACACCCTAGTGGTGGATGATGTGTTTAGACTATTTATTTTGTCTTCACTCAAGGAACACCCTTGCACTTGTTTCCACTCAAAATCACACACAATCCCCCTACCATACAGAATGGCGAAGCTTCCTAAAACAACCTCAGCGCCACCTACTTACTCATGTGCCTTATGTGAAAAACCAGGGCATTTGATTAATCAATGTCAAGAGTTGAGAAAGATCAAGGACCTTTTGCTTTCAATTGTGCACCTGCCTCAGATTTTTCACTCAAACAAGGTTAGACGTAAGTGAAACCATTGTCGCATTTTTTCCAAGTCCTCCACACGTGAAACTGTACGTACCTTTCTCGATTTCGATAAAAAAGGGTATCCTTGCTGAAAAGTGACGTTGAGACCTCCAACCCTTCTATCATGAGAAATGGGTTAGATGCACCTTGAACAAGTGCCCCACCTATAACCATAAGAGAGATACCTCCACCACCTAGTGCTAATGGCACCCAACACCGCATATGGTTCATATCCTCATCTGTAGGAAACTTGATTCATGTCATCTGCTCATAATTTTTCAATGTTGATAACTCTTCTCCCATTGTGAAGGTTGCACCACCTATGATTGTACAACTCCATGTCATCTGTGCATTGTCAACATCATTAGGTTCCAGGGTAGCTTCCACTGAACCATTGTATTGTTGGTCCACTAGCACCAATGGGTATGAATCCTAGCCTCACGACCTCCCTCAACCTATAGAACCATCAGACAATTTTTTTCACTTAGATGAAGATATTCTAAGGGCCATGACAAAACCAAAATACATTTGGGATGCCATGCATCATCGCTCTTTCTTTCTACCTGAAAAAGTGTTTTCACCTACTAAAGCATCATTTAATAATATTTTCACATTATAAACACAATATTTTCTACCGTTAGGGAAAGTTGATTAGTTCAAGAATATTGTCCCCGCACTAGACACGTTTTAGGAAGGAAACATGCCCAATATCTCACCCACAGTCAAAGTAGACATATCCACCAAACCGAGCATAGTTGAAGAAATCCCGGTGGGGGTAGCATGTTCTCTCGAAGAAATTGCCTCCTAAAAATCATTGTTCCAAGAATACAGGGACATTTTTTCGTGGTCATATTCTTAAATCCCTAGTATTAGCACTTTAATCGTGGAGCACCATACTGAGATATGGCCTGATGATTTCCTAGTTAAGAAAAATCAATGTCAACTCCACCCATTTAGCGCACCCATTAGGTGCACCTTCATGTGTTTTTGTTACATCTCTCTTTCTAGTTTTCATATATATAGATGGATGTTTTCACTTGGGTTATTGAATTTTTAAGTTACAAGTTACCAACACCTTCATAGCAATCCCATTCCCCCATTGGTAATTAAAATTTATGGTATCATTCTTCACTCAACCTGATAGGTTTCCTCCAAATATTTGCATATCCTGCCATCATTTCTTTGAAATAAACCATAGGGCCCACCCTCTCGACCATGTTTACCATCACTTTCCACCTGCTCATGGTAAATGTCCACATTATTCGATAACAATTCCCCTAAATGAATTACCTCATTTCATAGTTCCTCTCATACTATTTGCATTTGTGATCACTCCCCCAAGCCCGAGAGCCATTTCATATGCATGTGTAAAAGATCAACCTCATAATTCTCTTATTTTCTCATTGCTTACCAACCCCACTCCCATGCCACCATTCTTATTCATATTCAGATTGAATCAAATGTATGTCGGCATTATACATTTGGCCTACTGCCCCCCCATATGGCAATAGCCCATCTATGTCACTTCATCTTTCTCATCAAACTCACACCAATACCAACATATGGGGCCCTCTCCTTCAACAAAAAATCCACTTGCATCATCAATTAGGCCACTATTTTCTTGGGGAACCCATCTCTATGTTTGTACATCCAAAACCGCCTTTGCATTCTTTTGGTGAGTATACAAATATTTTTTAAGGAAAAGGATTCTCACCCATATTTTTGTGTCAGTTACCCAACGAAAGTCCTTAGTCGCCCTTTGTTGGAGCTCGCCTTTTGTTCCCCACACCATTTCTCATTATTCACTCATTGCCTACCATGGGAGTAAGAACATATTCATACACACCTTGGACTCCCTACTGAATCTAAGGGCATTTACCCCAGATTTTTTTTTTTGACTTCCATCACTCGTATTACAGCTCCAACCTTGGGTAGTTTTATGTATCCCCTCATATTTTCATCTCTCGCTATCATGCCTTTTTGAACCATCATACTACAAGAATCTACTTCAAGTTGCACATTGTATCCCTAAACTAGTTTTCCGAGCGGTTTACGCTCCTTTCCTATCGACATCAGCACTCGTATTCCATAGTCAAAGAAATACCTTTTTTTCTCCCCGCTTTAAAGGACAACCTTGGGTGCCACAACAAGAATAATTATCACCTATTGATGTCATCGCTCTCCCTACAATTTGAAACCATCATAACTTTTGCATGTAATAGTAGTATCATAGTTTGTGACCATTATAGTTCTCTGATTTAGTCAAAGACACATGCATCCCATAGCATTGCATTCAACAATTCTTTACATTTGTTGCATGGGGGAAACCAATCCATTCTATTTGTCAGAGACGCCCCTAAGGGAAAAATCAGTTACCTTCTTCAGCCATCAACATTGACTCGACAAAACCATTTCCTGTATGATTGTAATAATTTGTCATAGTCACCATAATGAGCATGGGATATGCCCACCTTGTACATAAAATTTTATATCATTATTTCTTCAGATCATGGTTTTCTTTAGTTCTCAATCAAGGATCTTTCCCTAATCATGTCCACATTAATTTCTTTATCTCTCAAGACATTAGGAAGAATCTCAACCAAATCAACAGAAATTTGATGTATTTTGGCTATATTCTTGCCCCTAGCCTCACACATCATGGGGAAACTATTATGATGAGAAAATCATAATCTCATATTTACGCACCAGAAGACACTCAGAGTCAATGATCAACATATGTAGAGGTTACATTTTCAAATAAAATCAACATGATGGACAAAAAAAAGATATCCTAAGGTTTAATTAAAAAAGTAACTTGCGCGGGTGCACCATTGTTCGAAATCAATGACCACACGACTTTTTCTTTGATAACAGCACAGATCACGAAAAACCTGGTCAACACCTCAAGCCACGAACTTTCTTAAGAAACACTCCAACTCTTGACATGATGGGATAACCAACCAAGACTTGAGCCCCAAGAAGCCTTAATGGCAAGAATATGGTATCTCTCATCTCATTTATAAGGTAAACAACCACATTGGTGAACCAAAGGAGGGAAGTACCGTCCAAAAATTCTATAAATATAAAATCATGGAGCGCCAAAAACAAGAAGAAGTAGTGCATTGTTATGCTTCTAGAATTTATCCCAATAAATCTATCATACCATTGTGAGGATAATTTCATCATTATAGAGAGTTTTCTATGTTTCTTTGAGAGAGAAAGAGCTTGCAAAAGAGATCCCAGCCAGCATCCAAATGCTTTATCATCCCCAATGCTAGCATTGAGTGTTTCAACTCCAATAAACCATTCATAGGCCAACCAATTCATAGGCACATCTCACAAGCCTTGGAAAAAACATAGTGAATGTGATCCCAAAGATAAAATATAGGCTAGATAAAATTTATTTCTCCCTACAAGATCCACATTCATTGAAAATACCATGCTCTACATTATCTTTCCTTTTGAATTCCCTACTTTTTTATGTGATTTATCTCTTGCTCGATATGACTACAAATTTTTTCTGCACTCTTGCATATCTACTCCTCCATACCTTGTCCCTCATCTGGATTTTTTCTTCACATACTTTGGCCATGCATGATTACCATGCCCACACCTTCCATGAAAATTAGGACCACATGGGCTCATCCTTTGCTTAGGAAACCCATTCCTAAATTCAATGCTTGCACCAAAAATTTCGAAAATCCATCAAGGATATAGGTGGTGAAATAAATACAATGGCTTGGGTTTATAAGAAAATATTCCTCCTCGGACCTATGAATCTATGTCCACTTCCATCATCCAATAAATGTTCATATTTTTACATTATTTACATCAATTATAATTCACATCAATATTAACAAGAGGGATAACAAGAGGGATATCATAATTACTAGATTGCATAACTTTACAGGGGAACCTGTAAGTGCATGAACATGGTTCATGAGGATTTTGAAAGGATGAAGACAATTTTTTTCTTCGTTGGTTGTCTAACAATCAACCTATGTTGCTTATGTGAAAAATTTGAAAGGATGCAATTGTTGCTAATTTCTTCACAAAATCTTCATCGAGGCTGGACCCATGGTAAAAATCTCACCATGTAAATGGATATGCTGGAGTTGATCATGGAAATATATCATTAGATTATCATTTATTAATGTATGTCAATAATCATTGTGAGATAGCTCATCATTGGTGTCAATGAGTGTCAAGGTGTTATGAAGTATTTTGTCACACTCCCAGTCTCGTATCCTGAAGTGTCGCACTTTGTTTCATCCATGCCACAAGTGTCACAAAGTGATGAAAGCTGTTGCAAATAATGTATTCACCATGAAACATGTTTGTGGAGATCATAAGAATATCCGTGAAGAAGTAGAAGAAACTTGCCTTGAAATAATTCTGTAGAATTTGCCAAAATCCCTTATTTAAAATCACAGCACGATTTTCATGCTAGTTTCTTGCGCTAATAACCTGGCACATTTTACATGAATCTTCCAGTGTGACTTTTCGAAGGAAAATCTGCATTGGTCCTCTTCAAGCAGTTTTTCCCAAAATGGAGGAGAAGCTTCTCTTACTAGAAGACTCGAGAATGGCGACGTGGTTTCAGGTAGTTGAATACTGGAGCGAGACCTCCCATTCCTGGTCCTAGATCCTCCTTCCATTGATCTATCCCTTGAGATGTGGAACTCCTCCCTCTTTTCATTGATCCTAAACTCCCTCTCCTTCCCTATAAATGAAATCCCCACCATCCACTAAGGGTTACTCATAGCTAGTTAGTAAGGTTGGTCTATAGCTTGGTTTTTGGGCGTTTTCAGTTTGCACATTTGCTGCCCATTTGCAAAGGATAAAAGTGTTGGAATCTCACTCGAAGGAGGCTTCCAACATCAAGGCTTCAACAGTTGTAATGCTCCCTTTTCATTATATTAGTTGGTTCAAAATTGATGTGATTAATTCGAAAGACATTTATCTAAATTATTATCACTAATATATCCTTTTAATAGTACACTTAGAACTTTGAATTTAAAACTTTTAAAGTTCTATTAATATATTAAATTAGAAATTAAAACTTATATTAATTTCAATATGTTAGAATATTTATGTTTCATGTATTTATTACGAAGTAAAAAATTATATTGACAAATTTTAAATTAAATTATTATCACTAAATAATCTTTTTAATATTACATTTAGAACTTTGACTTTAAAAATTTTAAAGTTATATTGATATATTAAATTAGCAATTAAAACTTATATTAATTTCAATATGTGAAAATATTTGTGTTTCATGTATTTATTATGAAGTAAAAAATTATATTTACAAATTTTAAATTAAATTATTCTCACTAAAGAATCTGTTTAATAGTACATTTAGAACTTTGACTTCAAAACTTTTAAAGTTATATTAATATATTAAATTAAAAATTAAAAATTATATTGATTTCAATATATTAAAATATTTATGTTTCATGTATTTATTAAGAAGTAAAAAATTTGAATTCATTCTTCTCTATCATGAATTCAAAAGATTTTGGAAAAAGTAAAAAACTATATTTACAAATTTTAAATTAAATTATTATCATTAAAGAATCAGTTTAATAAGACATTTAGAATCGAGTTGTCAGAATTTAGAATCGAGTTGTCTTGAGACTTTTTGGAGTTTCCGATGTCCAAAAATCCCACCATCCACCCCAAAAATCTACAGGAAATTCAATTTAAAACTTTGACTTTAAAACTTGTAAAATTATATTAATATATTGAATTAGCAATTAAAACTTATATTAATTTCAATATGTTAAAATATTTATGTTTCATGTATTTATTACGAAGTAAAAAATTATATTTACAAATTTTAAATTAAATTATTATCACTAAAAAAAAGTTTAATGTACATTTAGAACTTTGACTTTAAAACTTTTAAATTTATAATAATATATAAAATTAGCAATTAAAACGTATATTGATTTTAATATGTTGAAATATTTATGTTTGATGTACTTATTAAGAAGTAAAAAATTATATTTACAAATTTTATATTAAATTATTATCTCTAAAGAATCCGTTTAATAGTACATTTAGAACTTTGACATTAAAAATTTTAAAGTTATATTAATATATTAAATTAGCAATTAAAATTTATATTAATTTAATACTGTGTATAAAATCTTTTGGTGAAAATGAATTTATTACGATGTAAAAAAGTATATTTACAAATTTTAAATTGAATTATTATCACTAAAGAATCATTTAATAATAAATTTAAATTGTATATCTATTTTCTTCTTTTTTGGTAAGTTTGGTTGTTAAGTCTATATCATGGTCATGTCCAACAATAACAGCCAAATAAAGTGGGGAATTGAACTAGTAACTTAGCATCTAGGAGTGCCTTAACAACCAACCCAATCACCCTATGTCCAAATCCCTATAAACTAATTAGATATCTAAATACTAATGTTTCTCCTCATTACTGTGCATGTTATAGCTTTGATATAATATGTATATAAGATTTTCACATAGTGATATGATTGGAAAAAAATGATTTAGCTAAGAATGTAATTGGAGCAACATCTTTCATATAGAAAAAAATGATTTAGCTAGGAAAGTCATTAGCTAGGAAGGCCATTCTAGCTTGCTTGTGGGCTCTTATACCAATTTGTGGAAAGAAAGAAGAGGATAGGCACAAAATAACACAAATAATTCAAACACACAATAATACAGGAGCTAGGGCTCTTCTATTCATCACACAAACTTGAATGATTACAATGAACCTCATGAAGTATATTTAAACATTTTCAACTAGCAACTTTCTTCTATTCATCACACAAACTTGAATGATTACAATGAATCTCATGGAGCATATTTAAACATTTTCAACTAGCAACTAGCCTAATATAACTTGACATGCAAGCACACACTAAATTCATCTATCACTTAACTCAAATTGACTCAATGATAAAATTAACCAACTCTCTAAATATAGCAAACTCTTCACACTGCGAAAATTAATTAGCTATTTTAACAACTTTAAAATCTGCCATGTGATCCATCTCCACTTTTACAAAAAGTAGATCATTACCAGCAACATTAATGATTATACTCTAATATTACAAAGTCTTGATATTAAATCTCATATGGATTACATCGTATCCATAAGATCCATCCATGGATAGGTATGATCCCATGGTTTTAGTTACGGATTGTAGCATATTTCAGTCAAGCTACTCATTCTCCAAAAAAAGTTATTCATCGACTTGGTTATATGATAAAATATCAGTGGTTGATATCTTCATGGGAGCGAAAATTTTAATTTTTCATTGATACGGGCAATAGAAGATACTTATTATTCACCATCCATTCTAAGTCCCAGTGCCTGCTACCGATGTCTCTGAGTCCCCAAAATGCCCATCCGAAAGAAGCTTCCGCATATACTGTAACTGTGCATCTCCGTACCTCTGATAATCCGACTGTGTAGCATTGTTCACTTCCCACTCGTCCGTCCATTCTCCTACATAAAATCACAAAGTTATGTACTAACACAATTTTGTCCCTTTTGTATATGGCAAAGAATGACCCTAATGCATGACTAAATTCATACTTTTTTATAAGGAGAGCTGCACTAAAGTAGTTAAATGCAGGGATATTTTATATTTACCAACAAAAATGAGAGGACCATTGGCCGAGACGAGGCTCTGCAGCGTTTGAGCTCTTGTGGATTTGATATAGTCGATGTTCTGTTGAACCGTCGTATTTTTCAAAGTGGCATCATCGAAAATATTGTAGTAATGCACATCCACAACGGTGCGGGATACACCATTGTTCATTTGAAACAACTCTTTTGGATCAGCAGGGTCGATTCTGTTGCACATTATCACATACGCAGAGGAGGAATACTTTCGAACGATGTCATAACCCCGTGAGTAGTAGTCAGTCACATTCTTCAAACTTACTTCAGGTGAGCGTGGCTCATTCAATAGGTCAATGCCCAAAAGGGCAGGGTGTGTAGCATATCTATCAATCAAAGAAGAAAATTTTTAAAGTTTTCTATGGACCTGATTGATTGAACAAGAATGGGCTTTTTCCTACTATATCCAGAAATATAGTTATTCTACGAAGCAGTTATTTATGCCATGTCAAAATCTATCGAAATGAATTACCGCTATAGGAAGTTGTTGTACCTCGCAGCAAGAAAATCAATGACAGGTAGAGCCTTGTCAATGTTCTCTTGTGACTCCGGCCATTCTATAAATCCATCTCTGTGTTGGAAATCAATTCCAACTGCCCACATAACTCAACAGACGACAGAATTAATTGAGAAGGGAATGAAGAGACAGCAGAACGGTGAAGTTAAGGCAGATGTGAAGTTAAACAGCTGTGAATTGAATGCAGAAGCAGCAGAAGATAAATTCTTATTAGCAGCAGCGACCACATTAAAATCCCACCAAACGAATTCATTGTTGAGGCGGCAATATTCCGGAGGGGGCAGAAAAGCTAAGCAGCTGGAGGAGTGGAGACCCCGGAGTAGCTGACATCATCCTCAGCTGGGCCCACACATTACACTCACAAAGGATTTCGGGGTAGTATGAGAGCTCAAGTGAAAGTCTTCCATGGAGCCCCCGAAAAGCATAACAAGAAAAACAAAGGGAAATAAAGTTTTTTTATATATTTTGATTTTAATTTTATATTCTAGCATGTATGTTTTAAATATTTGAACATGGGTTAAAGTTTATTACCGTATTAATATTTGTTTTTACCTTGATTATATTATATATATTATAAATATAAGATATTTATAATATATATATTATATTATAAGGTTTTATATATGTATGCCCAGCGCATTGTAAAAGAGTGTTAAGAAAAAGAATGTTGTGTAATGTTTTATTATTGCCTAAAGGTTGAAAATAGTAAAACAGAGAGGCAGAGTGTTTTGTGTTTTGCACAACAGTGTGAAATATTTGTATACACAACAGTGTATGTTTTTAGAGAGACAGAGTGTGTTATTTTTGTACTATGCTTAGAAGCAGTCCAGCAGTTGTAATCCCTCTGTGTTGAGGAAGAATTTGTAACAGTTTTTTTTGAAGAAATTGATGTTTGTTTTAAGTGTGGAAACTCTGTCATTGTAAGTGAAATTTCAATATTTTCTCTGTGTTAAAGAGGGGATTTTTACTCTCCATTGTTGTTCAGGAATTTTCAAATATTCCAACATGGTATCAAAGCTATTCCAGGCTCTTTGAAGGTCAAAGAAGCTGAAGGAAAGGAGTTCTTTGTTGCAACAAATTTTCTAGCAGTGTGAAGACTCAGCCAAGAAGGATTCAAGGTATTTCTCTATACAGTTTATTGTGTTACTGTTGCAGAATAGTCAGTCATTTTATATACACAGTCAAGTGTTTTTGAATCATAGTTAAGAATGCAGAATGGCTGGAGCCAACACTGGTATGGTTATGGGAAATATCCATATCCCAATATTTAATGGGAAGAATTATGACTATTGGTCAATAACTATGAGAGTTTTATTTGTTTCCCAAGACTTATGGGAATTTGTTGAGGATGGCTTTGAAGAGCCAGCAAATGAAGAAGAGTTTGAAGATTTAACTCAAGTAGAGAGAGTTGCTGAAAAGCATTAGGAAGAAAGAATCCAAGGCTCTCTTCTTATTGTATCAAGCAGTGCATGAGAGTGTGTTTCCTAGGATAGAAGCAGCCAAAAAATCCAAAGAAGCATGGGAAACTCTCAAGACAGCCTATCAAGGCATGGAAAAAGTGAAGACAACAAAACTTCAGTTGCTGATGAGAGACTTTGAAACTCTCTGTATGAAAGAGTCAGATACTATTGACTCATTATTCACTCATGTGATTGGAATGGTCACACAAATAAGATCTCATGGAGAGACTCTTGAAGACAAGAGGACTGTGGAAAAACTCTTGAGGAGTCTACCCTCAAGATTCGATGTGATTTTCACCACCATAGAGGAGACTAAGGATCTCACAAATTTTTCAGTGGATTAACTTCATGCATCATTGATGACCCATGAACAGAGATTGGGTAGAAGTGAAAACTCATCTCTTGAGCATGCTTTTAAGACCTAGATGTCTTTCAGAAGAGGAAGAGGGCAAGGCAGAGGAAGAGGAAGAGGCAGAAGCCAAAACAGAGGTGGAAGGGATAGCCCTTCACATTCACATGGAAGGTGCAACAGTCAAAATCACAGCCACGGACAAGGCAGCAGCCAACAGAATGCTCAAAGACAAAGGTATGATAAGTCCAATGTATAATGTCACTATTGTAAAAAATATGGTCATTATGCTAATGAATGTAGAAAAAGCAGCATGATATGGGAAGTAGAACTAGTGCAAATTTCACTAGAGAAAATATCAGCCAAAATAATTTGTTTTTAGCTTGTAATATGGCTGAAGAAAAAAGTGAGGATTTATGGTTTCTAGACTCCGGTTGTAGTAACCATATGACAGGAAATATAGCAATGTTTTCTATGTTAGATGAGAGTGTGAAGTCACAAGTCACACTAGGAACTGATAGCAAAGTTTCTGTTATGGGAAAAGGAATTGTAAACGTTTTAACAAGGAAAGGTGCAAAGAAATCCATAGCAGATGTTTATTATGTTCCAGGAATGAAGTGTAACCTCTTAAGTATTTGACAGCTTGCTCATAAGGGGTATAATGTTTTCTTTGAGGATGATGTTTGTACCATCATGGACAAACCACCTAGCAAACAATGTATTGCTGAAATAAAAATGATAAGGAACAGGATGTTCCCTCTTAGAATGAGAGCAGATCTGAATAATGGTGAAGAGAAAGCAGCAGTGGCACAAGAGGCTATCCAAAGTGAACCAAAAGATGATAATTGGTTGTAGCACTTGAGATTTGGACATCTCAACTTTGGAGGTCTTAACTTGTTGAAAATAAAAGGAATGGTAAGAGGTTTACCATTGATAGAGAAACCGGACAACCTTTGTGAAGGTTGTATCTTGGGGAAACAACACAGAGAAAGTTTTCCTTCCGGGAAAAACATAAGGGCGAAAGCACCCTTAGAGATTGTCCACTCAGATGTGTGTGGATTGATGCAAACTCCATCGCTTGCTAGCAGCCACTATGTGCTAACATTCATAGATGATTTTACAAGAAAAACTTGGGTTTACTTTTTGAAAAAGAAAAGTGAAGTGTTTGAAAAATTTTGCAATTTCAAAGCACTTGTGGAAAACCAAAGTGGGTTGCATATCAAAGTCCTAAGGACTGATAGAGGAGGTGAGTATATCTCTAAATATTTTCTACGTTTTTGTAGAGAAAATGGTATACATAAGCAATTTACAACTAGATATACTCCGCAGCAAAATGGAGTAGCCGAAAGGAAGAATAGAACTATAATGGACATGGCAAGGAGTATGTTAAAGGCAAAGCATTTGCCTAATGATTATTGGGCTGAAGCTGTACATTGTGCAACGTACATTTTGAATAGGTGCCCTACAAAAGCAATTGTGAACAAAGTGTCGGAAGAGGCATGGAGTGGCACAAAGCAAAGTGTCACACACATGAAGGTTTTTGGATGTGTGGCTTATGCACACATACCGGATCAACTAAGGAAGAAGTTGGACGGCAAGGGGGAGAAATGTATTTTCATTGGATACAGTGAGGAATCCAAGGCCTATAAGTTGTATAACCCATCCACTAAGAAGTTTATTGTGAGCAGAGATGTTCAATTTATTGAAGAGGAAGCTTGGGATGGAAGCATAGAGAAAACTGTGAATGTTAAACACTGTTTATCTCATGATGAAAATGATGATGAGTTGGCTGAAATACATCCCCAAACAGCAGCACCAACGCAAGAGCAGTAATGCACACCCTTGAGGAGAAATGAAAGTGCTTCTCCAAGCACACCACAAGGAGGAAATTCAAGTGCTTCTTCAAACACTTGTACACCTAATGAAAAAGGTAAGAAGTTCAGAAATTTGAAAGACATTTATGAACAAGATGTAACAAATGAAGGTATCAATTCTTTATTTGCTTTATATTTTCATGTTGATGATCTTGTTCATTTAGAAGAAGCTATCAAGGATAAGAAATGGATAGAAGCTATGGATGAGGAGATTAATGCCATAGAAAGAAACAAGACATGGGATTTGGTTGAACTCCCAAAAGGTAAAGATGTCATTGGAGTTAAATGGGTCTACAAGACCAAGAGTAATGCTGAAGGAAAAATAGATAGACACAAGGAAAGACTTGTTGTCAAAGGTTATAAGCAGAAGCATGGGATAGATTATGAAGAAAATTTCGCACCGGTTGCTAGAATGGAAACCGTGAGAGCAGTGATATCCATAGAAGCACAAAACAAGTGGAAAGTTTACCAAATGGATGTGAAGTCAACATTCCTAAATGGAGTGTTAATGGAAGAGGTTTACATTGAACAACCTCTCGGCTATGAAAAGAAAGGCCAAGAGCACAAAGTGTGCAAGTTGAAGAAAGCTCTTTATGGACTGAAGCAAGCACCAAGAGCGTGGTACAGTAGAATAGACTCCTATCTACTGGAAAATGGATTTGAAAAGTGTGAGGGAGAACCCACCCTCTACATCAAAGAAAAAGATGGTAAAATGTTGATTGTAGTTTTATATGTTGATGATGTTATTTTCACATGTAATGATTACCTTATTGAAAATTTTAAAACAGTCATGAAAGAAGAATTTGAAATGACTGACATGAGTTTGTTGAAATAATTCTTAGGAATAGAAGTAGAACAAGATGAAAATGGGATTTTTATCTCACAAGCAAAGTATGTTAATGAAGTGCTTAAAAGATTTAATATGCAGGAGCGCAAAGCAGCAATCACTCCCACAGTGATGGGATTAAAACTTAGCAGAGAGAACAGCAGCAAGGATTTTGATCCTAGCTTGTACAAGAGCATAGTTGGCAGCCTCATGTATTTCGCTGCAACTAGGCCGGACATAATGCATGTTGTTAGTTTGATTTCCAGATTCATGGAAAAGCCAAAGGATACACATTGGCAGGCAGCAAAAAGAATTCTAAGGTATGTAAAAGGAACTAAGAGGCATGGTATTTTGTATACTACTTTGGAAAATTCCGAATTAATTGGTTATACTGACAGTGATTGGGCTGGAAGTATTGATGACCGAAAAAGTACTTCTGGTTATGTTTTTCATATGGGTTCAGGAGCCATTTCATGGGCTTCTAAAAAGCATCCTATTGTAGCATTATCTACAGCAGAGGCAGAATATGTGTCACCTACAGCAGCAACATGTCAAGCAGTTTGGATGAAAAGAATGTTGAAAATTTTATGCCAAGAATAGATAAAAGGGACAGTGATTTACTCTGATAATAGCTTAGTGATAGCTTTATTTAAAAATTCTGTTTTTCATAAAAGGACAAAGCACATAGACACCAAGTTTCACTTCATACGTGAATTGGTTAACAATGGTGAGATTATTTTGCAGCAGTGCAAAACAGAGGATCAATTTGTTGATATCCTCACAAAACCATTAGCTCAAAACAGTTTTAATTATTTCATAAAATGCCTGGGTATGCAGAAAAACCCAGCAGTTGAAATTAAGGGGGAGTGTTGGAAATTAATTCCAACTGCCCACATAACTCAGCAGACGGTAGAATTAATTGAGAAGGGAATGAAGAGATAGCAAAATAGCGAAGTTAAGGCAGATGTGAAGTTAAACAACTGCGAATTGAATGCAGAAGCAGTGGAAGATAAATTCTTATCAGTAGCAACAACCACATTAAAATCCCACCAAATGAATTCATTGTTGAGGCGGCAATATTCGGGAGGGGTCAGAAAAGCTAAGAAGCTGGAGGAGTGGAGACCCCTGGAGCAGTTGACGTCATCCTCAACTGGGCCCACACTTGACACTCACAAAGGATTTCGGGGGAGTATGAGAGCTCATGTGAAAGTCTTCCATGGAGCCCCCGAAAAGCATAACAAGAAAAACAAAGGGAAATAAAGTTTTTTTATATAGTTTGATTTTTGAACATGGGTTAAAGTTTATTACCACAGTAATATTTGTTTTTACCTTGATTATATTATATATATTATAAATATAAGATATTTATAATATATATATTATATTATAAAGTTTTATATATATATATATATATATATATATATATGCCCAGCGCATTGTAAAAGAGTGTTAAGAAAAAGAATGTTGTGTAATGTTTTATTATTGGCTTAAGGCTGAAAATAGTAAAACAGAGAGACAGAGTGTTTTGTGTTTTGCATAACAGTGTGAAATATTTGTATACACAGCAATGTATGTTTTTAGAGAGACAGAGTGTGTTATTTTGGCACTGTTCTTAGAAGTAGTCCAGCAGTTGTAATCCCTCTATGTTGAGGAAAAATTTGTAACAATTTTTTTAAGAAATTGAAGTTTGTTTTAAGTGTTGAAACTCTATCACTGTAAGTGAAATTTCAATATTTTCTCTGTATTAAAGAGGAGAGTTTTACTCTCCATTGTTGTTCAGGCATTTTCAAAGGAGAGTTTTACTCTCCATTGTTGTTCAGGCATTTTCAAATATTCCAACACTCTGGTGCCACTGTGATCACCACCGTTTTGTGAGCCTGGAGCGCCATGGAGGTCAATAATCACCTTAATATCGTGCTTCCTGCAGCATGGTAGTCCATTATCTTGACTTCTGTTTTTTTCTATTTATAGGATTGAAAAAGGCCAGTTTTCACTTACTGTGCCCACGAGAAGGCTTTGTCGAGACAAGCTAGAGATCCTCCAACAAAAGGAGCAGAAGGTTTTGGATCACTAGCAATCCACCATCCAACTGGAACTCTGGCCGCATTTATCCCGTGCTTGGACATGAAAACAAAATCATTCTCTGTAATGAAAGTGCTTCGATGTTCCTAGAAACCAAAAAGTAAAATCATGAGAAGCCCCATTTGGTACTATTTCTCAAAAAAGTAGAGTAAGATGGTTTAGTAGGAATTTCCTATTACATTCAACTAGATTTGTCTAGCTTTCTTGGGTCCATAACCGTTTGAGATTTGAAACTCCCCCTGCTACGTCATTACGATGGTCATCTCGAAAGTTGCAGCATTATCGTCGTCCCAACCAGGTTCCCCTTGAAAATAGGCAGTCAGCTGATCTTTAGATTGTGCCTGCGTGTGTTGAATATTAACAAAAATACATATGGAGTTAGTGGTTGAATATAAATCTGAAATTAATGCTTATCAGTTTTTTTGTTCGACTCCATCAAATGTAAACCCACCCCTTGTGGTCTTCCTATCTACAAGATGATTTTTGGCTTCTGGTTAAACCAATTGAGCAAACTCTGATCCTACTTTTACATATACAACAGTGCTCCTTGCAAAAGTTCTAGAAGATGAGGATCCTCAAAATCTCTGATAACATACCTGCATGTACATTCCATTGAAGGCTTTGATATGCACAATATTAGGATTGGCTGGGTTTCTTATGATCTGAAATGTTTCCCAGCTCTCAGGTGTGGTGGCTACGGCATTCACAATACCCCCTCCTCCATTATGGGCTCCTACAAACTGCTTATTGAAGACTCTAAGTTGGTAGCAGCCATCTCTCACACGCCATAACTGCAACAGTACAAAAGTCGCTTTCAGAATTCATCATCAAAGAAGCACACGGTAGGAGCGCAAATTAATTTGTCAACAAACACATACACGGAAAGTTTCCCAACCTGAGGGATTAGTTCTGTTTACTGCCATGATTGTTCCCCCTCCATCTTCTGCAACCACGTAGGTTCCCAGTTTCATCGATTTTAACTGGATCTGCATCCCATCCTGACAAAATTAAACATTAAAATCAAATTAAGAATAAACAACTCCAGCTGCTGATTGTACGAACAACTGATGGCACTGCAAAGTCCAATATGAGCACAAGAGAACCAATACCAGCAGATCCTTGTCAGGAATGCCCTCAAAGAGCGATGGTTTGATCCATCCTTCGATAACAAGCCACCCTCCCAAATTTACGGAATGATATTTCTGCATGTCGTTGGTAAGTCTCTTCGCTTGTAATATACTCCTTCCATAAGCTACAGAGATGAATGATGGAAATAAGTTATTCAGTTAACATTTATCACTGTAAAGGGCCTGTTTCACCAAAACCATAATTGAAAAGAAAACTGATAATTGAAAAGAAACTTGTAGTAAACTGATAATTCAAGTAATATACCAATGGAAGAGGTGAAAATCAGCAGAATAATAACAAATCCAAAGCATGCTTGACTTCTGGCATGGATGTCGATGTAAGCTGCCATTATGAAATCTTCAAATTCGGCCCCTCCAATAGATCACAGTTTCTTATATCCCGTTGATACTATCCACATTTTATAGCGCGCCATACTCATACAACGGGTCCCAAAATCCGATATAGTGGACACAGCGCATTAAAATAGGATAGAGTCAGCGCAGCGCACTAAATGAGTGGTTGGTCGTTGTAGAAATCTAATTTGAGTAGGATACTCCATATCAAGGTCAAAGGCAACAATAAAGCACAACAACGTTGGATTTAGACCTAAAAAGGTCAAAAGATGCAAAATAATGCACAATACAATACCTTTGGATTTAGATTTTTTTTTTCAGTGGAAAAAACGATTCTTATTTATATTTATTAATAAAAACAGATAGTACAATTTAAATAGTTTTTCATTCTGTCTGTAAACCTTTGGATTTAGATACAAAAATTAAAACTCGAAAGGCTTGTCAATTTTCTTTGAGGTGTGCTTCTGGAGCAGAACGTGACATGGTTGACTCAAAGTTTTTCTTTACAGCATCCCTGGAAATTGAAGCTCCAGACAATATATTTCTGCTTTTTAAGTGTATTGAATAAAGATTCTGATATATCAAAAGTCACCGGTAAGAAAATTTGGAACCCGCAATTTAACTTTATTTGTCATAATTTCCAACGAGTGGTTTACACGTCAAGCAGAGGAGGCAATGAGTTGTTTACAGGTTTAGAAGCATAGGAGGCCCACTGGCTATTGATAATGTGAAAGAAATGTCCAAAGTTGTTTGCTCTGTCCTTTTATATATATTAATAATTTCTGTTTAAGTAATTATTGATATTGTAAAAGGCGTGTTCAAGATTGTTTGGGTTGACAGGTTTAGAATCAGAGGAGGCCCACTGACGGTTGATAATGTGAAAGAAAAGTCCAAAGTTGTTTGCTTTGTCCTTTTCTATATATTAATGATTTCTGTTTAAGTAATTATTGATATTGTAAAGGGCATGTTCAAAATTGTTTGGGTTCACAGGTTTAGAACCAGAGGAGGCCCACTGACTCTTGATAGTGTGAAGAAAACGTCCAAAGTTTGTTTGCTTTGTCTTTTTATATATTAATAATTTCTGTTTAAGTAATTATTGATATTGTAAAAGGCATGTTCAAAATTGTTTATAGGAGTAAATTGATTGAGATTAGTAATGCTCTGTTCTTTTATATATATTAATATCTATTTTTTAAATAAATAGTTTTAATGATGAAAGATTTGTATTTTTAAATTTTGATTTATAATTATGATTGATTTATAGGAGTAAATTGATTGAGATTAGTAATGCTCTGTTCTTTTATATATATTAATATCTATTTTTTAAATAAATATTTTTATGATGAAAGATTTGTATTTTTAAATTTTGATTTATATTTATGATTGATTTTTTTGGAAAGATATATATTGTTTTTTAAAAAGATAAATGTTGGAAAACAAAAAACAAAGTAAATTGTTATAGTTGAAAATATTATTGTGTGTTTAGATTAGATATTTTTAATCACTTTAACTTGAATGCAAACTTATATAGTTTTGATTTTATGATTAATGAGAGTATAGTATTGCTTGGGTAGTCTCCACGTGTCGTTTTCTGACATGCGAGTTGCTAGTTTCAGTTTGTAAGCTGCATTCCAATTTCATCTTTCCATTTTTTAACAAGGTATCAGAGCACTGGTGAGAATTGGTGCGTGAGTGCACTGGTGAGCCTTGGTGGCTTATATCCCTTGTGGCTGAGATTGGAGAAAGTTAGAGCCTTGGTGGTTGGTTCATTTGAGAGCCTTGGTGGCTGGTTCGTTTGAGAGCCTTGGTGATTGGCTTATTTTTTTGTCTTGACAGAGAACTAGTGTAGGGTGAAGAGTTAGACCAACGCAGCCTCAACAGAGGAAAAACGTGCTCATCAAACCTATACAGTGCGAGGATTCCACAAGCAAAATCACACTTGTTTTAAGGTTAAGCGCGGTTTCTGAGCCAAATCCCATGCATCGGTAAAGGGACAAGCGTAGATTTTTGAGCCAAATCCCGCGTTGTTCATTAAAAACATACACAGTCTTCCACCAATGCGACCCATAAGCACGAATCCAACAGGGGATAACAATGTTGGTGTACCTTTGTTGGTTTTTTAAAAATGGCTCAGATTGAAAGTATCTATGTTGGTGGTCTTATCCCGTTTTTTTGAAGGATGTCGACTGGAATTGAATCTGTAGTATCCAGATCTGGTGTTGGAGTTGCGGATCGATTGTTGGAGGGTCTTGAGGTGGATCCGTAGATCAATCTTGTCACAATGAATAATCACATTGCAGAGGCGTATCTTAATGAGAGCAATAAGCTCGATGGGTCAAACTACGCCAACTGGAAGTTCAAGTTGCAGACATTTCTCAAGGGTTCAAGTGCATGGACAATTGCAAATGGGGACGAAGAAAATCTGATTATAGCCAGAGGTGGAACAACAACATTAGTTCAAGATTGGGAAAAGAAGAAAAATAAAGCAAAGGTGTTGTTGAAGATGTTCGTAAAAGACAACATCATCCCTCACATATGAGAATGTAAAACTCCTAATGATATTTGGGTGAAACTCGAGGAGTTGTATGAAACAAAGAATACAAATTGATTGTTATTTATGAAGAGTAATATTCTCTCCATTAGAATGGAGGAGAATGAATTTGTTGCTATATTCATCTCACTGATCAAAGAATTGAGAGACAAGTTGGGCGACATAGGGGAGAAAGTGTCCAACACTAATCTCCTCACAATTACCTTAAATGGCATGACATAGGATTATCAGATGTTGATTATAGGGCTTGTAGCGATCAAGAAAGCTCCCACCTTTGAAGATTTGACATGGATTTTGATGCTGGAAGAAGAGAGGCATCAACCAAAAGCCTCAGAATACAGATCTAGAATTAGTGGCGAAGAAAAAGTTCTTCAAAGGGAAACCAGGAGGAGGGAAAAAAAGTGGTGGTCCATCTAAAAAAAGCCATTTCAAGGTATGTCATCCACTAGAAATGGTTCAGGAATTAAGTGCTTTTACTGCGACAGAACTGGCCATACTGCCAAAGATTGTTATAAAAGGAAGACTTCTTCATGATGCCGGAGAAGAACAAAAGGATGCTACAGTAATTAAATGTGACAACCAAAGTTCAATCAAGCTCGTAAATAATCTCGTTTTTCATAAAAATACAAAACATATTGGTACTCAATTTCATTTTGTTAGAGAAAAGGTTCAGTCCAAAAATATTTTGATTGAATATTGTAACACCTTGAAAATGCAGTTGATATTTTCACCAAGCCCCTCTTGGGAAGATTAAATTTGAATTGTTTACAGAGATGTTAGGTGTGAAAGTGAATCATTTCTCCGTTAAAGGGGAGAGTTGAAAATAATGGACAAAATTTGTTTCACAGTTGTGTGTGTGTCCTAGATTAGAGTTAGTTCCTATTCTCGAGGAGATAATTTTGATCTCCCTAAATTGAATGTAAACTTATATATCTTTTATTTTATGATTAATGAGAGTGAGGTACTACTTGGGAGTCTCTAGGTGTAGCTTGCTCACTTATGAGTTGTTGGTTTACTTATATATCTCTGATTTTATGATTAATGAAAGTGTGGTAATGCTTGGGCAGTCTCCAGGTGTAGCTTGCTCACTTGTGAGCTGCTAGTTTCAGTTTGTAAGTTTTATTCCAATTTCCTCTTTTCATTTTTTAACAGTTGTCCATTCCAATTCCACCAATAAAAATGTTTATCTAGAACTTCTTCTTCACCATTCCTTTAAGAATTTTCATAATATTAAGTAAAAGAGGAAATCATGTATATATATTAAACAAAAGAGGAGATAATATAAATATGCTTTAGTATATTGCAATTCTAAAACTGATATCTTTTTAAAAAAAAAACCTAAAATTTTGAAATATATATATATATATATATATATATATATATATATCTATATATATATACACACACACGATTAATTAATTAATTAATTTATTCTTATGTATTCATTTATATTTTTATATATATACAATTGATTAATTAGTTAATTTATTTATATTTTTATCTAATTAATTTATTCATTTTATGCTATTTATTTATTTATTTTATTTATTAATTTATTTAAAATGTTACTCCTTCCTATTTCTTATTATATTTATTTTATAATAAACTTTTTCTAATACAAATTTATTTTAATTAATTAATTAATTTTAATTAATTTTAATTCTTAACTAACTAACTTTCTAACGGTTAGCTAGGCTAGTATTAATATTATAATTTTTGTTTTTAATAATTTTACTATATTATTCATTTTATATTATTATGTATTAACCTTTTTAATATTATTTCTTAAATACTTAAAATTTAAATCCTTAAAATTTTAAGATTTACCCCTTCACTTATTATAATAACTAAAATTTAATCAAATTTTTTTAATTATTAATTTTTTTTAAATGATTAAATTATTCTTTATTAATTTTTCTTAAAATCTTAAAAACTGTTAATATTATATCTTATTAACTAACTAGTCAAATAACGGCTAGTTTCAGCAGTTATTTCCAGCAATAACGCATCTATACTATTTATTCAATAAAATTGGTTTCTTTCTTCACCTTGTCCTGAGGGTGAACCACTTTAAATGGTTCAAAACGTCGACCTAATCCTATTGATGTGATTAATCCAAAAGACATTTATCTACATTATGGATCACAAAAGTCTTAGATCTAACATTTTGAATCTTGTTAAATTTGAAGCACTAATCCTTTTGATTAAAACTCAAAAGGAAATTCTTTGATTAAGTGCCATTTTGAAATAGAGTAGTTTAATAAGGTTTTTTGTCTAGAAAATAGTGGAAATTTCCAGGAACAGTGGAAATTCAAACATGATTTTTGCCAAAAATCGGTAAAAATTTTAGGAAATTTGAGTTACACATGTAAAATTTTAGTGTTTTGGATGCTTAGGGTGTTTTTGATGGTGCTGAATAAAAAAAAAATCAAACACCTTTTTTTGAAAAAAAAATCCCCAAATTCTAGCCTAAATTTTCTCTTTCCACGAAGATTTGTGGCCTTGGAAGCCCTACATTAGATAAGTATCTACTTTCACATGACTAATATACATAAATTTTAATTAGACTTATATAAGAAACATAGTTTAATTAATATATAAAATGGTTTTTAATAATATAATTTTTAGTGAAATTATAACTTTTTGTGATTTAAAATATACTTTTTAATACCTAAATAGATTTGAATAAATAGATTCCACTAGTTAAAACTCCCAACATTAAATCTTTACAAATTAAATAACTTAAATTTACAATTTTTTTAAAACTAAATTTTAAACCAAAAAAAATTAAAAATAAAAATAAAAATTATTCATCTATTAAATAAAATCATCAAATTTGCATCATTCCAGTAAAATAAATTTAAAATCCTAAGCTTTGTTTTATGGCGTTCTTCTTGAATATCACGTGGCATACAAACTTAGATATTTGGGCTTGACTTGAACTCCAGCACCAAGTGTACTTATAAATCAAAAACCTCGTCAAGATTTGGGAAGATTTGTCTTTCATTGTTATGTTTGAAGTAGCAATTTTGTCTTGTGGTTATGCATACAACATCCTGAATGAATTATCACCAAAATATATCATTTGGGCGTATCCCAAATTTAAGGATTGGGAGTGCAACACCCCAAAAATCTGCTAATGTAAATTTTAACCACAACCATCATAATCCCGCTAATGCAATATCAAAAGGCTAAAAGCCATGCGCTAAACATGTAAATATTGGAAATTGGCTAGAACAACATGTGATTGTGAGGACATGAATACGTCTCTTTACAATTTTACAAAATAAAAAATCCAATAAATAAAAACATAAAATGTAACCACATAAAATATTTACACATAAAATGGTATTGGAATAAGAAAGTTTACCACTTTCTAATTTTAAAGTGCGCCAATTTTTTTGTCAAATTTTAATTTTTAAAATAATATATTATATAAAATTTGTATAAAACAAATTACAAAACTTAAATAATATATATATATATAATATGCCAACTTGCAACCGTGATGATAATAACATTGTGATAAAGATTATATAATAATTTCAAGTACACAATCTCGTTTTAATTTAATATTATTTCATCATGTGGCCTGAAATTAATAAAATACAAAAAACATTCATTTTGAAATGAAGAATTGCATATGAAATGAATTTAGTGATCCGTGAGAGGGTTAGAAATATTCAATAATAGATGATATTAATGGAAATATTTACACATAAAAGGTAAGAAAATACATAAGAAAATGGAAAATTATAATGGAATAAGAAAATTTACCATTTTTTAATTTCAGTTTTGCTTTAAAAAAACTTAGAAAATGAGAAAGGAAAAGTAAAAAAATAGAAAATAAAATGAAAAATCATAATGGAATAAGAAAGTTTACCATTTTCTAATTTCATTTTTTCTTCCAAACAATTAAAAAACTTAGAAAATGAGAAAGAGAAAAAAGCTTAGAAAATGGGAAAGAGAAAGTAAAAAAATAGAAAAGAAAATGAAAAATGGTATTGGAATAAGAAAATTTACCATTTTCTAATTTCATTTTTCCTTTCAAAGGCTTGAAAAGCCTAGATAATGGGAAAGAGAAAGTAAGAAAATACAAAAAAAAAAAATGGAAAATCATAATGGAATAAGAAAATTTACCATTTTGTAATTTAATTTTCATTTTCAAAGGCTAAAAAGTTTTTTAAATGGAAAAAGAAAGAACTTGTCTATGTAAATATGTAATACATTGCTAATTTTAAAAGGAGTGACTATTTTTGGGATTTTATATATTTTTTTAATATGGTTATATTTATTATGAAGAATTTTAGATACATAAGTTTTTAAATTAGAGGAGTATTTTAAATTCAAGTTTAGAAAGGAATATATGTTTTGAAAAGAAATGATAACTGTGGTTTTTAATTCAAAATAAATTTTAAAAATTGTAAATGAAAGGTAAGAAAATAATTTTTTAGGATGTATAATGCCAAAAAATAATTCTCTAATTTCTTTCAATAATACTTTGATACGATCCAAAGACTTCAATCTCTCTCTACTACTATTATTATTATAATCTGTAGAATTTGTATGGTTGTTAACACAACTTGTAATTAACAACCCAGGAAAATCATCCGAAGTCTACAATATAAAAGAAAATAAATTTGTATGGTTGTTAACACAACTTGTAATTAACAACCCAGGAAAATCATCCTAAGTCTATAATATAAAAGCAAATAAATTTAAATGAGAACGTTCAAAGTGTTATCTTTACAAAAACCACAAGCAAGTAGGAAGCCATGATTAGTTGAGATCTGTACAAAATAACAACCTAAAATACTATATCACAACAATATTTATGACATAAATGGTTAAAACTTACCATTTTCTAATTTTCTAATAAGAAAGTTTACCATTTTCTAATTTCTTTTTTCCTTTTAAAGACATGAAAATATTAGAAAATGGGAAAGAGAAAGTAAGAAAATACAAAAAAAAATGGAAAATCATAATGGAATAAGAAAGTTTACCATTTTCTAGTTTAATTTTTGCTTTCAAAGGCTTACAAATCCTTTTAAATGGAAAATGAAAGAATTTGTCTGTCTAAATATGTAATACATTGCTAATTTTAAATGAAGTGAATATTTTTCAGATTTTATATTTTTTTTAAATATTTATTATACAAATCCAACGTTAGACAATGTAACAATTGTTTACTTAAATCAACAACAAAAAATAAAAAAGTTAACTATATTAAGCAGTGAAATGATTCAAAAATAAACACCTTTAGTGTAAATATAACAACTGTTAATGTACATAAAGTCACACATTTAAAGTTGACCTTGACCTGAAGTCCAATCGTGCCGATAAACAAAAACCTTTATTATAAATTCGCTGCATCATAACAATGGTAAATATGATAAATTGTAGTATAACACGGGTGGATAGTTAGCCGCTATTTGTGTGTTGATTCCATGTCATCTCGACCTCAAAATTCAATACTTTTTAAAATTGAATTTTGATATTATAGAATTTTTTGGTCTAATCCACTGGAATTTGAATTTTAAATTTTATTTATTATTTGAATTTTAAATTTTATTTATTATTTATTATTTTATAATTATTTATAGTAATTTGAATTTTGAATTTTATATTTTATATATTATTTTATAATCAAACAATTATTAATTAAATTATATTTATAAACTTTTTAATTATATTTTTAAAATATAAATAGTTTTTAAATTTTTAAAATATTAAAAAAATACATTTTTTTTAAATAAATTTGATATATATTAGGTTCAATATATCATTTTAATTAGAATAAAATATTAAATGATAATTTCACATAAAAAAAATAATTACACCGTAATGTGTTATTATTTGAAAACAACTCTCTTAAGTGTCACTGTGGTGTAATGTTGTTGACCGTTTATCAATTGTTAGACGATTGAACAATGCTCTGCCTTCAAATTAAAAACAGTTATAGTAAACCAACTTCTTATCAAATGATTGCTTCTGTTCAACCCTTATCAATGGATTCAATGTTCTGGATTTTCAACTTCTTCAAAAATCAGAGTTTCTTATTTTTTTCAACAATAGATTCAGTCTTGTTAGAAACACAGAGTCTTTTCAAAATTTTCAACCATACAAAATCTTCTCTGGTGGTGCGGGGAACAATATTTAGCTTCTGTCGTGGTGTCGGGAACTATCTTCAGTGCTGAGAACCGATTCGGGCTTTTCAAAATTTCAACAGAGTCGTGCTCGGAAACCAATTCGGGCTTTTCAAAATTTTCAACAGTACAAAGTTTTCAGCCGTGCTCGGAACAGATTATGGCTTTTCATTTTTTAAAGAGTAAATGATCTTTGTGCACCAGTGGATATTCATAAGTAATTTTCATTTATAAGTAATTTTATTTTCATTCGGGAATTAGCATTTAGTAATTTATTTGGTTTTCATATCCATATAATCTATTCAGAAACCAATTCGGGCTTTTCAAAATTTTCAAAGGTACAAGATTTTCAGCCGTGCTCAGAATAGATTATGGCTGGCTTTTCATTTTTTTCAAGAGTACATTATCTTTGTGCGCCAGTGGATATTCATAAGTAATTTTCATTTATAAATAATTTTCCTTTCATTATTTGCAGATTAGCATTGCGTAATTTATTTGGCAATGTTTACAATTATCACCTCTTTGTTTTCACTTTTATACTCAAGATTTAAAAATATTGAATTATATTTAACCATTTAATTGCATTCTATTATGAATTGAATTTACAATATATATGTATTATTGTTCAGTGAATATATTTTTTTATTTTCCAACTTGTAATATTCATGAGTCAATGTTTACAATTATCACCAGTTTGTTTTCACTTTTATACTTAAGATTTAAAAATATTGAATTATATTTAACTATTTAGTTGCATTCTATTATGAAATTTACAATTTGTGATTTACACTCAATAAAATCTTAAATTGTGATTTTTTATGTCATATTTTTTATTGAATTTCTACTTATAGCGTTCCCTTTACAACATCGGATACAATTGCTAATTTAATAAATTTATAAAAAAAATATTTTAATCATCAAAATATATCTTAACAAAATATCCAAACACCATTTATCCAAAATTCAATAAAAAACATTTACAAATTAAATAACTCATTTAAAAAAAATATAAAAAATAAAACACATTAAGACAGAACCACAGTATATTGCCACTATCATATCATTCATGAGTAATTCCATTCATATTATAATAATATTTTTTGTTAAAATTAATAATAATTTTGTTTATGATTTTGGATTATGGGTGGAGTGCCCACTCTCAATCTAGGACAAAATTCAATTTTGTCTATGATTTTGGATTATGGGTGGAATGTCTACCCTAAATCATAGACAAGAAAAAATTGTACACAGATCTTTTTAAAAAAAATTACACAATATAATTTTGTTTTAAATAGTTTTAAATGATATAAATATAGTGTTGGTTTTAAATGTTTTTAAATGATATAAATATTAATTTATTACTGTATCAAGGGTGAAGGATAAATATTAATTTATTATCGTAGAAAGAGTGAAGGATTTAACATGGCAGAGAGCAAAGCAAGCATATTCTAATAATTATTTGTAAGAAAATTAATCTTAGTTTTAAGTTTGGGAAAGAAAGATTTATTATATTATATAAAGATATGGATGATTATTATGAGTCAAATTTTATAGAATAATGTTTAAATAAATAATATATATTTTCAGCAGTTAATATAGTTATGAAAAGAATATAGCCAAGGGAATTATTGCTTGTGCTTGATCTCGTGAGAGCCATGAAGAAAAGTATTCCTGGGGCAAGTAGGGAAGGGAGTAATAGTGAGGTTCTTATATGTAGTTCTGTGCTTGGGCGCTCTATGGAGTTCTGTGCTTTCGGGTACTAGTGAGGATCTTCTAATGAGTAAGTCTGGTTCAGAAGGAATCTCTTGCTTGTGCTTGCTGGGTGAAGGATGTATATATAAGGTATAAAGGATGTATGCATCCCTCGGTTGAGCCTTTGGACATGTGTGGCAACTAAGTCAAATTAGGTACCTAATTGGTAAAGAGTAGTGTTTACCTCGCTCCTATCCTAACAATTTCCTGTTTATATTCCGCCATTTCAGGAGGCATAAAATATTTTTTTGAATTATAATGATAAGGATGATGATTAATGTTCACTAAGCGTAATATGGTTTGTTGGTCTTTAAGAAAGTAATAGGTTAATTGAGACATTTTAATATTTTATTTCTATGATAAAAAAATAAGGGAGATAAGAATTCCAAGATCATTATAATTTTTCTAACTTACAAGTCAAGAAGGTTGGTAGTGTAGCAAAGGTTTTGGAAATGAGATCAAATGTGAGTAAGAGTCAGGGAATCCAAAAGAAATTGATTTTCATCTTCAACCCTACAAAGATGGAAAGATCTTTTGTCCCAAGGTGTTTTGGGGATTGACCAATTCCCGGTTTCACTTCGAAGCTCATGAGAATTAGTTCTTATCTTTACAATGTTCATTTTCTTATTAGCAGTGGTCAAGACAAAAAGATGATTATGGTTAACAAGATTGAGGTTAATCACCTCCTTATAATACCTAAGCTTCCTTTTACCCTCTAACTCCTTATCATCCCACAACTTATCCTCAAATTTGGAAATAAAAGTATTCCTCCAAGATGATATCCTCCTTTATCCCCCAATGGTCGAGCCAATATTGGGCATCCTTATGCTAGTCTCTCTTGAGCCAAAGATGAAGGTTTTGGCTAGAGTTAGAAGCAATTTTGGGGAACCTCTTGGCTTCCATGTTGTAAAGCTTCTTCTGATACATCAGACAGCTAAACATACTCATGCTTTCAATGGGAGAAAGGTTGACTTCAATCAAGATCATAGGTTAGGGAGTATTTCCTTTAATCTTGAGGTTGTAGGTTATAAATTTCTTTTGGATTAGCTTGATCTTCTTCCATGATTCTCTATATATACTGCAACTCCAAACCTCACATCCATACAAAATAAAAGGGGTGATGACAATCTCAAAGAGGAACTTTTTTTTACTCCATAACCAAATATTTGTCAACTTACAATTGTTTTCAAGCTCATAATAAACTTTCTATCATCCTATTATCCTTTTCTCATTGTTATGATTCCAATTGAGTTGATGATGAATGTCAATACCTAAATATTTGTATGAAGAAACCTTCTCCAACTAATTTTTATCATCACTGAAATTATTATAGTTAACCTTTTTGGATTTAATTATCATGACTTTAGTCTTGAAAGGATTGACAATCATACCCTTCTTAGAGCAACAATCATGGAGGATTTTAAGCTTCTAGTTGAGATAATCCTTGCTTCTGGCTAGAAGAATGATATCGTCATCATAAAGGAGAAGAGTAATGACCATGCCAACGAGCTTGGGGCCATCACAACTTGCATTTTCCAAGCACTCTTCTAGCTTATCAATGTAAATTCCAAAAAGGGTAGGGGATATGGGACATCCTTGCTTAACTCTGATATTGCATTTAATTTCTTCATGTCAAATTTTAGTGGCTTAATCTTGGCTATAACATTCTCATATATTCTATTCATAGCAACCCTTGACTGAAGAGGAACCATTATCTCTGCAATTCTCTGCCATAGCTTATCTCAAGGAATTGTGTCGAAATTTTTTCTAAAGTAAACAAAACAACATAAGAGATTATTTTTATTGTTGCGATATTCCTTTGCAATGATCCTAAGAGTAACAAGATGGTCAATAGTTGAATGATTTCTCCTAAAACCAACTTTCCCTTTAGCTCTTTTACCATTATCAATAATTATTATAGGAATCTATTAAGATTACTCTTGGCTAAATTTACAGATTATTTGATATTATGAAATTGTTTATTTATTAAAAAATTTATAATGAAGACCTTTTAGGTTATTAATTTTTTTAAGGAAAATTAAAATGATATTTAAATTTAATATGGTAAAAAATGAAATAAGGGAAAAATATTTATAATAAAATTTAATTAAAATAAATAAATAAATATTTTTATTATTAAAGATTAATTAAAAATAATATGTATAATTAAAATAATTTACCATAAAATATGATATAGAAAAAGTTTGTATTCATTATCCAAAACATAAAAATATAACAAAACATAGTATTTTATATTATATATTTTATACTTCAATAGTAATATGATAATATGTAGCATATATATTTAAATGTAAGAAACCATTATGACTAAGATTTATCAAGGATTGAGAGGATGAAATATCTTAAAGTGTAGAATGATTTAAAATCTAAAATTTGGAGAAAGGTTTGCACCTCAAGAGATTTGATCCTTCTTGATACTTGATAAATATGAGGTTAACATGGATCTATGCTAGTTCTATCCATACATATATACACCATGTGTCAACTCTATGTTGAACATGGAAGAAATTAGACATCTCTTTCATTCTAAGCAACAAATTAATAAAAAAATTTAACCATAGAAAAAAAGTTTCACGATGACTGAGAGGAGCAGTAGGGTTTCCTACAATGCAACATGCATCGTGAGAGAGATTTCTCATACTTCGAAGGGTGATGAAAAGTGTCATATGTTCGTTGAAATAGTTTTGAAGGGTATGGATCATGTTTTTTTGGAACCAACATCCTGCGCAACCAATGGAGCCTCGACTCCTGCGAACTCTTGCCCCAATGGGTACTCTCCCATGTCAGATATATTTTTCGTGATCCTAGATCTGTTATCCCTTGTGGTTACCTTGCAGTATATGGCATCAAAATGTTTGTTACATATATTTGGATTTTTGGGGACATGTTTATTTCCTCTATGAAAGATCATGGCTCTATAATCATGGATTTATAGTTAGTATTGTGCATTCTTGTAGGATCTAACATAGGTTAGGTTGTGGAGTTAGCAGGTCAGGGGAACTTGTGGCAGTTAGATTCACTTTCCTTCTCGTACAGTTGTGAGGATTAAGAGGTGGGGTTTACGTGGTTCATGAAGATTGGGCATTACTTTCTTTACAATATGAGAATAGGAGGTTTATATCACGGGCATAATCAAAGGCCTTTGCCTCATATTCGACCTCAGATTTAGATTGCCCCCCTGCTTCGTTATGATCAGAGGATCATATATCAAAAAACAAATCAGAATCTAGAGGAGACCATCCAATTTTTTTCAAAAAGCCTAAATGGGAAACCACCTCTCTTAGAGGCTCGGGTTTGAGCTCTAGTAAGAGATATGAAAAATAAAATGAAAAATACCATGGGTATACTGGCAAACTATAAAGCTTTATTTATGACGGAAAAAATTTACAAGATTACATTTGGTTGCAAGAGTATGACATCAAACATAACTCCACCATTATCATAAATTTGAGGTTGTGGGAAGGAAGTCTAGGAATGAGTAGCCACATCACTACAAACCCTAGAAACTCTACGAGCTCTTTTTCATTCAAGGATGCTTTGAAGGGAAATCCTACCCCTTCAGCTAATGAGGTCCAAAAAATTCTAGGTCCTTATATCATTGACTAAATGGAGAAGATACCAGATTTAGATGTAAAATCCCCAAAGGTAAAATCATATTTTGAAGGACTGCAAACTATGCCTTTGATCTGTTGTTTTAATTCGTTCTAGCCAAAAAATAAAGATTTATATCAGTGGGTATAGTCCTCTTGGACTACAAATTTTGATATATACTTATGCTCAAAATTATTTTTCTTTCTCCAATTTTTCTCACAATAAGATGTTGGTAAATTTCTCAATGAAGGGCCATGTTTTTGGGGTAGTGTTAGGCTCTTTGTCACCCCTTGTTTTCCATAGTTTGATGCTAGTAGCATGGTGGTAACAACTATGTTAGCTTGGGTGAGGTCGCCAAACCTACCTCTTCCTTTTTAGCACCACAATATTATGGATGAAATCAGAAATGCTTTGGGAAAATTAAAAAATATGGATTTGGACATAACAAAAAAAAGGATTTTTAATTTTTCTAGGATATATGTTGAGATCGATCCCAACAAGGATCTTCCTAACCATATTCTCTTAAAACATGAAAATTTTCAGTGGATGTAGGTATTATATTATGAGAATATGGAATTTAGATGTAGATATTGTTTTCAAGAAAGACACTTGCATAATACATGCCCACAAGCTAAATAGGTCCAAAAAAGTAAAAAAGGTAGGATTCAAAGCCAATGGGATGGTAGTTCCCTAACAATGTTGAAGAGTAAGGAGAATAACATGAGGAACAGAGTCAAAACGTAGAAGAAAGACTCAACTGGCAGCCAATATAATGGATCTGGGGGGAATAATCAAGAACTATGGAAACCATCATGAAGGGTCGTGAATCAATAGATATACTAGTAGTTGAGTAGAAGAAAATGAAAATTCCATATAAACTGAAATGGGAGGCATAAAGAGACCCCATGTGTCTGAGAGCTTAGAATCTAATAAGAAAATCCCCTCGTTGATATATGGAAATAAAGTGGAAATAGCAACCACAACACCTAATCAATGTGTTTGGAAAAAGGTGGAGAAAAAGAAGGGAAAAAAGGAGAAACTAGGTGAATATTATCACACTTAACCCCCAACAATGTATGTAATTTTTTATTTTTATTTTTTATTTTTCTTTTGGTGCATCAACCATTAGGCTAATATGGTCGAATTCTTTCGAGCATCTGCAAAAATCTAGTTTTGTTCTTTGAGTAAAATTACAATTTTTCGAGAAGTTGACATTGAAATATTTTACAGTGAGTGAAATGTTTAATTTATGACCCACATTTTCCACATTAAAATTTGGTTTTTTTATTAGTATATTTTTAAATACATGTTCCCTTATATTTATAGGAAAAAAATATATATCCATGGGATACGATGTCTCTATTTCTATATATAAATATTGAATTGTTTTTCAATTAATATTTTTTAAAATGTTACATATCAACTCCATATTAAATATTGAAGAAAAGAAAGCACTTTTCAATAAAATAAGATATCTCTCACTTTCAAAATATATTCATGGGATATAATTTCTCTCTCTCTCTCTATATGTATAAAAAATGAATTATTTATATAATTGATATTTTTTAATTGTTACATGTCAACTCCATCTTAAATATTGAAGGAAAGAGGGCACCTATCAATGAAATAAGACATCTTTGGATTTCAACATATACCCATGGGATAGAATTGATCTCTCTATATATGTATACATATTGAATTAATTTTTTTATTAATATTTTTTTAAATGTTACTGTCAACACCATATTAAATATTGAAGGAAATAAAGCACTTATCAATAAGATAAGACATCTTTGGCTTCTCTCTCCATATGTGATGTTGAAATATTTTACTCATATTTTAAAAAAAAAATTAATCCACATTGAAAGGTTTTTTTCTATTAATAGTTTTTCAATGTTGCATCACAACTCCATATTAATAATTGAATAAATTACACATCTCCCTAACAATAAATAATTAAAATATAAGTTTTTTTTCAATTTCAATTACAAGTTATCTTTCTCTATATAGAGCTAATATAAAATTATGTGACTTCACATGGACATTGAAATCTTTTATTGATGGTTTACACTTAATTGATTTTTTGTTATTAATTGAACCCGAATGAGATAATTTTATTTATTTATTTTTAGTTACTTTATCTCTCTATATAAAGTATGCAAAACTAAGGTGGAAATTGAAGTATTTCATTTGTGGTTGACATTAAAATATTTGTATTTATTACTATTTTTTAATTTTCTAATGTAAGTATTATATTTTATTTTTTTAAGAAAAATATATATATTTCTATTATTAAATCAAAATATAAAAATGCTTTTAGCTTACAAAAATAATGTAGATGCACTTTTCAAGAACACCTAGTCAGTGTACTATTCAACTATCATTAAAATAGAATCTAAAGATGACCCTTTAGGTACACCTGTCAAAATATGGAAAAAAATAGTACTTGATTTACATATGCCCATATAGTAATAATTTATATGACATTCACCAACGTCTAAGAGCATTGCTTCTTTCAATAGCATATAACCAACATTGTTAGAATCTCTGTAGATATTCTTGACCTATAAATCATCATGTTGTTCTTGTAATGCCCTTATCTTCCTCTGCCAACATTCAATATGAATTCCATGCATAATATACATATAATTAATCCAATCAATAGTGTTTTTGGAATCCCAAAAGTGAAAACACTATAAACAATTCTCATGAGCAGCAACTTGAAGAAGGACCCAACAATTCAATAACTCAACCTTAGCAATAGTACCAAGCCTAATTCCTAACTTCATTTACATACTATAATAAGTGTTGATTTCAATTACCACACCATCTCCACATTTTCCATTGGAAAAAGCTCCATCAAACAAGCTTTTCGGGTAGACATCCATATTAATTACCACTTTGACCAATTTTCACTTAGCTAAAACCTCATTGGGAACTTGTTCATTAAAATCATTCCTAATGTTGAAGGCCATCATAATGGTATTAACTTGATTGTTTTCAAAAAGAATAATATTATGACAATTCCATTTCCCCCATATAACAAAGGTTTAAAAGTAATGGAATATGGAACAAGAATATTTTTTAACCTAGTTCCACAAACAAGCTTCTAAAGTAAAATCATGCCAATATGATTTCAATTGAAAGAAAATAATAACATGCTTACAAATTTCCATTGTAACTAAAAAAAACACAAAAATATGACCGTTTGATTCTTAATTTATCATACATAAAACACAAAAGCCAAGACATTTCCAACCCCTCCTTTCAAATACATCCCAAGTTAGAGCTTTATCAAGTTTAAGAACAAGCCACAAAAAGAATTGAATCTTGAGTTGTCCATTGTTTCTCCAAATAAATTTGTCTCACCAATGACCAACATAGTTATCCCTATCATTTGCAAATGCCTCAAAGGAATGTTTAGTTGTAATAGCACCATCATATTCATTATGAGACCAGACCAATTGATCAAAATGTTCCTCTTATATAATAATACCGAGTTTTTTGAGTCCATAAGTGAAACCATGCCATTCCTCAACCAAAGGACTCAAAATAGCTACAATATTAGAGTCCATCCATAGCTGAATATCCTTGTTATTCCTACCATATCCCACATATTCTAGATTTTTCATCCCTAGATGACTTAATTAAACTTTTAAATCCTGTGATAAAAGATAGGAAGCATCAAAACCAATCCACGGGTATAAACCTAGTCTCATTTGCTAACCCAAACCCACCTTCCAAGATATCCACTCTTTCAATTTTAGGAAATCCCTAGCCAAATTTATCAAAAATAAAAAGCATCTAAGGGATCCTATTGGTGTACTTGATCCAATCCTCCGTTGTAGTACCTTTAAGGTATTTAGCCATCATAATGTTTCTCCTTAAATTCCATTAAAAAATAATATGCCAACTACTTTTTGCTGACATGGCATCAACAAAAAAAAATATTGTGGATACTGATCGTGTCTGACCAAGGGTATTTCCTTTTTCTTCATTTTTCCGGACCACAAAAATCGAAAACATATTTCCTGAATAAAATTTAGAATGATCATGAAAATTTTAGTAATATCCATCCAATAAACTAGAATTGACTCTAAAATCGCCTTAACCAGAATTAGCCTCCCACCCTAAGACAACCAACAATTACACCAAATCTTGATGTTATTTTCTACTTTCTTCATAATCTGTTACCAATATTCCACTTGATAACAATTATGTTTGATATAGTATCCAAGATATTTTAGCCCTTTTTTCGAAGTATCAAACTTGTAAGGAAGACAATTCTTGATAGAAGCTTCATCCCCTACCTACAAATTGTTAGGAAGTAAGAGGAATTTTTCGAGATTGGCAACCATCACCAAAAAATTGTAATTTATTTTTTAATTTCTAAAAAATTATTCCATTCAAAAGTCTTGTAATTCCTAAAATAAAGCACATCATCAACGAACAATAAATGAGTAATGTCCTTGCAAGGAGAGAATGAATACTTGAAAGAAAACCCTTAGTGTTGGCTTCAATAAAATCCCTACTTAGTCCTTAAATGACCATCAAGAAAATATATGGAAAAAGAGGGAAACATTGTCTTAGTCCTTCGGTTTCTTTGAAAAAAATAGTAGAAGCTCCATTAATAATGACTGAGAAACTGACCGAAGAAACACACACCATTATCCATCTAACCATCGAAGCCCCCAATCCAATCTAAATGTGAAGTAGAAGTTGCAGATAAGACCAATCCTCCCTATCATATTATTTTCTAAGATCAAACCACAACTATATTTTTGTTGACCTTGATAGTATGAAAAACCTCCCGAGTGATTCTAATAGCATAAAAATCAGTCTATTGGATAATAAGAACCCAAACTAAATTTTACATAATTCTAGATAGCCCATCCTTCAATATCAGTGCTATAAATTTTGAAATATTCTTGTAAACCGCATTGCACAAGGAAATATTCCTAAAATCATTAAAAGTATCAAGATCAAAATTCTTTAGAATCATGAAAATAAAGGTCACATTTATTCCACCTAAGATTAAAACTTCAGATGTGAAATAATCCACCACCTTAAGGATTTCATTTGCCATTAAATAAAAAAATTGATAAACATATCAACAACCTAACCATTAGAGCTAGATATTTTGTCACTTGGAAAAATTTGGAGGATAATATGAATTTATTATAAAGTGGTTAGGAGCTCTAAATAAACACTAGACCCTAAGTTGAAGAAATAAGGATAAAAATTGATGATTTCCAGTTGATCATTGATATTAAATACCATTGGATAATTATAATATTCTAGAAGAATTCCTTTCCAATTTTAGCCATCTCCTCATTAGAATTCACCCAATTCCCCTCTTCATCATTAGTGCACAATATGTGATTAACCAATCTCCTGAGATTCATAAATTTGTGAATTTTGTTTTGAATTTTTGTCGCCTTCAGTAATCCAAAGTGCCATGTTTTTTAAACCAAGAACTATTTCCTCTGTCAATAATGTCTCATCCTTCATCTTTTGACACTTCTGTAGCTTACAATTTTCAAAATTTGAGAGTAAACCACCAAGATTAGATTTGAATATACTATTTATTTTAAGGTCTAATTCAAACAAAAAATTTCTTTTCATTTCCTTCCTATTGTGAACCCAAAAAGAAACCTCTTTTTTGATGTCAATGAGGTTCTCTAGAAACTATTGCACCATATATTTAGGATTATGTAGGTGAACATGTTTCCACTTACATCTAATTTTCTAGTTTAGCTAGTTCACATTTAACCATCCCCTGTTGAACTTGAATGAATAATTTAAACCAAAATTATCAATCCCTAATTCCGTAAGGATTTGGAAATTACCTAAAATTGTATGAAAAAATACCCAAGCAAGAAAGAAGCCCACATTTGTGAGTACATATTTGGTACCAATGAAATTATCAAGTAGTTTTGAAATACCATCTGATACAAAAGAAATATTCCTCCTGGTATGGGTTATATTAAGGGGTTCAATATGAATTAAATCAAAACTTGATAGAATATGTTTTTAAAAGTTTGATAAAGGATCAAACCAATATATATAACCTCAAAATTCTCAAGAAAACAAATAAGGATTCAACTCGCCCCCCCCCCCCCCTCCCCCCCTAAAGGATCAGAAATAGATTCCTTCTAAAAAATGTAGTTCTATAAAATTTCATGGTTGCAATAAGGACCATATATATTTATGTTTCTCATAGGGAAATTAAGAGAAGGACAAAAACCTTTTATAAGGATTCTTGAATCACAATCCTCTCTAATAAAATTCCCAGCTAAAGCACTTCATCCAATGATAAGGCCTCTAGAGTGACCTACTGCTAGGAAAGAAACAAAAGTCCATCCAACAGAGAAAGAAGACATAAAATTGAAAAACTTAAGGCGAGAGCTTAAGGTTTCATGTAGAAGTAAAAAATGAGTATTATGAACCTTAAAAAGTATTTTAAGGGAAATATTTTTGGGAGGTGCCCCAAACCCCCTAATATTTAAGCAAAGAAAATAAATAGGTTACCATATGGTAATGATGATGAGCCCTCAGTGCCTAGAAAAATGATTGTCAACAGGTAGGTAAGGTCCCTCTTCTTAACACTCATTTTACTTGAGAATTTATGAACCTATGATTCCCTTGAGAAGGAATAGATGGAAACCCCCCTTTAATTCCCCCACCCCCCTCCCATTAAAAATAAAGGAGACATGACTTTCCTTGACAAAATAACAACCAATATACTCATTTTTCAACGAATTTAAAAGGTTTTGAAAATACAAATTAAGGGTTTAAAATCAAGGATGAATCCCCTTTGTTCAGTTTTGGAAATAAAAGTCTTGATAGTCTAGCTCTCAATGACTTGAAAATGTTTTTCTTACCCACACATGCTTCCAGAGTAGGAGAAGGGGTATTTTTGGTGATTTTAGTCCTCCAAAATATGCTTCTTGTTACAAGAAGGCTCATTTCTCTCATTCAATTCTTTATGTACCTAAAACCTTAGAATTCTCCAATAGAATTCCTTGGAGTTGTCTTTGTTATATTTCCAAAGAAGCTATGGCTTCCTTCTCAATAGTTGAAGCATTAACTTCCTTCCTCTCCTCGTGATCAGACTTAGTTGGTACCAATGCTAAGTCTTTTGTCGATGTCAGTGGTAGGTTTACCTCTTTTCCTTTACACACCTCAATCTCTTTAGTCTTGCTCTTTCCCCCTGTTCACAGTCTCTTTTTAAATGTTTTTTCTTGTTACATGCCAAACACTAAAATGGTCTACCCCAATAGTAGATTTTTTGATTCAAAAATACCCATTCCATGAGATTTCTAAATCCCCTAACAAACATTTAGAAATTTCAACCTCAAACAATATTTTATCCACGCATTTGTCTTGAAACGGAAACCTGTATTTTTCGACTTTTAGAAATATTCCTAATTGATTTCCTATCAGTTCTATAGATTCTTTATTCCGAAATTGTAACAAAAATATAGGGAGTAAATCCCATAAGTGACATCTGATGAAGGGTTTAATACTAGGATTACGACTTGGGTACCAATGTTTCAACAATAAAATTGATTTGTACCACAACCATGCATTATCCAACAAAAAATCATAGTCTCTAATGCAGAGGAATTCAAAAATCACAGGAATGCAAAAAGCACCCATCCTTTGATCTATAGATCGAAAACTAGACTGTATATCAATATCACATACCATGTCTCCTTTATCCATGTATGGATAGAATTCTATTTATCTTATGGTGCATAAATCAGCCAAAAAGGGCTTTCTCTACAAGGTGATTTTCTTATTCCATGGAAATGTCTACTATTAATTAAAAAAATCCTTCCCTTTTTATCCTGAATGGATTTGGAATGCCTCTTATTCTTAAAATATTCCCAAAGGGGTTACATTTAACATATGGCAACATCGTAATAAGTATAGTAAGTCACACTTATGGTGCATAAAGCAACCAAAGAGGGATTTCTCTGCCAGGTGACTTGCTTATTCCATGGAAAACTCTACTATTAATAATAAAAAAATTCCTTCCCTTTTTAGCCCGATTAAATTTGGAACGCCTCTTATTCTTATTCTTAAAATATTCCCAGTTCATCTCCATGTGGTTCACCCATAATTTTGGTTCATAAGAAAGACGGGACATGGAGAATGTGTGTCGAATTTATGGCCTTAAACAAAATCACAATCAAGAACATGTATCCTCTTCCCAGGATAGATGATTTAATTGACCAGTTGAAAAATTTTGTCTGTTTCACTAAGTTGGATATGCATAGTAGGGGCTATTTGACATCTGGAATACTGAATTTAAAACTAAGTAGGGGTTATTTGAATGGTTAGTGATGCATTTTGGTTTGTGTAATGCTCCAACAAATTTCATGTGGGTTATGAATGATGTATTCCATCCATACATTGATAAGTATGTGATAATAAACTTAGATGATATCCTCATTTTCAGTTCCAGTATGGAAGAGCATCTTAGGCATGTTAAACAGGTCTTCGAAGTGTTGCAAAAGGAAAAATTGTACCATAAATTGTCCAAATACGAGTTTGGGAAAACTTCACTGATTTATCTTGGTTACATAGTTGGAGGTGGTCATTTGAAAATAGATCCAACTAAAATCAATGTGATTGTTAAGTGGCCAAGACCACAGAATGTGACTGAAGTTAGAATTTTTCTAGGTGAAGTTCAATATTGGAGAAAATTCATTTCTCAGTTTTCTTTGATTACATCACCATTACAAGCTTTAACAGGTTCTAAAGTTTCCTTTAGGTGGGGAGGGAAACAACTAAAAGCTTTTGATTCACTTAAGTAGAAAATTTTCACAACACTAATCTTAGCTTTACCATATCTTCAACAACTATTTGAAATTGATATAGATGCTAGTGGTTATGTAATGGGTGTAGTTTTACTTCAAAAATGGAAACCTATTTGTTTTCATTCAGAAAATTTTTCTAAGTCAGTTATAAATTATCCGACCTATGATACAGAGTTGTTTTCTTTGGCTGAAAATGTTAAGAAATGGAAACACTACTTAATTGGTAAGGAAATAGTGATTCACACAGGTCATCAACCTTTTCAGTACCTCCAGTCTCAGACTAAATTGCAACAATCTCTCCATTACATATGGATGGGATTTCTTCAGCAATTTCACTTAGTAATTAAGTACAAGAAAGGTGTAACAAAAAAAGTATCCGATATGTTGTCTAGGCCATATTTGAATGCTTCAGTAGTGCTGTAGAATATTTCTTTAAAAATTGAAAGTTATTTAGAACAATATAGTATTGATGTTGATTTCAAAGATATTTATGAATCACTAACTCATGGTACTCAGGTGGAAGAAGTCAATTTTCATGTTCATGACAGGTTGTATATCATCTAGGTGAGCTGTGCATACCACAAATAGAAAGGGCACATGTTATTCGGGAAGCACATTCTCCTTGCATTTTAGGACATTTTGGCGTAAGCAAGACAATGGTGCAAATTAAAAGGTATTGCTACTAGCCTCACATGTATGAAACAATTGTTAAGTACATTAAAGGATGTGTTAGGTGTTCGACAAGCAAGACAAGCAATCGAAAGATTGGTTTGTATATGCCACTTCCAGTTTCTTTGCGACCATGGGACATAATTTCCATGGATTTTGTTGGAGGACTTCCTATGTCTAGCAAAGGGCATGATTACATCTATGTCGTTGTTGATCATTTCAGCAAGATGTGCATTCTTGTTCCATGAAAAAAACAAGTGGCTACTGAACAGACTGCATAGATGTTCTTTCAATAGGTATGGGTTCATTTTGGGTTACCTACTTCCATTATTTCTGATTGAGACACTCGCTTTGTAGGAGTGTTTTGGTCCACTTTGTGGGGACTCATGGACATAGAGCTGAAGAAGAGCACAACTTTTCATCCACAAACCGATGGATAGACAAAAGTGGTGAACATGACAGTGATACATATTCTTCGAGGTTACTACAGCAAGCATCCTAAGTTGTGGGATGAATCTTTACCTTATGTGCAGCATTTTTACAATCGAGCCTTACATTCTTCGACTAATCGATCGCCATTTGAAACATGTTTCGGGTATCTACAAATGTCTCCGATGGACTTCATGTTTGGTGAAGAAGATAAAGTGGATAGATAGGACAATTCAAATAAAGCAGTTAAGTTCAGTCAACGAATACAACGGATACATGAAGTAGTGAGGATCATTTAGAGAAGAGTCACGCCAAGTACAAAATGTGCCACGACAAGCATCGAATCGGTGATCAGGTATGGTTGTATATCTGTGAATACAGGTTGAAAGGTTAAGGTAAGAAACTAAAACCCATTAGCTATGGTCCTTTCAAGATTGTGGAAAGATTGGAAATAATGCATTCCGGTTAGATTTACCTCCTTACATGCGTATTTATTCAGTTGTAAATGTATAAAATCTGAATTTGTATGAACCTATGATGATCATTTATCTAGAGGAAGATACACAGATTCCTACTGTTGATGATTTGGCACCTGAGTATATGAATGAGTTGCAGGAATATACCATCTTGGACAGGAAATTTCACACCTCCAGACGAGGTGATGTTGAATATCTTCAAGTGGGACTCAAGGGCATGAATCCGAGCAAGGCGAGGTGGATGGATATTGGAAAAGTGAGGGAGTTGTACCCTCACCTGTTATCTGCTTAAATCAAACTTTTTCTAGTCCAAAAGCTTTAAAGTGGAGAGGATTGATCCAGGAGGATCTTACAACAGTACAGATCGACAGTGAAGTCCATTTCATCTTCAGTTCTGCAGTTTCTCCAGTTTGTCTGATGCAAGTTACTTCGTCATGGTTAAATGGTTATGACGTGGTTCGAATTTGGTGCATGGAATATTGTATGTACATGGTGATTAAGTGCTGTTAGAAATGAAAATGGTGCAAAATACATGTAACAATGTTATAAAATCTATAGTCCTAAGCCTAAGTGGCTAAACTACATGGTCCTAATCTAAAATTCTAAGATCTATGGTCCTAATATTCAATCCTAGTGCATGACATATTCCAATGTTGAGACCTATGTTAAAAAAATACATTCAAACCTTTCGAAGTATGTTATAAAACCATATTGTAAAACACATAACAGTTAAACCATAGAGATAACCGTGCAGGAAGTAATTCGTCGGACAGAGGTGCAGGTGGCATATGAACAGTCAATGGGAGATCACAGCAGCCATATCGCACAGTCATAAGACCGCAACCGTCGGAGGTGAGGAGCTGTTACATGCGGATGAGTCACAACACGTTTGCCGAAACTGCTGGAGCCTGACCACTTATGTGGTAGTCAGTAGTTTGACGAACGGGGGCTATTACATGAATGGTTAGTGCACCATTTAGCTATACTATCAACGGATAATTATAACCTATAGTTTTATTTTGGGTTTTTAATGTTATTTTCACACTATGTAATTAAAGGACCATGAACCTAATGCCTAAGGTGTCACATTTCTACACGACCGAGAGTAACTATCCACCTAATCACCTTAAATGTAAAACCACTTGCTATGTTTGGCCCAAGGGGTTCGACCTGAATCTGGCTTGCATCTATTTAACCTTAGCCATTGAACCATGGAGGAAGATAGAGTGTTTTTGGAGGCTTGCATTCAGAGTCTAAAAGAGAGAGGCAGTTTTGTTTTCAATGTAACTTGGTCGTCCGAAGGCAGAATTGGGAACCGAGATAGGCGTTGGAAAGATAGGAGAGGGAGATTTCCGTTGACAGTGACCATAGGTGTCTGCGAGCATGTTCATTCTAGTTTTTTTCTGTGTAAATACTTCCTTGGATCAATCTTTAATAAAACAGATGCCCATCTTGAAAGTGGACTCGGAGACGTAGTCCACCAGGGACAAACTCCATAATCAATGTTTTTTGTCTTATATCATTGTTCTTTGCTACAATTTGATGTCTAATATGCTTCTTAAGTTCTGTTTTAAGTCATAAAATCATTTTCTTTCCTTCAGTCTTCCACACTAAGCAATCGAGTTAAAAATCAATTCACTGTTGGAAAATACTCAATTCTACTTAAGTATTAGATCAAATCTATTTCAGATCAGTGGTAGGTTTACCTCCTTTCCTTTACAGACCTCAATCTCTCTAGTCTTGTTATCCCCCCCCCCCGGCGTTCACAGCCTCTTTTTAAATGTTTTGTCTTATTATATGCCAAACACTAAAATGGTGTACCCTAATAGTCGATTTTTTTATTGAAAAATACCCATTCCACGAGATTTCTAGATCCCCTATCAAACATTTAGAAATGTCAACCTCAACCAATATTTGATCCACCAGTTTATCTTGAAACGCCAACTTGTATTTTTCCACTTTTAGAAATCTTCCTAATCGATTTCCTATCAGTTATATGGATTCTTTATTCCGAAATTTTAACAAAAATATAAGGATTAAATCCCATAAGTGACATCTGATGAAAGATTTTATACTAGGATTAGACCCTAGGTACCAATGCTTCAACAACAAACTTGATTTGTCCCACAACCATGCATTAGCCAACAAAAAAATATCCTAGTCTCTAATTCAGAGGAATTAAAAAATCATATGTATTAAAAAATCACCCATCCTTTGATCTATAAATGGAAAACTAGACTGTATACCTATCTCACCTACCATGTCTCCTTTATCCACTAATGTATAAAATTCTATTTATCTTATGGTGCATAACGCAGCCAAAGAGGGCTTTCTCTGCGAGGTGATTTTCTTATTCCATGGAAACGTCTACTATTAATTAAAAAAATCCTTCCCTTTTTATCCCGAATGGATTTGGAATGCCTCTTATTCTTAAAATATTCCCGAAGGGGTTACATTGAACATATGGAAACGTCATCATAAGTCTAGTAAGTCGCACTTTCCAGCAAGTTTCACTTATGGTGCATAAAGCAGCTAAAGAAGGCTTTTTCTGCCACGTGATTTGCTTATTTCATGGCAAAGTCTACTATTAATAAAAAAATTCCTTCCCTTTTTAGCTCAAATGGATTTGAAACTCCTCTTATTCTTAAAATATTGTCTTCTCTTCTTCCTCTTCCTGGCTTCAATGTCAACACTAAAAAAAATCCCTTCCTCTTCTCCCTTTTCCCATCTTTCATAAAATTGTGTCTAACCTTAACCTTGATCCATTTATCGATAAATCGAATAACTTCTTTGTTGAACCCTTTTTAATGACCTTAAAGGGAGTAGGGAATAACTCTACCTCCCTATCTTTGTCATTAACAACCTTTTGTCTCCGTAAAAAAGAGTAAAACTCATCATATGTGGAAGATCGATTAGTCTGGCCACACGATCTCATTATTGAAATCAAAATTAAAGGTTTCATCCATAATCCACGTGTACTCCTTATATTCGCTACCCTTTTACATCACCTTCTTAAACCAAATATTGGTAAGAGGATATCATTTTAAGCCAAATGGAAAGGATTTCCACATGGATACCACTATTCTTGTAACATGTGTGTTTTACTAGATACACAATGGGAAACCCTAAATTTTTTACTTGGGGTGATTGCATTATTATCAAAACCCTAATCTCTCTTCCTTGGTTGGGGATTTTTGAAGATGTTTGGGATCCACCCATAATAACAACCCCAAAAAATTCAGTACCAATGGCCTGCTGGTTTAACAAAACAACACGATACAAGATATTTCCCACCACAAATCTAAGGATCTATGGGAAGTGAAGATATGTTGCAGGTGGCGGCTGAGGTGAACCATAGGCATTCAAAATCCCAAAATTTTCTCTTCTAGTTTCTTATTGTGACGACCACCATCTTTCCCCTAAGATCACACTTCGAAACGAACAACGTCCCCAGCCTTCCAAAGGTGAAATGTGCGATGGCGTCTGTGAGTTATTTGAATCTGTAGAGATTAGGATTTCCCAGGAGGGAACACCTGAGTCTAGAAAGCGATGAAGCAAAACTGCTAGAGGAGTTCGCAGTCGGTGATTGAGGTGAACCCTAGTATCTCTGTAAACCCTAGTACCAAGGTGAATCCTAGGCGTTCAAAATCCCCAAATTTTCTCTTTTGGTTTCTTACCCTAACGGACACCATCTTCGCGTGAGATCGCACTTACAAACAGACTCAAGCATGTCGGTAGAGGTGATTTGTATCAAAAACACATCATCATCATCATTAATGGAGCATAATACTGCGAGCAAAGAGGCTGTTGCATTCGAGCTGGACTATGAGGAATGCTCCATTAATAATAATTACTCTGGCACTACTAATTCTCTTAGGATGCCCGTATCGTTAAGGGATTTTTTTTCGGAGCTGCGAGGGACACAAACTTTGCCCTTTATAACCTGTTCAGTGCCTCTCAAGTGGGAATACATCCTCGGTAAGGAGAAGCATAGAATCCTGTTGCCCCATTTTCTTTGTGATCACTGATATTCCAGAGAAACTTCACAGATTGTGGGAACAATAATCATAAGAAGATTTTCAGGTACTGTATAACTGATGAGATGTTTACAATATTATTGAGGTATTTCTATCAATTTAAACAATATCATTGGGATTACTAATACTGTAATAATAATTTTCAAATCATGATTTTAATATTTTTAAATGTAATGTTATGGAACAATATATATGCCATATGAAGTATAACGTGCTTCTTAATGCAATCACAATTTTAGTACTTTTGGTTCACAAGATATGTATTTATTTTTCACTTCTACAAAAAAAATTCATCATTTCTAGAAATCATAATATACACTTCCTTAAAATTTAATGGAACCATAATTTGTTAGGGCATTATCTACCAAAGCAACAAATTTGTGTGGATGGCCAAAAATCGTTGGAATCCCACATTTTTTGATGGTGGAAATGAGTTAAGCACCATCAAAAAACCCTGGGGAACCCAAATATTGACACTTGGCATTTGTAACTTGGATTGACAAAAAATTCTGTTGGATTTTATCAAAATTGTGGCAGAATTTTCATAGTTTTCCGGGAAAATTTGAAGCCTTGTTAGACTAAGGTATTTGTTAGAATTGGTACATACAATAATTTTAGTTTATTTTGTAAGTATAAATAAATTATCAAATATATAATAAAATTTTGGTATATTTCATAATCCACTATAAATTATTTGAAGTAAAATATAATATAAATTGAAAATTTTAGCACCACATCATTTATTGTTTGTGCACAACAATTTGAAATTTACATGATTATTTTAGCTCTCACCTCTTAACTTTACACTAACCCAACTTGTTTGAAAACTATCACTAATGAGATAATATAGATTGACCTTGACTAGATAACACTTGAGAAGGCATATACTTAGTGTGATGCAAAATACAATCCATAGGAAGGCCATTTTAGACTCCAAATTTGCTCTATTAAGTGCTCTTTCATCTTGTAGATATATATGATAGGCTTTTATCTTCGTTTTTCAATATTTGCATCTAGTATATATCTTCTTCAATCATTTAGATGGGCTGGTTCTTTTGCTACATAATTTATGATAATGGTGAAAGTCAATATACGTGCAATCTTGCCTTAGTATCCCCCTTTATATATCATTCTCCACTCCAATGGAATTTGTGTTGCATCTTCCACCAATAATCATGCTAAATATTATTTTGTGATTGGTTTGTTATAAGATGTATTCGATTATTGGATTTATCACCTTTTTTTGTGTTCATTCCCATCTTCTTGTCATGCAATTCAACAAAATTTATCATGTGTGTTATTCCTTTTTAGAAAATATTTACAAGATAAAATTTTAGTGTAGTCATTTGGATTATTTTCATTCAAACATGTTCCTATAACCCAAAATAATTTCATATATACCATTTCCAATGAAATTCTAGACTAGGATTTAACACATGGATATTAAACAGATAATTATGTTCACATCTAATCTACCAAGAATCATCAATGTAATTAAAAAATAGCATTGCACATTCACATTTGCATGATACATATGCTTTCAAAATGTTCATTCATGGTATATATATATATATATATATATATATATATATATATATATATATATATATATATATATAGATATATATATATATAATCCAAAAATAAAACATTGTTTATCACAAAGTCATTCATTCTAACACTATTACATACCCATCATAAGATACATATATAACGTATGGGGTAAAGTGCCTATCTATCCCTAACTAATCAATTCCCTTGTCACCATTATATGGAAGGTCACGAGCCAAGGATACCATGCCTCCCTTGGATAAATATATATGGCATTGACCAACCATCATTTCCCTCCATAGAATTAGGTGAAAATAAGGAGACATTCGAATAAATATCCCTACATTATCATCATCCAAATCATGCCACCCATGCTTTGACACTCCCCATAGTAATTTTTCTAGTAGTTAGCATACACTCTCCATTTAATACCTTGATGCATCAAATTAAGTTCTTTACCTTGGTCCTAATGGACTTGGGTCACCATTCCCAACTCACCCCCATCAATGTGCATGGTAAACTAGTATCACCAACATAATATTTGTAAATACATATATGATATGAATTACTATCATATTGAAATATTTACTCTATACAATCAAATGAAATTCAAAAATTCATACAATCGAGGCCCTAATCCCATCCAAGTCGTAGGGGAAGATTTGGATCACCTTTCATCATTCATACCATCACAAATTTAATCTTCGTCGTGAATAGGTAGTTGGTCCTAGTGTGAAAATAAATCTATGTGACATATGTTTCCCATGCTCCCTCACCCTCAACTCAATAGCCACCCCCAAAGGTGCATTCAAGGATCATGAAGACTTCCATGTTGGATACATACATGGGATGGAGTGTGGTCATCTTCTCAAAGATGAATGTACAAATTTGTTATTTTAAAATATAAAAAAATAAAAAATTACCTCCTATTTCTCCACCACAAGAAGTAAACTAACACCACATGACCATTGGTCACATTTGGGATCATAGTAAGTTCTATCTAGTACTCTTACTGAGGACCATCAAACACCCCAATATATTGTTGTTGCGACCACAAGTTCCTATAAAAAGGAACATGCCACGAAAAACCAAGGGAAAGCATTGTGCACCAACCATGCATGCGTTATATGCAACCATTATGGGCATTATACCCACCATTGCCCAGAGATGCGACGATATAGGGATGCACTGCAAGCCTTAGAGAAATCTTACTAACATGACCCCTCAAATCCACCCATGCAAATGGACAAGGGAGAGCCTAAAATCATATTGTACCTGCGAGAGGAGCCTACATATTTCTCATACATAGTCACCCCAATGGGAGACGACAAATAGAGGCCACTTGGTATGGCGTAGTTTTCACACTATGCAATGAGACTAACCACTTAGTCACATAGTGTCCCGAGTTAAGGGCGTTTAACCGATGGTATCAAGTCCCTCACATTTCCCAAAGAAACTTAACTCAGCGTTGACGACATACGTATCAGATTTTTCAGAGCAACCCCCATGTATGGTGTTGTCCCCATATCCATCAATTCTGGTCTATGTTGGATTTCATGCAACGTTTCATTGCTGAAAACCCCGACTTAGCCAGCTCGAACACAGAATCTGCAAACAATAATACAACTCAAGGGACGGAAGCAACAAGGACCACCTCATCGCCGTAATTTCCCTCAAGCTCTAGTATAGCTCTGTGCACTCTGTGATGAACGATATCACTTCATCGCTGACTGTGCAGTCCTAGAACTATTCCAAAGATGGTACCTAGTCAACCCAATTTACTACAACGATTTACAAGCAGTCCATTATTCATGCGGAGTGTGTTCAAGCGACCACCCAGTTCATCGTTGTCCCTACATCCCTCGATTTTGTTCGACGTTAAATTGTTTATGCCAGGCCATAACACACCTTTCCATAGCAAAAGGATCAGATTCAGAATTTGTGGAAATTTTGAAAACTCAAGAAAATGAGGAAACCAAGTCCACTTTCTTCATATCAGTGGAAAAACATCCAACGAGGGGGCAGATCATCGCCCCCAAGTTCCCTCCATGGATAAACCCAGCCTGTGCATTATGCGATGCCCACAACCATTTGTTCGCCCAATGCGCTGATCTAAGATCATTCCACAAATGGTACCCAATTATTCCAACAGTCCAAAGGGAGTGGATAACCAAAGAGAAACAATCTCGCCTAATTTTTCATGACAACCATCACACTCTACATTATACTTACATCCCCGAATTTTGACCTTTGTTAAACACCATACACTCATTGGTTACCCGATACCCAGATGTAACTGGTCTAGAACCAAGGCAGCCTGGCGTAAGGCAGCCCGCTCCATATCATTTCCAAAACCCTAGGAAGGCTAATACGACCCATCATCCTAACAGGACCTAATAATAGCCAAGAACGACATGTGTTCTATGCAATAGAAACGACCACAGGGTAAATCAATGCCAGGAACTCAAAAAAATCACTAACATTCTTTGTATGGTCACCACCATACCACAAATCAATCTATCTAATCAGGAGAAGATAACATGCTGCTATTGTAGGATTTTCTCGCGATTCCACCATACTATGAATTGTGAATACCTCCCAAGCTATGAGTGGCAAGGGAAACATTGATTTTGAACTCCCTAAAAGATCCAGACCGGCCAAAACCAAAGACTTGGAGATGGCTGAAGCACAAACATGCCCCACTACTCAATCACCTCTAAGCATCCACTTCGAGCACAAAGATTAGCGTTGGTTCTCACACCATATACTTGATAGGCACCTTGACATCGTGCACCATTTGCAAAAGTCACAATCATGAAACAAAACTGTGCCCCTTAATGGAAACATTTCGGCACCTCTGCACTCAATGCAGTTTCCAAATCTAGGAAAGTGTGAGTACCCTTAGAACGCCGCCAGAAGAACACGAGTTTTCTCTCAAACGAACCACCACAACAGAAATTATTCCACCATTCAATGTCGATGACACATAGCACCATATGCGATTCATCTCATCATGCATGGGAATCATGACTCGTGTTGTTTGCTCATATTTCATTAGTGTCGAGACTGCTACAACTACTACAACAATAGTTGTATCATCGACAGTGGAAACTCAACCCATCTGCACCATGTCAACCTCGTCTGGTTCCACAACATTAAATACGGAATCATATTCATGTTTTTCGACCAACATTGTTAGGCCTGAACCAATTCCTCAAGGCTTCACACAAGACAATTCCCTCTTAGACATCTTGTTTCATTTAGACAAGGATATTATAGAGGCCCTGATGGAACCAAATTGTCCATGGGACTCAATTCATCACCTCTTATTTTTTCTTCCAGAAAAAAAATCGGACCTAACGACCCAAAAACCTAAGATATATGCACCATTTAATCTAAATACTTCCTCCCAACTCAGAAGGTATTCTGGTTCAAAAATCCCATCCCAGCACCCGATGCATTTGAAGAAGGTAATATGTCAAATATTTCACCAACCATTAAGGTGAATATCTCGAGAAAACTAGGAAAAATCAAAGAAATATCACAAGGGGCACCATGCTCCCCAGACGAGGTAGTTTCTTACACAAACTTGGTACAAGATTATAGGGACATATTCGCATGGGATTATTCGGAAATGCTAGGGCTTAGCCCCACTATCGTAGAACACCACATTGACACCTAGCCTGACATACCACCAGTCCGCCAAAAACAACATCAATTACACCCATATAAGGTAGAAGCAATCAAGAAAGAAATTGAAAAGCTTCACAAATATGGGTTCATCTACCCAATCGCTTACATGTCGTGGGTTTCCAACCCTGTTCCCGTTATGAAAGCACAGGGCACCATTCGAGTCTGCACTAATTTTCGAGATTTGAACAAATCTTGTCCCAAGGACAACTACCCTACCCCATTTATCGACCAAGTCATTGATGCTTACACTGGTCATGAGGCCTTGTCCTTCATGGACGGATTCTCAGGGTACAATCAAACTCAAATCCGAGACACAAATCGGTGCAAGACAACATTCAATACCCTTGGGGAACGTTCGCATACCAGGTTATGCCTTTTAGTCTTAAAAATGCTGGAGCCACCTTCCAGCAGGCCATTAATTATATCTTCCATGATCTGGCTTACCTCATCTTAGCTTACTTGGAAGACCTCACCATATTATCCAAGAAGCAAAGTGATCATCTGGAGGATTTACAGTTGGTATTCCAACGGTGCCGACACTACAACCTATGCTTGAACTCTCTCAAGTGCATATTTTGTGTTAATGCAGGAAGACTACTAGGGTTTATTGTATCCCAACAAGGGACCCCCTCAAGGTCTAGGAAATCAAAGAGGTGATGCCACCCAAAATCCTCAAGCAACTTCAAAGCTTGTGGGGGAAGGCCAGCCTCCTAAGATGCTTTGTCCATGACTATGCCACTTGCCTGCAAGGATTCCTATGCCTACGCCATCAGGATATCCCGTTCATACGGGATGATTAGGCTCAAAAATAATTTGAGGTGCTAAAAGACACATTTTATTCATCCCCTTTGATCATCCCACCAAATTATGACAATGAATACACCCTATACCTATCAGCATTAGACACTACCATAGTTGGGGTGTTAATCCAAGACGAACCAGATGGTAAAGAACACATAATCTATTACGTCAGTAAGAACTTATCTGGCCTTGTGTTAAACTATTAACCTGAAGAAAAAAATGCCCTATCCCTTGTACATGGAGTACAATAACTTCATAATTGTATCATCCTGTGGACTACAATAGTCATAAAAACTATCAACCCCATGAGATGTATGCTAACCCACCGTATGATGAACCCCAAATACGCTTGATGGGTAGTCAAACTATAGGAATTTGACCTGCATTTTAGCTCCCCTAAGAGAGAAAAAGCTGTAATCTTAGCTGAGTTCATCCCTGACCTCCCAATTCTGACTAAAGGATCCTTAGTTAATGACTCACTACCAGATGAACATCTATGTCTAGTGACGAGTAAAGATCGTTGGTACGGCGACATCCTCATATTCTTACGAACCCAAAATTTCAAGCCAAAGCTCACACGTGACAAGCAAAGGCGCATATGCCACCAGGCCCCCCGATACCTCCTCATGTGGGACATCCTTTATCGACGAGGTGTTGACACTATTTTATGTCGATGCCTCATGAATGACCAAGCTGAGAAAGCCCTATATGATTGCCATAATGGGGCTTGCGGCGATCACTTCCGAGGGATGGATACCACCCAAAAATTCGTGTGACTAGGTTATTTTTTTCCTACCCTATTCCACGATTGCATTCAATCTGTCAAATGGTGTGAGCGATGCCAACGCTTTGCCCACAAGGCAAGAGCACCTCCCGCTCCTCTTCAATCAGTCATTGTAGTCGGTCCCTTTTGTAAATGGAGAATCAACATTATGACTTGCAACCCTGTGTCATCTAGAAACCACAAATACATTATTATAGTCATCAACTATTTCACCAAGTTGCCAGAATCCATGCCCACATATGACAACACGACAGAAACTGCAGTACAATTTCTCTTGAACCATGTCATCGCACGATTCAGTGTGCCTAAGGAATTAGTCTTTGATCACAGAAATCATTTCAAAAATAAAATATTCCAGGAGTTGTCTCATCACCTAGGATTTGAACATGAATTTGTGTCACCATACTACCCATAGTCCAATGGACAGGTAGAAGTTGTTAAAAAGGAACTCAAAACAATGTTATAGTGTATGGTGAATAGCCATGAAACTAACTGGCACCATATGGTTTTTTCAGCCTTGTGGGCATATCGCACTACAATTAAAATCTCAACAGGATTCACACCCTTCCAATTATGTATGGAGTGGAAGTCGTGATTCCCATTGAATGCGAAATCCCAAACTTACATACAACCATCGAATTCCTCAATGATACCCAGCCTTTAGAGAAACAGTTGGTACAGTTAGAACTCGTCGATGAAAACTGGCAAGAGTCACTCCAACATAATGAAGCACATAAAAAAAGGGTAAAAGCATCATTCGACCACAACATCACCCCTCACTCAATTTCATAGGGGGAGTTAGTCCTCCGCTACGATGTTGAAAAAGAGGCCTTAGGACCTAGGAAGTTCGAAACATTAAGGAAAGGTCTTTATATCATAAAACATTGCCTCCTCAAGGGGGCATACATATTGTCAGAACCTGACGGTACTTGCCTAGCTAACCCTGTTAATGGGCTCTACCTCAAAAAATTTCACCCATAAGAGCAGGAAATCTTAGACTTGGATATAAGATGCATGTAAAATAATTTTTTGAAATGATCACAATCATCGAGCACTTGTTCTAAAAATTTCTCTGGTGTCACAGATGGATCGTCCCCCCATCCACTATTTTGGATTCGTTGATGGAGCCTCTTGATGGTCGCAAAATATAGCAGCAGCTGCCTAGGCCATATACTAACCTGACCGGTCATCATTCCTCACCAATAGAGTATGTATTGGGTCAACTACCAATAATCAAGAAGAATATGATGCATTCATGGAGCTGATGAGTGATGCCTCTAACCAAGGAATTCACCATCTACATGTCTATCTTGATTCCTAGCTAGTGGTATGGCAGTTAAACAAAGATTTTTAAGTACGAAATTCACACCTATTTAGGAATTAATTGCATGCACGACGATTAAGTCGTCATTTTGATCACATAACATTTACACATGTACCAAGAAATGAAAACCAGACAGTCGATCACATAGTTAAACACATCATAGACTGGAATGCATCTCGTATAAACCATCATCCATAACAAAGAAAAAAATGAAAACATAAATATGCATCATAGGTGCTAAAAATCCATTATGATCACAAATAATAGCCATAGAAACATCATAAGAGCTGAAACAAATACACATCTCGCATATATACATCAAAAAATATGAGTCCCAATATACAAGTCATATCCTTGACCATAATGTTAGTCAAAAAATATATCTACATGTCATTAAAAAAGGGAAGCTTTTTCATAATGGGTGCTTTCCCTGAGCATACAAATATCCCTAGGGTTGGGCCCTTCTTGGTGGGTCCTCTGGACCCACGGCTACACCCGGTGCCAGTACAGGTGCATCAGCCAAAACTGCAAGTGATGCACAACGCAAAGTCGGGTGACACACCCTCTCTCGAGCCATACATCGTCTAGATCATCAAAAAATCCCCAGGTTGGCATAACACAGGTCAATCTCTCTAACCAAATCCATGAGTCAGCTAGGCCAGCTACGTGAGCATCCGTAGCCTCTGCCACCAACACCCTAAGGTCAACAGCAGCCAACTGCTCCTAAACCACTGGAACACGACCCTCGACTGTCAGAGCCCGTGCCTCAACCGCCTCAGTGCAGGTAAGGAGGGCAACATCCCCTCCGAAAGTTGCAGAACTTCTGACCTCCCCTGAAGGGCCCCCATCACCTCCCTACCCCCTAATCTAGGCTTGACCAGCCCCACCTGGGACCCTCCTCAAAGGCTGATGTCCCATCAAGTGGTAGTAGGATGTCCTGTCGAACCCACATCTACAAGAGAAACAAAAAATAGTATTAATGTCACCATAAAAGACATATAAATATATACATGATAAAATCCTCCAAAATGCAGAAAAACATCAATGGTCGTACATGCTAGGCCCCATGTGTAACCAGCAGGAAGACCTGTTGAGCCTCGAGACTGTCTCTATTTTGACATCCATTTCACTACTTTTCCTTCCTTTTTGGCAAAATCCATAAGCTCAATCAGTATTGGTTGTCACATATTTAGTCTGGAAAGGTATTTAAATGATCTCTCTTTTATATTTTAAATGTTTCTTATTATTTGAATAAAATTTTTATTTAGCAACATAATTCATGAATTTTTGTAGCTAATCTCTGTTTTTGCAACTATCGACATTGTTTAACAGGTTCCAAATAAGGAATAGCAGATCGAAGTTCATGGGCAGTTTGGAAATGATCCACTCATGGATTTTTCAAATATCGAGAAGGATAATGCCTAAAATCACAGTCAAATGGTCAGTCAAAGAAGAAAGCTGAGACAAGCGAGTGAAGATGAAAGCTTCACGATTTTCTCTCCACGTAGAAAATCGTGAAAGCTATAAAGATCACATTTCTGTTTAGAGTTCTATTCCTAGTTTAATTAGTCTTTTTAGGGGAGATTATCTCAAATAGTCAATTCGACTCTGTTATAAATATCGGGTTGTATAAACCAGCCTTTGGGAATACAGTTGATTTTTATTGTAATATTGTTATACATTAAAAACTTTGTTTTTATCAATCCAAGGATAAGGTGTTTTCAGAATCATCGATGCGTAATTAGTTGCAAGTGAATTTAGAACCATTATTTGTTTGCAAGGCCCCTACATAGAAGAGGTTTAGTAGTTTAGTCTTTTTTTATTTTGTATTTTAATTCTTCGTGCTTTCTACATAGTTAATTGTTGTGTTTTCTGCATAGTTAAATATTATGTTTCATTTGTTTTCCTTATCATAATTAATAACATAACTCTGTTAGCATTTTTCATTTCATAGATTAAAACCTTCATTGCATTCTCTTGCACAGAAGATACATCATATTTTGTTTAATAGATTAGACATGCATTCTAGTTTTGCACAGTAAATACATGCTCTGTTTTCTTTCCTCATTGCAAATAATTTCCAAATTTCCTTAGCATCGTTACTTTTAACTGTTGGTTTGATATTTCCATTTGCATAACTTAGTTAGATGCTTTGCTTTATCATTGAACATGCTTAGAGTTAATTCAAATAGATACTCTTTTTTTATAGAGATAATTCAGATAGATGTTTTATGTTGTAGATTAAATATAGTTTTGATACATATTTTGATAGACTTAGACATAGTTTGATTAATGCTTGTTTAAACATATAAATGATTCAATTAGATGTTTTTATATTTAATTAAATAAGTTTAGAAGTAATCTAGATAGATTTTTTAGAGATAACCTTATCATAGGTGGCGACATAGATTGATTGACATAGCTTAAAATTAATCACTTACATTGATTTCTTCTTATGCAATATAAAATTATCATAGATCAATTTTATTTCTTAGATAAACATTTAATTTTCTTCCTTCTTGTAAGTTTTATCTTTAATTCATTAGAATATCTTCTTTAAGAGTAATCTATAGATTAAATTCCTTTCTTAGATTAATATTAAACATTTCCTTTTCTTCCTTCTTAGTTTTATTTTTCAAGCATTAAAATTATTCTTTAGGTGTAGTTACTTTCTTTCCTTCTCATAAAAACTAGAAAACATACAAAAATATTAAAATCCCTTCTTGTTTATAGTTTCCTTGAAGTTAATCATTCATATTTAGATAAGCTGAAAATAGAATTCTTATTAAAGTTTTGATAGTTAAATTTAGACTTCATTTTACAAATCATTTCTTAGTTTCTTAATTTCATTTAGACACTCAAGATAAAAAAAAAATCCTAAAAACAACATATAAAACCAACACAACAAATTAAGTATGAAAAGGCTTCTGGCATATATAGTGCACCTGCACTTCACAAGATTACTAACTTCGGTCGATAATTTATGATAGAAATTTAAGATAGTAAATTGACTAAACATTTTGGCTCCATTGTTAGGGAAGTGTAATTAGGAGCCTTATCTCTTAAATCTGAAAAAAAATGACATGCATGGAGAAAGAGATTCTAGGGGTATAATTTTGATCCCAACAACACTACTCACTCCATCATGACCTCCTAGTGCCACATCATCCACCAAACTCGTATTCCATTCTTAGCAGTAAGACATAGACTTCCTAAACTCTTAAGATAAAAAATAAAGCCTAGAGACTCTCCAACTTCATGAACTGAAGCAGTTCTAGAAGAAGAAGACCCTAAATCCCCAATAGAAGGAGTAGTCTTTTTAACCTCTGCTAGTGAACCAATCTTAGCCCAAGATCTATAAATCCCTAGTGGAGAAAAGGAAGAAATCTTCTTCATTATACCATTAATAGAGGAACCAGAAGAATTAGAATAGGAACAAATAATTCCAAATTTAGAAACCTATATCAGTTCTAAGGAATCCACAATGGATGGAGAAGGGGAAGGATAAGTACACAATCTGAATGGTGGACAATTAATACTAGGAGGAGGTATACCTACGATTGGACGAGGTGGAAGAGGCGGAGGAAGAGGAGGTGGACGAGATGGAGGACATGGAAGAGGAAGAGGAAGATAAAATAGAGAATAAGTAGACCCTACTGAATTTCCTATATTAAATGAGGATACAACTGCCACAATGAATAATATCTCACCCTCCAGCCTCCCCAATTTTCATGGATTAAGGAGTGAAGATCCCGAAACATTTATGTTTCAATTCGAAGTTCTATGTAGATCATATGTATACTTACTCAACTCTCAAAATTTGAAATTGTTTCCTCCAACACTTAAGGATGTAGCATTAAAATGGTTCATGGGCTTAATAACACATTCTATTAGGACATGGGAAGAAATGAAAAGTTCATTCTTACAAAAATACAAGGATTACTACACACCTCATAATCGGAAACATGAATTTTTTTAGATGATGCAAAGAGACGATGAAAACTTAGAGGACCTAATTGAAAGATTCAATTACAATCTAAAAAAGAGATAGGATGGAAAATTTGGATGAAGATACTTTAAAAGCTCTCCTATTGAAAGCCATTAGAGATGAATGGATATATATTCTTAATATGATGGGAAAGGGAGACACCTCTCAACTATCATTACCTGACATCTCTGAATTATGCATACATATTTCAAAAGGAATGTCAACTGGGAGAAGACCAAGAGATTCCATTCTCTCTAGAGTCAATAAATCTGTAGCTGGAATAGTAAGTAGGGTTGAAATAGGAAATTTTTTTGATGAATTCAGAACAGATATTTTAGGGAGTATTAGTGAACAAATAGACACCTTAAAATTAAAAAACAAGTAAAGAGCAGAAAGTGATGCCTTATCTATCTTCTGTACTAAATGTAGGAAGAAACATGCCTTAAGAGAATTTCCTCTTGATTTAAAAATCATAGATACCTATGTCATATGTATATAAAATCATGAAACAAATAAATGTCCTTCTATACCATGTCTTAAGGATGTTTTCCAAGAGGAAATAGCCCCACACCAAGTAGATCCTCTTTGTTTTGCTTCTAGAAGACCATGGAAAGGGCCACAAAATCAAGGTTTTAACAATCATATGTATACTCAGCCCCCAAAAAATAACTGGAATTCATCAATGCCAAGAAAGAAACCCTGGTCTCAACCTCAACCTTGGACATAAGGAATGAAAAAATTTCCTTATGGTAGATATTCTCAATATCACCAATATCCACAATCTTATCTCAACTATCCTCCACAACATTTTTCTCAAACTAGTCAACAACCTCAATTTCCAAATCATAATCCACAAATTTCATTTCCATTTCCACAAAGGCCAAAACAACTACCTACTCAACCACTCCCAAACCAAAACAATAAAAATGCACAACCTATTTATAACATGGAGGGAAAAAAAATCCAGAATTATATGATAACCCCACTAGATCTTAACAATGTTCAACTTAGATCTGCTAGGATATTAGAAAGAAAAATCCCTTTTTTGTTATTTAGGAAAAAGCTGACCACCTTGATGAGGAAATTTCTCTTCATAAAAATAAAAATCTTCAAAATAAAAATAATCATTTTGGATAAGGGACATCTCTTCATCGGAATCAAAATTTTCAAAATCAAACAAAATAAAATCCAATAAACTCAACTCCTATCATAGAGAAACCTTCAGTATCTATATTTAAACCTCCTTTCCCCGAAAGGTTACAAATTGACAGAGGGGTAGAAAAACAAATCATGTTACCTACCTATGATATATTCAATGAATTGAAGAATGTTTGTATCAAAATTCCCTTTTTACAAGCCATTAAGGAAATTTTGATCCTTGAAAAAAAAATAAGAGAGTTGAGTATAAAGAAATCTAGAAGAAAAATAAAGGAAGTAAAAAAAATACAGTTAGTGGGAAAAATTACAGATATCATGATGGGAAAAACAACCATACAGAAATATTTGGATCCAGGAAGTCTGATTGTAAAAACACACATCAATGGTATTAAGATCCCAAATACATTTATCGACTTAGGAACAACCATAAACATCATGAATAAACAAACCATGGAACAACTAAAATTTCCAAATATTCAATATACACCAACATTACTATAACTAGCAGACAGATCAGTAATCAAACGTGATGGTGTATTAGAATACATTTGTGTATCCTTAGATTCTTGGGAATATCCAGTTTAATTTATGATTTTAACTCCAAAGAATATCTTAGGAGGACATCCATTGATATTAGGAAGGCCTTAGTTAGCTACAACTGATGCTTTCATCAGTTGTAGATCTAGTGATATGTTTATCTCTGATGGAAGTTCAACAAAGAAATTCACTTTATATCCTCCAAAAAAATCAATGATAGAAGTAGAAAATGAATAATGGATGGATGATGATAATGGCATACAACCTATTTTTACAATCTCACACATTAGTGAAGAAAGTCAAATTCTAAATTCAATAAAAAATCATGAATCATCTTCACAATGTGAGAATAGTCAAAATTTTCAAGAGCAATGTAATATTGAATAATTATCATCCAAACAAATGTCTTTATATTTTATGGAAGAATTTGGCAATTCTTCCATTGAAATATTTCCAGGTAAAACTTTAAACATAAACAAAAACCTAGAACAATATCAAAAAGAGGAGATAATAAAAACATTGCAAAAACATTCTTGTGCATATGCATGGGAATACACTGACATGAAAGGAATGAATCCTGAAACTTGCATACATCATATCTATATCGAGGAAAATTCTAGACCAATCAGAAAGCCTCAAAGAAGAATGAATCCAAATCTTATGGAAATTGTAAATGAAGAACTACAAAAACTACTGAATGAAAACTTTATTTATCCAATATTAGACAGTCAGTGGTTTTCAACTTTAGTAATGGTCCCTAAAAATAATGGAAAATGGAGGGTGTGTATTGATTATAGGGAGTCGAATAAAGCTACTTTAAAAGATCATTTTCCATTACCTTTCATAGATCAAATTTTAGATACATTAGCAGGAAAGAAATATTTTTCATTCTTGGATGGTTTTAGTGGGTATAGTCAAATTCACGTAGCACCCAAAGACCAAGATAAAACCACATTTACCTATCCATGGGGAACTTATACTTACCGAGTACTTCCTTTTGGATTATGTAATTGACCTGCAACATTCCAAAGAGAAATATTAGGTATTTTCTCTGATTTAATACATGATTATGTGGAAGTGTATATGGATGAATTTACATTCTATGGAAATTGTTTTGAAGAAGCCCTTGAAAATTTGGAAAAAATTCTCATAAGATGTAAGGAAGCAAATCTCTCATTAAGTCATGATTTTTTTTTTTATGATGTTCACTGGAGGAATTGTTTTAGGACACCATATTTCAGGGAATGGAATTAAGGTGGACTCATCTAAAGTTGAATTTATTTACAAATTATCAATTCCAAATTGTCAAAAAGATGTTAGGAGTTTTCTTCATTTTACAGGATACTATATAAGATTTATAGAAAATTTCACAAAATTGCATCTCCACTCTTTAAATTTCTCACAAAGGATTGTGAATTTATTTGGAATCCTAAGTGCCAAAAGGAATTTGAAACTTTAAAAGCAAATATTTTTGAAGCACCCATTTTAAGAGGACCAACCTAGAAATTACCTTTTCATATCTCAACTGATGCTTCAGATACAACTCTGGGAGCTGTATTAGGACAAAAATACTTGATCCCTTTTGCCATCTACTATACAAGTAAGAATTCAACTCCTGCTGATTTAAATTATACTGTTACTGAAAAAGAGTTTCTAGCCATTGTCCATGCTATTAAAAAGTTTAGACATTACATAACTGGCTATGAAACCTTCATTCACAAAGATCATTCTGCAATTATATATCTAATGAGTAAATATATCACTAATGGCAGAATCACAAGATGGTTGCTACTATTGAAAGAATTTAATATCACCATTTTATGTCGACATGGAAAACAAATATAGTTGCTTACATTTTTTCTAGAATTAAAAATGATAATAATGATACACTAGTAGAATATAGTTTTCCTGATTAATATCTTTTTGGAATATCTACTAAATCTCCATGGTTTGCAGACATTGCCAATTACTTAGCCACAGGAAAACTACCATCATATTTGTTTCCTAGAGAAAAGAGAAAGATAATTCAAATGAGTGCATCATATTAATGGGTAAATGATGAATTGTAAAATACAAGTCCAAATCTCATCATTAGAAGATGTGTACGAGAAGATGAAATACCTGAAATACTGAAGGCATGCCATGATGAGCCATATGGAGGACACTTTGATGATAAGAGGACTGCCTACAAAATCCTTCTTTTAGAATATTACTGGCCTTCCATTTTCAAGGATGCCAAGGAATATTTTAAAATATGTGCCAGTTGTCAGAGAATAGGGAAACATGTTCCTTCAGATGAGACGTCCTTACAACCACAAGTACTCATTGAACCCTTTGAAAAATGGGCTCTAGATTTTGTTGGACCAATCTATCGACCATCAAGACAAAAGAGGTATATTCTTGTATGCATTGATTATGTCACTAAATGGGAAGAAGCTAAAGAACTTTCTTTTCTAATGAAAATGTTGTAGTTTCATTTTTTTTTAGTATATTTTTACTCGTTTTGGTGTCCTAAGGGAAATTGTGACAGATCATGGAATTCAATCTACATCCAAAATGGTGCAAAAGATCATGGAAGAATACAAAATCAAGCACAAGAAGTCAACTCCATACCATCCACGAGAAAATCGACAAGTGGAGTCTACTAATAAAGTGATTGAATAAATCCTCACAAAGATTGTACTTTTACATAGAAGGGATTAGGAAGAAAGGCTTCCCAAAGCTTTATGGGCCTACCAGACTACATGGAAAAATACAACAGGACATACTCCCTATGAACTTGTTTATGGGAAGAAAGTCTTTTTTCCAATAGAGTTCCAAACCAGAACCTTCAAAACAACAATCAAATTGGGACTTGACTTGTCATAAGCAAAAAATAATAGAATGGAACAACTCAATGAGCTTGATGAAATAAGATAAGATGCAGATCAAAAGACCATCCTAGTTCAACAATAGAGATCCAAATGGCATGATAAATACATTAAAGAAAGGAAATTCCAAGCACGATATTGGGAATTTGTTTTTGACTCAAAGTTGAAAGACTTCCAACAAAAATTTCAAACTCATTGGCTTGGGCCTTATGAGATTAAGAGAGTCTTTGATAATAGAGTAGTCAGGATTAGAACTATTGATGAATAAAAGGTTCCTCTCCTTGTAAATGGAAATCGATTAAAGTTTTATCATAATCCACTCACAAAAGAGAAGTTTGTCAATATTTTTCACGATAATGTTGATATGAAGTTGGTGAAGAAGAATCTTTCTTCTTCCCCAACTTAGTCTTCTTTTTATTTTAATATCTATAAAAAAAAAGAGAGAGAAATAAATTATATATATTATTAAAAAAATAATAATAAATAAATAAATAAATAAGTTGTATAAGTATGAAAAACATTCATTGATTGGCATTCTTATACAAAAAATATAAGGTGAAAATCAGAATTTGTTTCTGACATCTTACACTTTCTTCATTCGAATTCTAAAAATCACAAATTATTTGCATGTCCCTTTCTTTTTCAGAACAATAAAGTTTAGCTACATAATTGTTGGATTTCTGTAGCTGTCATAAAATTTTACAGCTCTTATACACCTTTGTAGCCCAGATGTAACAAGACTTTTTTACAGAAGCAGCTGAAGACTATATTGAAGATCATACTGAAGAATGTATTGAATAACACATGAGGAACCAAGACAAAGAAGAAACAATAAAGCTTAGCTATATCCAAGTTATGTAAATATAAAATTTTGTTTAAATAATAAGGTTGCAAACATTGATATACATAAATTGATGATCATATACCACCAACTCAAATGTCATCATTAAAAAGATTGATTATGCTAAATCAAGATCTAATCTCACGATTAGCCACCAAAACCTGATCATGATATCCCCAACAACCAAATCTGATTTCATTCATTAATGATTTAAATGGTTATGTCCCATTATGAAACCTCACTCATTCAGTTGTTTACCTTCACGTCTCCACCATTTCACTACATAACTCATTCACGTTTTCAAGCTCATACCGAAACGCTTAATTCACCCAATCAGAAATACTACAGAAATCATAGTGGCTTAACTTCATGGAGAAGTTCGAGGGGTTTCACAAGGAAGTCACGAAATATTTTTCTAGGGCCTTCGATGGAGTAGAAGTTGAAATCGGTGACATCAAATTTGCAGTCACAAAATCCTTCATGGAAGAAGCTACCAAAATTCCAAAGACAGGAGAGAGATGGTTTAAGAACAGAGGAATTAGTGGAGAAGAATGGAAAACCTTATGGAAGAACCCAGGTATGGAAACTAGAATTTTCAAAAAGGGAATTCCTAGCATGACTCTTAAAGGTATATGGAGAAACATGTTGTTGATAATTCAGAAATTTGTTACTTGTTAAGGAAGGTTTGGATGTATGCTCTTCTATCATGCTAGGTTACTAATGAATTTTCTAGAAGATAAAGAGATAAACCTTCCATACTTTTTACTTAATAGCTTAAGGAATATGGTAGGGATTGTTCAAAAGAGGATTCAATTCATAGATAATACAATGTATCATCATGGATTAATAAAAATTCTTATTGAATTTCATTTAAACATCCTAGGAGATACTTGGGAATATTTCTTGATCTGAAATTATTTCCAAGAAAGAGAACAAGAGCAACTAGTTATAACAAAGGAAAAAGAGGCAAAAAGAGAAAATTTGAGATCCTTGTTGTGGATGAACATCCATATCAAGCACATTCAGAATATGAAATTGATATTGCACAGTTGTTTGGAAAATTCAAGCAACAAATTGATAAAAATAAAGAAGGCAGCATGAAGGGAAAATGAAAATTCATAAACACACAGAAATAAAAAAATAAAAATCCTCCACAGCCAATAATAAAAAGTTTGAGACTTAGAAAAGCAGCCAAAAATCCACCTCCAAAAGTAACATAACTTGTTGATGTAGAAGAAAATCCCGAGATTCCATCACCTATTATTTCTTCTCCCACACAGGAGCCAAGCAGAAGAACTCCAGAAATATATCCAGTTCAGCAAGAAATATATGATTACATTGAGTCTTTAGAAATAAGAAATGTAGGAAAGACATTAAATCCTAAGGAACAACCTTGTAGTCCACAAGAACCTCTAGTAAATACTCTAAAACAAGAAATGTTTGAACTAGAGACACTAAATAGGCGTATTAAGTAGGAAAATGAAGCCCTGAAGATGCAAAATCAAATTGAGAAGACCATCAATGATAATACTCTTCTACATTTCGAGTTATGGTTCAAGAAGAACAAGAAGTTGAAAAAGAAGAATAGATATCTGAATAGACAGGTCATAAATTTGAAGTATAAACTTCTACTAAGGAAACCAAGGGTAGCAATGACCTCAAAGAAAGGAAAGAAGATAAAGTTAGATGTCTTGGCGGAAGTATCAGAGCATATGTAGTGATAAGTTGAAGACTTAGAATTTTGAAATTGCATGAGGAAATGCAATGGTCTCTTAGTTGGGGTATGTTGAGCCTCGAGACTGTCTCTATTTTGGCATTCATTTCACTACTTTTCCTTCCTTCTTGACAAAATCCATAATCTCAATCAATGTTGGTTTGCACATTTTCAGTCTGGAAAGGTATTTAAATGATGTATCTTTTATATTTTAAATGTTTCTTATTATTTGAATAAATTTGTATTTAGCTACATAATTCATGCAATTTTGTAGCTAATCTTTGTTTCTGCAACTACCAACATTGATTAATAGGTTCTGAAGAAGGTATAGTGGAGCGAAGTACATGGGAAGTTTGGAATGATCCACTCATGTATTTTTTCCTACCTACCTTTCCAAGATCAAGAAGGATAGCGCCTAAAATCACGGTCAAAGCGTCAATCAAAGTAGAAAGCCAAGACAAGCGAGCGAGGATGAAAGCTTCATGATTTTCTCTCCATGTAACAAATCGTGAAAGTTATAAATATCGCATTTCTGTTTAGAGTTGTATTCATAGTTTAATTAGTATTTTTAGGCAAGATCATCTGAAACTGTCAATTTGACTCTATTATAAATACTGGGTTGTATAAACCGGGAATAAGCTTGATTTTTATTGTAATACTGTTATACATTAAAAACTCTGTTTTTATCAATCCAAGGAGAATACGTTTATAGAATTATCAATGTATAATTAGTTTTAAGTGAATTTAGAACCATTATGTTGTGTAGGGCCCCTAAACAGAAGAGGTTTAGAAGTTTAGTCTTCTGTTATTTCATAGTTTAATTCTTCATGCTTTCTGCATAGTTAATTGTTGTGTTTTTTGCATAGGTAAATATTATGTTTTCTTTATTTTCCTTATCATAATTAATAGCATAACTTTATTAGAATTTTTCATTTCATAGATTAAAGCCTTCATTGCATTCTCTTGCACAATAGATACATACTTCATTTTTTGTTTCATAGATTAGACATTCATTTTAGTTTTGCACAGTAAATACATGCTCTGTTTTCTTTCTTCATTACAAATAATTTCCAAATTTCATTAGCATAGTTACTTTTAACTGTTGGTTTGATATTTCCATTCGCAGAACTTAGTTTGATCATTTTATTTATCATTGAACAAACTTAGAGTTAATTAAAATAGATACTCTATTTTTATAGAGATAATTCAGATAGATCTTTTACGTTGTAGATTAAAGATAGTTTTGATACATATTTTGCTAGACTTAGACATAGTTTGACTAATGTTTGTTTAAACATAGAAATGATTCAATTATGTATTTTGATATTTAATTAAATATATTTAGAAGTAATTTAGATAGATGTTTTAGAGATAACATTATCATAGTTGTCGACATATATTGACTGACATAGCTTAATATTTATCTCTTAGATTGATTTCTTTTTATGCAACATAAAATTATCATAGATCAATTTTCTTTCTTAGATAAAAAATTCATTTTCTTCCTTATTGTAAGTTTTATATTTCAATCATTAGAATATATTCTTTAAGAGTAATCTATAGATTAAATTCCTTTCTATGATTAATATTAAACATTTCCTTTTCTTCGTTCTTAGTTTTATTTTTCAAGAATTCAAATTCTTCTTTAGGTGTAGTTACTTTCTTGCTTTCTCACAAAAACTACAAAACATACAAAAAGATTAAAATCCCTTCTTGTTCCTAGTTTCCTTGAAGTTAATAATTCATCTTTAGATAAGCTGAAAATAGAATTCTCATTAAAGTTTTGATAGTTAAATTTATACTTCATTTTACAAATCATTTCTTATTTTCTCAATTCATTTAGACACTCAAGATAAATACAAAATCCTAAAAACAACATATAAAACCAACACAATGAAATAAATAAGAAAAGGATTCTAGCATATATAGTGCACCTACACTTCATAAGATTACTAACTCCGGTCGATAATTTATGATAGAAATTTAGGACATTAAATTGACTAAACAAGACCCATATCTAGGTCCCCCAGGAAGTCGATCCCTGAGTATGGGTAGTCCAGAAACATCTACGAATTCGACTCGAACTAGGCCTCAACAGTCTCATCCAAATAGTGACCATGTAGCAATTATACAAACAATATGTATACCAATGGATTCAATCTGATCATGTTATATTTTAGAGAAAGATACTGAATCCTTCTACAATTAATTTGAGGAAATTAAACACGATCGCACAATCACACCAAGTAAGAGAAAGAATCAAATCCACTATACATCAATTTTTCTAGGGAAAAAAATCTTCTCAAAACCCCTCTATCTGTATTGTATAAAACCAAGGAATCATGAAACAATTACAATGCACTCTTCTCACAAGAGTCTGTTGGACTCTACCAACTGTCTCACACTGATCTGGACAAAATCGAACAACACTTAGACAATATCCTGCCTCTGCTCAGCCTACCTTTCTTGCACAATTATAAGAAAAATTGATCCCTATTAATTAGGAAATTCAGCCTTCCAAAACTACGCAATATATCATGGTAAATCCTATGGTTGTCTAATTGTGCGCCAACAATTTATAATAATACAACTGATAGATAACATCCCTTTAGCCTCTATCTCAACTGGGTCTTCATCAGAACTAACATGCATGCAGCTATTAATAGTAAATCATCAGTCACTTGACAGATCATTACATGTGAATTAAATTTTATTTAATTCACTTGACCTCTCACTCATACAAAAATCAGTTACAACTAGTTACACTGACTTTAACTCACTTAATTGAGTTAATTGATTTCTCATGCATTAAACTAATACACTAACTGCAACTTGGACTCTAAAACAAATAGAATCACTCTAGATGCCTCACCAACCACCCTCAACTCGAATTTCATGAGATAACTGAGTCTATCACACTCAGTTAACTATTACAAGTGATTATGAGATAAGATTACAATTTATTATCCAATTTAATTAAGGGAAAATTAAATTAGACACACATTTCTTATTGACTTTTCAACACTCCCTCTCAACATGAAGAAAGGGATTATCATCTACCTTAATCCTACCTCTATGGTATTCGAATTTTCTCTTGGTGAGCGCCTTTGTCTAAATATTTCCATCGTGATCCTCCATGGGAATGTACTGAAGTAAAATAATGTGTCTCTGAACACAATCTCTGAGATGGTGGTACCAAATGTCAATATGCTTGGATCTGTCATGGAATACTGGATTAACCGAGAGTTTTATGCAACTCTTGTTATCACAATGTATCACTGTCGGATCCATATGATGACCAAAAAAACCAACAAGTATCTTTCTCATCTAGATGGCCTCACATGCTTCCTAATTGGATTCCATGTACTCTGCCTCGGCTGAACTGAGTGCAAATGATCTCTCCTTCTTGTTGTACCAAGAAACTGATGTCGATCATATGTTAAAGATCCCTCCTGATGTGCTCTTCCTGTTTGATGGACTATTTGCCCAATCTGCATTGGTGAAGCCCTGAAGCTTCATTGCCTCTGTCTGTTTGTACCATAATCCATACTCTATAGTGCCCCTGAGATATCTCAAGACATGCTTCCCCGCCTTCCAAAAGAGCTTGGTCGACTTAACCATAGCCTTACTAAGTTGGTTAATTGCGTATATGTCAGGTCGTGTGTTCACCAAGTACATGAGTGAACCCACAGGCTGCCTGTAAACAGTAGCATCCACTACCTCACCTGAAGTAGCATCCTTCTTCCTCCAGTTTCCTGCAAGAGGAGTCTCCATGGGTTTATAGCTCTCCATGTGGAACTTCCTTAGAATCTCTTTGGAAAACTTGCCTTGAGAAACAAATAGCTCCCCATCCCGCTGCCATATCTACAAACCAAGGAAATAGTGAAGGAGTCCCATGTCCTTCATCTCAAAATATCTTGCAAGATACTCTTTGCAAGAAGTTGTGAGCTGCTCATCACCTGTCAAAATAAAATCATCAACATAATGTACGATAATCAAAATCTTACAATCAACCACAATCTGGTACATGTTTGCATCTGCTTCACTCTTTGGGAAGCCCAACCCAGTGAAATAGCTGTCAATCCTAGTGCCTCGAGCATGAGGTGGTTTCTTCAGCCCATACAGTGCCCTCTTGAGTCTGCACACATGCAACTCCCTATCAAAGGTCTCAAAACCTTCTGTTTTCTCAATGCACACTTCTTCCTCAATAACTCCATTGAGAAACGCAGTCTTCACACCCATCTACGCTAAGAGTGCAAGGATAGATCTAATAAATGAGTATCGTGAAACTGGTGCAAAATTATCCTCATAGCCAATCCCCTCAACCTGTGAGAATCCCCGGGCTAAAAATCTAGCCTTCTACTTCTCCACACTCCCATATTCTACCTGCTTCACCTAATAGATCCATCTAGATCAAACCACTGACTTCCCGACTAGTCCTGGGACAGCATCCCATGCACTGTTCCTGATGATGGAGTCATACTCCTCAACCATGGCATCCACCCAAGTTGGTTGTTGCTTTACTTCCTCAAAAGGGGATGGTTCTGTCACAATACACTTGCTCATAAGAGACATGTATCCGGTATACCTGTCTGGTAACTATCTCTATATGTGTTGTGATGTAGGTGCTCCTAGATGTTCTGTTGCATCAAGTCTCAATCTGACAGCCTCTATGGTGTGCCTCCTACCATGTCTGGTGGATGGCTCTACATGAGTGGCTTCTGCCAGTCCATGATCCTTCTCATGTGGCTTCTCCACATTTGGAGGTTCATCCTTTGGAACCAAGAGTTCCTCATCTGCATGCAAATCAAGCTCCCTCTCAAGGGACAATCGCATGGCTTTCTCCTCATCAAACTTTACATCTTGTCTAACAATTTTCATCCTACTGTTCGGAAAATACACCTGATAGTTGTGGGGAGTATCAGTGTACCCCAAAAATATCCCAATCTATGTTGTTGGTTCTAGCTTCTTTCTTGAATATTTCGTCACATGGAAATCAAAAAATGAGCCAAAAATTTTAAAATATGAAACATTAGGTTTCTTACCAGAAAAAGCCTCCTCTAGTGTACTCATGCCAAGTATCAATGAGGACTACAGTTCTACAAAAATACTGATGTGTTATATTCCTCCAACCACAGATGCAACGGTAGGCCCTGATCATGTAACATAGCTCTGCATAGCTCGTGATGCACCCGCAATTGTTTTGTTCTTTCTTTCTGCAACCCCATCCTATTGTGGGTTATGAGGCGCAATCAAATCTCTCCAAATTCCTTCTTTGGCACAAAATTTCTTGAATTCATTGGAGATGTACTCACCATGATTTTCGCTCCTTAGAGCCTTCACCTGCTTCCCGATATCTTTCTCAAGCAGTGCTTTGAATTCACAAAATTTTGAGAACTTCTGATCTTTCTTCTGCATGAATTACATCCAACGCTTTCTAGAAAAATCATCAACAAAGATCACATAATACCTGTGATTTATGCAGAAGCTGCAAAGAATGGTACACACACATATGAGTGAACTCTCTCAAGGATTTCTGCTTCTCGGTTCTTCTTCTCATGAAAAGTGGCCTTTGTATACTTATCCAGGGTACATCCCTTGCACGTGTATATCTGCGCAAGAATACCCTTTGGAATCCCCATAGAAATTTGTTGCATGACCTTCAAAGAACTGTGGTGTAGATGGACCAATCTCTTGTGCCATAACTTACCCCCATCTTGGCTCACCACTCTGTCTGCTTTACTCATCAATGTTTTGTAGCCATCTACATCAAGTTTGTAGAGGTTATTCACATGAACCCCAATCTTCTTAACATGTCATGTGGCTTTGTGATGAAAGAATGCTTTTCCTTTAATCAGAACCACATCATATCCTCTCTCCTCCAACATAGCAACTGAAACTAAATTATTTTTCAAGCCTAGTACATGCATGAAATATTTTAATAAGAAAGGTTTACCTGACTGTCTCTGGAAAGTAACTGTACCAATCCCGGTAGCACTATACCTAACATCATCACCCATATCGATTTGCATCTAAATATCCTTCTCCTCCAAGCTACTAAAGAGTTGTTTGTCTCCTGTCATGTGGAAAGATGCACCACTATCCAAGTACCACACTAATCCCATCACAATAGACACCATGCATGTGATGAGTGAGAAGTCCAACTCAAACTATGAAGCCAAACCATCACCCGCTATAGATCCTGAAGCCTTCTTGTTGTTCTTCTTCTTCTGTGGAAAATTAGTTGCATAATGTCCATGCTCATGGAAGTGGAAAAATTTCACTCTGGACATGCCATGCTTCTTGCCTTCTTTGTCGGTCTCAGATTTGGAATAGGATTTCTTTCCCTTCCCCTTCTTTACCTTACCAGCCAAGGTGCAATTTCCCTCATCATCTGTCTTGGATGAGGATCCATCCCTGGTATTCCGCCTGAATTCTTCTTATACCAAATCTGACCAAATTCACTCCCAATCTGGTAGCTTATCCCTCCCATTGACAGAGACCTAATAACTATGCCATCTCTTTGGAAGGCCTAGAAGTGTTAGGCTCACCATGTCATCATCCACTATAGTAATCCCGACACTTCCAAGCTCATCTCGACATTGGATGAACTTGGTCAAGTATTTCGGAATAGTGTCGCCTTTCTCCATTTAGATTTTCCTAAGCTTGTCCTTCATTGAAATTTTTTTGTGGTCAATATTGTTCTGAAACAAATCTGTCAAGGCCTTCCACATTGCATATGGAGTCACCTTGCCATGGAGACTCAAGACAATGTGATCTCAAACTCCCTCTAATAATATCCTCCTCACTTTTTCAACCTTATTTTTCCAAGCATCAAGAAGAGCGACATTATTGTGGCGGGCCTTGGAATATCAATGTCGATAAATTAATTCAACCCATTGTCCTCCAAAAATGCCTCCATTCATTCTTTCCATGCAATATAATTATAACTGCCCTCGAGCGCATATTCCAATATTAATCCATTGAAATCCATCTAGATTTGCCTGTCGCACCAAAGAATATTTTTGGAAATTCGAATGTTGTTCATCAAAAACTCAATTTCTTCTCCACTATAGTGATTTTTGGTGCTTTGATACCATGTAGAAATTATAGAAACAATATGTATACCAATGGATTTAATCTAATCATGCAATATTCTAGATCAAGATACTGAACCCTTCTACAATTAATTTGTGTAAATTAAACACGATCGCACAATCACACCAAGTAACAGAAAGATTCAAATCCACAACACATGAAATTTTCTGGGGAAAGAAATCTGCTCAAAACCCATCTATCTGTATTGTATAAAACCAAGGAATCATAAAAAAATTACAATGCACTCTTCTCACAAGAGTTTGTTGCACTGTACCAACTATCTCACACTAATCCAGACAAAATTGACCAACAATTAGCCAATTTCTGACCTCTGCTCAGCCTGCCTTGCTTACACAAATCTAAGAACAGTTGATCCCTAATAATTAGTAAATTCAACCTTCCAAAACTATGCAATAAATCATGTGAAATCTTATAGTTGTATAATTGCATGCTAACAATTTACTAATAATAAAACTGATAGATAACATCCCTTTAACCTCTGTTTCAACTAGGTCTTCATCAGAACTGACATGCACGCAGCTATTAATAGTAAATCATCAGTCACTTAACAGATCACTACATGTGAATTAAATCTGATTTAATTCACTTGACCTTTCACTAGTACAACAATGGGTTACAACTATTTAGACTGAATTTAACTCACTTAATTGAGTTAACTGATTTCTCATGCATTAAACTAATACACTAACTGCAACTTAGACTCTAAAACAAATATAATCACTCTACATGCCTCACTAACCACCCTTAACTTGAATTTCATGAGCTAACTAAGTCCATCACACTCAGGTAACTATTGCAAGTGATTATAAGATAAGATTACAATTTTTTGTCCAATTTAATTAAGGGAAAATTAAATTAGACACACATTTCTTGTTGACTTTTCAATAGACCAACCTCCCCTCCTCCACCACGGGGCATCACGAGTGCCCACTGCCACATTCAAGGATCCCTAGGAGGACCCAGGGTCACTACCACAAAAGGTCTGAGCATCACCACCCTCTCATACATGATACTACATAGGATGATTGGATAGGTGAAGATCTTGGAAGACCCCCTTTGGACCTTCCCAACTATGTCACCATGCCATCGTAGACATGGCGAGGCCAGTCATAGAAGTGATCGGTCCGTAGCCAGTGCAAGATGCCTATATGTGGACTCGACACCCTATTAGGCGATGACGACCCTGTCAGGCGAATTATCATTGCCAAGGCACCCCTCTCAGCTAAATCTGTCATAGAGCTGATGTGAACACATCCCTATGTAACCACTTCGGGACCAGAGTGATCTCGAGCCCAACATTGGATTTTCACTCCCCTAGTCAGGAATGGGTGTGGAAGAGCCTCCCCCTGAGGTAGTAGATCAGTCACGAAGTAAATATCCATCTCCGGCTAGATGACGACATATTTTTAGTGCAACACTATAACACATTGTCTCATATTCGAATAATGGACCTGGAATTGAAGAATACCATCCTGTAACCTCAGTAGATTGTTGTCAAGAAATTTGAGCAACCCATATTGTGACAAAACCATCCGAGCACCGAGATCTTAAGCCACAACTACTCAAATATTGGGCCAATATCTCTCGTGGCACAAAATCCTGTTACCAGAAAAAACAAAAAATCAGTGAATAAATCCCAAAAAATAAAAAATAAATTAAATTGTTTGAGCAGCGTCATGCCTATGTAGAGATCTGGCGCGATGACCGCACGTCTGTATCATCTATAGACACGTGATTCATCACGTAAATCCTTCACCACGTGCAAAGGCCTCGCGCGAATATTTCCTTCTACGTGAGGACCACGCAGTTTAGCCTCGATCGCCTGTGCAGTCGAGGAAAAAAAGAGATAAAGAGTTCGTACAAAATCACATTTGTATAGACCCCCCAGGCAAAAAGTGACAAAATTAAAATTTTGGACATTCAGGGCCCTACTTGACACTGATGGCATGAATCGTGAGTACTCAGGCTGACCATAACGGCAAGAAAGCCTCTGGAGCATCAGCTTAGCTTTGACCTCAGACTCTCAAATGATACAAATGAGTTGAAATGAGCCACATTGGACCATATATCACACTTTCCTCATTATTTGACAGACCATAACTAGAGCTCAGAAAGCCCAATTGCAAAGCTGCAAGAAATACAGTGGTCATCACTCCATCATGTTCAAGCTAGGCCCCATACATCCATTCCTAATAAAAATTCATTTTTTCAGTCACAACAGGTATGCCCTCTCTTATTTATTTAGATTCAAATTTATTTTAAATATGTTGGAATAAAAAATATTCTTTTACTTGGGGTAATGTTTGTAGGTATTACAAGCATGCCGAATGACCATATGACCCAGCCAACAAAGGTACAAGAGCAGGTATCATTCTATCCCTAGCATGATAGGCTTCCCAATGAAGCTTTGAATATCCTGACATCATTTCTCCATGGAAATAAACCATAGTTTTAATTCACTTGACCATGTTTATCATCACCCCACCTTGCACTTGATAAACATTCTCGCAGGTCGGAAGAGACTCACCATCCATCACATCCATCACTCATGTAGACCATACACCAAATTTCTGGAGCCATGACCATTAAATCCAAGTCTAGGAAGTACTTCATGTTCATTCATTAATCATACATTAAGTCAAGTTATACCCGTGTCATGTTAAAATCCCTTTCTTGGGCTACCATTCTCATAAGCAGATCAAATACGCACCACTGCGCCTTGCACTTGGCCTATCACACCCCCACCAGCATAGCCCATCTGCGACACTTTTTCATCCACTTCATCGCCCCTGCACTGATACCAACCAATGCCCCCCCCCCCCCCTCTGCAAAACACATTCCTCACACCATCATGATAGATTATTTTCATGTTTATAGGGGCACCTATTTTCGTGCTTGTACATCCAAACCCATTCTATATTCTTTTGGAAAGTGTACATTTTTTTTTTAGGAGATAAATCCCACCCATCCATTCACATTTCTCACTTCGCAGCAATCCCTAATTACGCTTGATCCAATCTACACATTCTTTACCACACCCCACCAAGACACTCATAACAACCATATACCCACCCTGGATGTCCTACCGACTCTAGGGATTTCCTCTCCAGAAATTGTTATGACTGTCACCACTCACATTTATAGCTCTAACCTCAAGCCACATAACTACCATCATTAGTTATAGCCATTTCTCATCATCATGCCTAGGTTAACCTGTCACACCACACCCTGCTACATCAGAAACAATGGTCCCTTGCATTAGTACTCATCTCGGTCGGTTGATGCTTCCTTCTTTTCAACCACAACAAACATTTTCCAAGAAGGAGGTTGTACCTTGGATGACTCCCCACCTCAATAGGGGAATCCTCAGATGGAACTATGGGAATCATTATTGCCCATTGATATCATTGATCCTCTTTACATTCGACTTCAATATAAAATTTCATGTCAAGATGGTTTCATACTTCATAATCATTTCCTGATAAGAATTTTCCTTCAGTAATGCTTACATGGGAAGGTCCCTAATAGTCAAAGACCCATGCATACAATGAGTGCTTGTTCTAAACAAACATTCCATACCAATATTATGTGTGTGGGCACCATATTCAACTGTCTTTGAAAGAAAAAATGCCCCTGAGTGCATCGACGACCATCATCATCAACCAATAGCAGGTCACTACCAAAAAGTGACATAAACAAAACCATTATCTATCAAAAAATCTTAACTAGTTAGAACATCATGAGCACGGTGTCTGTTTTACTCATGGAAATGGGTCTCCAACCTCATTTCTCAAGCAAGTTACTCCCTCTCTCTCTCAAAAGGACTACACAGAAAAATAAACTATAATGTATTTCAGCTATACAGTTCTTCCTAGACCTCATACATTAGGGGGAAACTATTAAAACTAGAAAATAATACAGATAGAATATACTATAAAATATCAAGAAAAATGTACATATAAAGATTTACAGGGAAGAAATACATTAGAGGAGCTAAAAATTTAAATTTTACTAAGGTTAGAAGGAAAACATTTTGGACTGCACACACGAATGTAATATCCCAAAATGGGAATTCAGTACTGCATAAGCACAATACTGCAATATCAGGGTGAAATTAAGTGATAAAATGTGTTGAGAAACAAAAATCCATCAAATGAATGAATCAACAACAAAAATAAGCACTTCTACATCCTCCCAAGTGGGGAAAATGCAACAATTGGGCCCTAAAAAATTTATCTCCTAAAGATTGAGTTATAATAGGGGAAAATAACGGTCAGATCCCTTATAATATGTATTAAGGCCCTCACATACAAAATATAAACATAAAAAAATAACTTTTGATAAGTTAAATAGATCTCCCGGCCTTAAAATGAGTTAAAAGTGGCCAAACCCCCATGACTTAAGCAATGCAGAAATTACTGAAGAATGCACAACATGATTTTAGAGGGTTTCTGAAACATAATGATATATAATCATGGATCTAGAGTTTTTTTGAACAATATGCTAAGAAAATGAAGATCTGGCCTCCTTAATACATTATAAAGATAACCCGGCAAGGGTTTCTTGAAAGCTTGATGTACAAAAGTGCAGATCTGAATATTCAGCTCTGAAAAAATGTAGTATTACTACAAAATTACATAAATATATCTTAATAATACAAAATAGGGATGAATATCCCTTATTCTAGCTTTCCGGGAGAAGGGTTGGCCCTTTTCCAAGGAAACTAGCTCAAAAACAAGGGTTGGAACCTTACTGCAGCAACTCTATGAAAAATGACGTCATTCCTGCAAGGGACTGCACTGTATGAGATGAGGAATAGTTTGGCCAACTAAAAAGGTGTGAAATGTGCTCAGAAATCTTCCTAGCTGATCTCTCAAGAGGAGGAAGGAACCCTCTACTAAGAAACATAACCGGAAGTGGTGTTATCAAACCTCTACTACAACACCCTGCAACACAGCAATATTCTGCTACAGAAATAACACTGAGGATGGAGAATGGTGCTTGGCCTCAAGCCTGGATGTGGAGAAATATAGTACAAATCTCTCCCAAGAGGCCTCTCAAGGGAAGAGGTGGGATTCCTGCTCGGGAACACCCTGTGCTAAACAACACTGCAACCCTGCTAAACAGCAAGAGGAAGCCAAGTCTAAATAGACCAATATCAAATGATAATCAAAATCATCCCTAACAAAGGCTCCCATCCTCTCCATATATAGCAAGTTAACCTCTTCACATTGGGTCCCATCCATATGTGCCATCAAGCTCATGCAAGTTGTCCTCCCGCAAAACTGCGTTGTTCATCAAGGAGATTCAATGTATCTAGACAGCTTTGTTGACTTGGTCAAAGTTGACTGAATCAACATGATCCCATATTTGTTAACACCTAAAGGTGCTCAAATTAGTTGCTTATTCTTCCTCCTTTCACATTAGGAGTGTTATTAATCCTTCTAAAGAGGTTAATGGGCCTCCCTACCCATTTATTCACCTACCTAGTGATAAAACAACTCTAATATTCCATTTAGCTTGAAGGCTAAATTTTGGAATATTACAGTCCTCCCCTCCAAAATGTTTCTTGTCCTCAAGAAACTCTATAAGGAGAGAAAAATTCCTCCCCTCCTCTTTTTATGGCCTCCTCATCAAAATTCCCCACCACTGTTCAAAAGATCTGCTGCAAATATGCCCTCTAATGTTTCCTCCCAAGCATGCAAAACCATATGGCTCACATCATAGAAAGGTGGAAGGTGTAAGTGGAAACCTAGTTTCTTTCAAATGGCCTCCTCAAGGTAGGAATGATGATAAACACGGGGAATATTATTCCCAATGAGTGAATTTCACACCCATGCTATCATCCAAATGAAATGAGACAATCTAGTTAGCTCAAAAAGATCCTCAACCCCTAGTTCATACAATGTGTTCAGGTTGCATGGAGAGATTCGATCCTCTCATCCAAATGGTTTCTCTCTCCATTTATGATAAGCATGGGTCTGCTTCTGATCTTGGGCTGAAATGTCATGACCTCCAAGAGTGGCCCAAGCTACCCCACCAAACAAATAAACCATGAAGTGCCTCCTCCAAAAACTCAAGTTCTTCAAATGGCTCATCCCACATGAAGGAAAGAGATGTAGTTTGGCAATCATGGGCTACCCATTGCTTCCCCTAAAACATGCATCATGTAATGTAGGGAGAATCATACTACCAATGGGCATCTTCAACTCATATCCCACTCTCCAAACAAAGCTCCCCATGAACATAGAAATATCAGCAATACATGGAACCAAAAACCAATAGAAACAAGTTGTCATATGACAACCGGAAACTGGATCAAGGTCCCACACAAGGAACCAGCGCAGTGCATCCTTTTCCTGCATCGAACTAAACAAGAACAAGTTCTTTTCCAGCCACTTGTTTGCTACCAAAATCATTTTACAAGATAGAAACATGAAAGTAAAAAGTGGTGTCAATGGTGCACACCAAAAATCATGTGGCTTTCCCCACAAACCACCAATGAGATAACCAATCTCAATGCTACAAATGGCTTCAAGTACATCATCATAAAATATGCAAGAAGGGTTAATCCTCCTTGGTACAACATGCTTCTCATATAAAGTAAATAAGTACAAAACATAATGCGTAATTATACATTCTTCACCATATACTTGGGACCTTGAGCTGAAATGGCTCAACTGGAAATTCTCGCTCACCTCCAAAGAGTAGGGAAGTGGTTGTGACATCCTCTCTATCACCATCCGAGCTATGCATCTCTCCATATGTTGAAATATGTCATGCTGGATTCCCTCCCAAATGAACTCCTCTGCCAAGGAAAGATATGCATCAGAGTGCATGGAAAATAAGTCCTCATGTGCTGCATGTAATAGCTTCTCCTTGAGCTTAGAAGCTCTAGTCAAGAAGACTATGCCATAAGAATAGATGACCACATCATCCACCATACATCTAACATCTCCATCAGGGTCATCAAGAATCATGCAAGCACCAAGATCCTTGGAGTACTCTACCAAGAGATGAGACCTCCAATATGGATCAATCCTCCAAAGAGAAAGCACTGATGATCTGGAATGTGAAGCTCCCCACATGCTATTGTCTTTTCCTTTGGCATCCCTCATGCCAAAGTCATTCTCCAAATTTATGCCATGCCCATCATGTAGCTATTTATTCTCAAAAAGAAGTAGTGATCTTTGGAAATGGGCCTCCCATGAGAAGTTGTCATCCAAAAAGAATCTCCCAATCTTGGCCCATGTAAGCATGAGTGGCTTCCATCTACTCCAATGTATGAAGGATTCCTTCCTCAAATGAAGTACCCTATGTTTCTCCAAATCCATGGAGAATCTCCCTTGCACCATGAAGGTGCCATCCTCCATCACTGCAACAAATTTTTTCAGCGCGGTACAGATAGTGAGAGTGGGTGGTGCTGAAAATGGGAGAATGTCTCCCTCCTCCTTGAGACTATCCCAAAATCTCTGTGCTGTACTAGACTCCTCCAAAGTCTTCACCTCTTTGGAATATAAGAGGGGTGAACCAAATGGCAATATTTCTCTTACCAACTCCAGATCTTGTGGCCTCCCAGGTGGAATGCTTCCATATAGTGAGACAGAAATGGCAAGAGAAGACTGTTCATATGGTTGGGAAACCTTGCCCTTGCCCTCACAGCACAAACCAGTCTTCCTCATCCTTGCACCAGCTCTTTGAAATACATAGGGGTGTGTGATCCTCATAAAATTATGATATCCTTCCTCCCTACCTTCTCCTTCCATCAATAGTATCTCGCAATCATGTTGCTCATTGATTTTACTTTGCCTTCCATATGTGAGATCCTGGGGAACTTCTTGCAATGATACAATAAATCCTCCTATTGTAGCATGTGCTCCTCCTTCCTCTGCATGAGGCACTATATATTCTCTAGATGTGACAGCACTGTAACCCCCATCATTCTCTTCATCTTCAATAGGAATAGGAGTCATCTGATTAGTAAGAGGATCCTATTTTTCAAAAGGAACCTGCAAGCCCTCTTTTCCAAAGGTATGGGACAAATATCTCACCTCTATTAGTGTGTTATGCAATATGTGAGCCTCTCCATTAGTTTTATGAAGTGGTTTTGAGTTTTTAAGTTCTTCCAACCCATGCACAATTTTTGGTTTGTTTGGCTTAACCAAGAGTGTTTTAGAATGTCTCCCATCAAACCTCTCCACTAATCTCTTAGGGAACTTTGCATAAGTAGAAATATTGGCATTTTTCAAAGAAAATGACTCAAAAATCCACCAAGCATAGGCCTTACCTTCAAAGTGCAGCACTGCAACTCTGATGGCTTTATCTTCAGAAACTTGGTGCTGCTGCAAATAAGTGTGTAGCCCCTCCACCCAAGATCTGGTTGAACATGTTGGTGATCCATCAAAATAGATAGAAAATATCTATCCATGTCATGTTTCCTGCTCCTCTCCACCTTGATCTTGCAAAACTTCTAAAAAGTGATATGATCTCTAAACCTTTTAGTTTGAGATTCATATTACTGAAGAAGGTCATTAAGAGTTTCCCTCTTAGGCATTCCTCCTTCTTCCATCTCTTTCATAGCAGATTTGGGCATTTGACTGTGCTGTGCATAATAGGGTGTAGCTGCATGCTCACACCTATCATGCGCCAAACTAGGTCTGGCTCTAGATTCAAAATTCTTTGGAGATTCCTTCTCCTCTCTCATCTTCTTAAGATCTTCATTGATGCTCTACATAGATTTTGGAAGAAGCTTTGTGAGCCTCTCCTCCTTTCTTCCTCCACATAATGGAGTCTTATTTCTTTTCATTTCTCCTTCTCTTGATAGCATCATGGCTGAGTTCCACAGGCTGAGCCAAGACTATGCTCTGATACCACTGTAATATCCCAAAATGGGAATGCAGCAGTGCGTATGCACAATACTGGAATAGAAGGGTCAAATTAAGTCATAAAATGTGTTGAGAAACACAAAGCCATCAAATGAATGAATCAACAGCAAAAAGAAGCACTTCTACATCCTCCCAAGTGGGGAAAATGCAACAATTGGGCCCTAAAAACATTATTTCCTGAAGATTGAGTTACAACAGGGGAAAATAACGGTTTTATCCCTTATTATATGTATTAAGGCCCTCACATACAAAAGAGAAACATAAACAAATCTCTTTTGATAAGTTAAACAGATCTCCCAGCCTTAAAATGACTTAAAAGTGGCCAAACCCCCATGCTTAAGCAATGCAGAAACTATTGAAGCATGCACAGCGTGATTTTAGAGGGTTTCTACAACATAATGATAGATAATCATGGATCTGGAGTTTTATTGAACAAAATTCTAAGAAAATGAAGATCTGGCCTCCTTAATACATTATAAAGATAACCTAGCAAGGGTTTCTTGAAATCTTGATGTAAAAAAGTGCAGATCTGAATATTCAGCTCTGAAAAATGTAGTCTTACTACAACATTAGATAAATATATCTGAATAATACAAAATAGTGATGAATATCCCTTCTTCTAGCTTTCCGGGAGAAGGGTTGGACCTTTTCCAAGTAAACTAGCTCAAAAACAAGGGCTGGAACCTTGTTGCAGCAACTCTATGAAAAATTACATATTTCCTGCAAGGTACTGCGCTGTATGAGATGAGGAATAGTCTGGGCAACTGCCAAGATGTGAAATGTGCTCAGAAATCTTGCTAGATAATATCTCAAGAGAAGGAAGGCACCCTCTACTAAGAAACAGATCCAGAAGTGGTGTTATCAAACCTCCAATGCAACACCCTGCAACACAACAATATTCTGCTACAGAAATAACGATGAGGATGGAGAATGGTGCTTGGCCTCAAGCCTGGATGTGGAGAAATATAGTACAAATCTCTCCCAAGAGGCCTCTCAAGGGAAGAGGTGGGATTCCCGCTCGGGAACACCCTGTGCTAAACAACACTGCAACCCTGCTAAACAGCAAGAGGAAGCCAAGTCTAAATAGACCAATATCAAATGATAATCAAAATCATCCCTAACAAAGGCTCCCATCCTCTCCATATATAGCAAGTTAACCTCTTCACATTGGGTCCCATCCATATGTGCCATCAAGCTCATGCAAGTTGTCCTCCCGCAAAACTGCGTTGTTAATCAAGGAGATTCAATGTATCTAGACAGCTTTGTTGACTTGGTCAAAGTTGACTGAATCAACATGATCCCATCTCTGTTCACACCCAAAGGTGCTCAAATTAGCTACTTATTCTTCCTCCTTTCACATTAGGAGTGTTATTAATCCTTCTAAATATGTTAATGGGCCTCCCTACCCATTTATTCACCTACCTAGTGATAAAACAACTCTAATATTCCATTTAGCTTGAAGGCTAAATTTTTGGAATATTACAAGGAAGCCCTAGCTCTGAGCACACATTGCGGCTTTTCCTTCCATATCCGTGAAGTGCGCAGCTATCCCTCCAATAGTTGTGCGGTTCTAGGGATGTGGAATGTCACCATTCGGGACCACTTGGCATACTTGGAGAAAAATACTCTCACTCAACCTAACCAAGTATAGTCGCCTTTGAGCCACCTTGAGGCTTTAGTGCAGCACACAAAGGAATCATACCCCCACTCTTCTGTCAGCATCCAACTTGGAACAAAAGAGGGAGGGAAACTTTGAAATTGGTCTATAAAATCCATCCATGGGAAGAGAAATAGGAGGCACATTGTTATGCTGGAAAAATTTCTCTTCAGCAAACTAGCTTTTATTGTCGAGTAGCAAGAGGATTTGAAGGTTTCAGTTGCTGTCCACTCAACACCTCAATCCAAGAGAAAAATATTTCACCACATTTCCATCGATCTACCATCCTTTGAGGGGGAAGGGAGGTTTGCTGAAAACTTGAGGGGAAGAGACCCCCTTGTCTTGGATATTGGAGCTTTGTAACTCGAAGGATCCACTACAAGAGATTTAGCATTCTATCTTCCACTACTACCAACACCTAATAAAGGGAGAAAGCTATCCATTGTTTAATTATTATTGTGTTTTCTCTATTGAGCGTGTTTATTTTGCATGTTTTTTTGTTTGTGTTTCATTGTTTATGTATCATGTTATGCTTCCATTTAAATTAGATTATTACATGTTGAACTTGTTCCACTAATGCTTGACAAACCACTTTGACCTGTGACTTGCATGTACATAAGCAACCTCCCTACTAAGAAAAGTGTATTTCATCCACCCATGTGCCGAATACGCTACCACAGTAAGTGTAATAGAGGGTTAGGGGCCAAGGATAGGGGAGAGCGGGATGGCTAAAGACAAGAAAGAGGAAGGAGAAAGGGCATGAAATGGTTTAGAAAAATAAGAAGGAAGGACCGTATTTTATTTTTCTTTGGTTAATAGAGACCAATAGTTTTTATTTATCTCAAGGCCATTATCTCTATTAATATTTTTAGGTGTTTTTTATCTTTAGGTCTTCCCTTAAGCAATGTTTGTAATATTAGTTTTTGTTATCAAGTATTTTGGAATTTTCCAAGCTTACGCAATGTCTTGTATTCTTGGCATGTTCAACAATATATGAGTTTTTATTATTCTCATGCCTTATGTCAGCATAATGTTATTTGATCCTTTATTTTATGGAATGCCTAGTCTCTCCAATATAACATTTTCCACACGAGAATTATATCTTGTAAACACCTTTGTATTTGAAGTGGTCAATGTCATCTTTCACTCATTTTTCCATTTTTATGATGTTAGTATGAGGTCTAAAACAAGTTTTGATCCATTTTCTCTTTGGAAATTTAGAAATCATGTCATAGTCCGCTTTGAGGTGAGGTATGATAGGAAATATTTCCCATGTTTTGGATGTTGGTGTTGAGAGGACTATTGTCATGATTTATAAGTTCCTTTTAAAGGTCATCCTTAATATCCTTCTTATTATATCCAAGATTATTTAAGACTTTTATCAAGTGTTCTTTTTCTTTTAGCTAATGGTTTGTACTAGATATTTTGAAGGCTCTAGATGCTAAGGTTCTAATGACACTAATATTTTTAGAGGGATAATGGTGAGAGTCTACATGTATGTAGTTTTCCTTGTTTTTTTTTTTCTTTTGATAAATTTTGTGATCAAGGTGTCAGACATATTTCTTCATGATACGGACATCCAAGAAGGGAATGCAACAATTTTATTTTGTTTCCATAATGAATTGGATGTTAGTAGAGAAACTATTTAGGTTTTTTAGAAATATTGAGATTTCTTCACTGCCATAATTCCAAATAACATTAGTGTTGTCAACAAGTATCTTTCAAATTTTTTGTTTTAGATAATAAGTGTTAAGAACCCTAATTTAGAAATTTTCAATTTGTATAACATAGACTATCATTATCAATTCTTAACCATTTATTAAAAATTAGAGCTCTGGAACCTATTTTAACTCTGGAACTGACCATTCCCCACTGACCAACAAATGAATTTACTCAGTTATAAGTTGATGCCACATTTTATATTATTATAATAAATATTTCCCCATTGGTTACACTTCACATTCACCTAATCATATGAGTAATCCTAACCATAACTACATAATTAAGTTCGAATATAGGTATAGGTTATAAGTTATCATGTTAAGTTAGGTTATAACTTAGGAATTAATTTCAATAACTATTGAACATACATGTATAACATGAAGCATAAATTTATGTGTTTTAATAGATTAGTTCTACAATGTTGATGGTGTTGGATTCTACCAACATGTTAGGATATCTCCCAAAAGTGAAGTCCCAATTAGACCTCACACTATTTGGTGTAGGAGTCCCATCCAGTTGTATAGTCTGGCCATCATTGGAAAGGTTTCAAAGATGTGCCTTTGTTACACAACACACGCAAGAGATTGCAATGCCTCTTTGGGGAAGCAAGTATGTAACCTTTGTGAGACACAAAATTTAAGGTGCATAGGTAAATTCCATGGTTGGTAAAGGAAAACGAGCCTTCGGTTAGGAAAGTAATATTACTATCCTAAAGGGGACACAAGAACAAAGAGAAAGGCTTGTTGATTACCTGCAGATTAGTCAACATAATAAAAAACAATAATGAAAAAATAACAACACCTATTTAATAATAATGATATATAAGTAACGAAATAGTTAATTAGCCTAACATAACAAACATAACAATATTAGTCCTACTACTCCTGCGATACATATGTCACAAGAAGTGTTGGATCATAGAGCTTATAATTATAAATGAAAGATATAAAGGACATTGTTACATAGATGAAACTCTATATCCAGTACTTGAACATGAAGCCGCAAATTGATTCTCCAAAGAATGATCTATCTCCTATGCGCTAAAATAGAAGCCAAGGAAAGAATCCAAGAATTTCAAGCACTTTAGCTTGAGTTATGATGAGATAATTATAAAAAATGACAATGGCCTTCGAGATTTCTCTTGACTCTTCAACTCTTATGAATTTTCATATTATATGCATGAATAATAACATTCCATATGTGAATTTTCACATTCCACATGTGTCTCTTGGACTTCATTACATACAAATTATTACAAAAGACAAATTACATATGAGACATTGGCTATTAGAGATAAAACTGATAATAGGAAAAAGTCTTATCAAATTGACAAATAATTTTCTTCCTCGTGGATATTATTGGTGATGCATGTGTTCCATGCTCTGAACTCTGTAGAGATGACTCTCACCTGAACTAGAAATTCCATTACATACTGCATCTTCACCTCCAGTGCCTCGATCAATATGGTCTTGGAGCTTGATTGTACATTATTCCTTAGCCATGACAATTTCATGTGAGATTTGAATGAAGCAGTGGCATACTATAGAATAATGTATTTGGGGATATCTAAGTCGTTCTTCTCTTTTGCTTTCTTGATATGTTCTACATACTGCATAATCTCCTGGAAACTTACTTCCATGAATCTGATTTATTCAAGTGATCCTACTGAAGGAATCCCATGTTTTTGTGTTAGAGACTTGAAACCATTGTGTAAATGGCCATAACAAACAATGGTGTTAGTTGCATGTTCTGTGAGATGGTTGTAATTTTGATGGTGGAGTCTCAGTTGCACTCAGTCCATTTCAGTGGAAATATTGTCTTTTCTAACCAACTGTGGAAAAACATTCAGATAATTGGAATGCCATTCCTAAAGTTGCTCAACTGCTTTGCTTTCCACTTTTAGGAACTTCAAGAATTCTTGTCCTTTCTTATGAATATCGACAAGGGGATCCACCACTTACTATAGAAGTATCATCCCATCATATAATTGTTCCATGGAATCCTCCATTAACCCCAGTTCCTCTTGCATTGCTAACTTCCATTCTAATATTATGAAGTTGTGGGAAGATAATCGTTGATTATTCATAACAATGTGTGTTATAAAATTATATATTATAGAGCAATGCAACACATAAAATATGCGGAAAACACAAGCACACAAAACACATAAAACCAGAGAGACACAGATATACGTGGTTCACCCAGTTTGGGCTACGTCCACCCCGAACAACCAGTCCTTCCTTTATATTATCCAGAAAAATGAAGTGACACCACCTATAATAGATCCGATGTAATATCCTATGTTCTCTCTCACAGTCTCCCTATCTGTTTCTGGCTCTGAGAATACATATACAATACACAGCCGCAATACAATACCCTCATACAAAGAGAGTGGTTTCCTTCTAGGGAAAAAAACCCTAAACTAAACATAACTTCTGTTGTCAGATCATCCGCCTAATGAACAGCCCAGATTAACTAGAAATTACTATACTTTTACAAGGCAATTTTACATATGTTTTTAGCTTTGGGGGCGATGCCCCCGAAACCCCCCGCCAGGGGGAGGGCTCCATAAAGTCGCAATCCCCCCCCCATGGACCCCCATAGGAAGCGTTTAATTATGGGTGGCATTGCCGCCCCATTAAGGTACAGGGGTCCAATGCTGTGATACAAAATAAAGAATATAATCGGGCTCCACACCCAAAAATATCCCACTTGGAGACTGATTGTAGCAACTCCATCACTGCTTCATTTGCTTGAAAATGACTCCACTTTGGACCTAGCTGTTTCTCATATTCATCGTCATTCTTGAATACCAATTGAAACTAAGCATATTCTCAGTTTCTCCCTAGTTACAACTTTTGTTAGCATATCTGCAGGATTCTGGCTAGTGTGTATCTTTTCCAGCTTAAACTGTCCATCTTCCAATACTGACCATATGAAATGTTACTTGAGCTGTATGTGTTTAGTCCTGGAATGAAATGTTGAGTTATTTGAAAGATGAATGGAACTTTGGCTATCACTTTATAACGTGCCCATTTCATGCTTCTTACCTAATTCATCCATAAACCTTTGTAGCCAAATCATTTCTATACTAGCCTCTATAGCAACAACATACTCTGCTTCTGTTGTTGAAAGTGCAACAACACTTTGAATTTTTGAAACCAAAATGATATTTGTTCCACTTACAGTAAATACATACCCTGTAGTGCTCCTCCTATTATCTCTATCACCTGTCATATCTGCATCAACATATCCCTGTAGAGAAATGTTTGAACCACCCCCCCTAGATGCCCCAGGAAGCGTTTAATTATGGGCATCGTTGCTGCCCCATTAAGGTACAGGGGTCCAATGTTGTGATACAAAATAAAGAAGATAATCAGGCTCCACACCCAATAATGTGTTTCGCCTATTGCTTCACTACAACTAACTCTCTTCTTAGTCTATCATTTTAATTCAATAGATATTCATATTTATCTTGCACTATTGTAGAAAAAGAAACATTTTCTTCCATGATTTCCCTGGGATTTCTTCTGGTATTAATAGTTATAACCTTGTCTATAAATACTGAGATTAGGTTCTGAGGATCATTCAGGAAGTATATTTTCCTTTGTCACGCAATCCTCTTCTTGAATTGATCAAACGTGATATTGCACAAATCCATGACTCTATCTGTAGTTGGAGGCGAGATTCCCATTTCATCAAATGGGAGATGACCACCCATGAGAGAAGGTTCTTTTGGAGAACCTAGTTCATCATCTATAGGTTGGATGGTATCCTCTTCCTCCAATTCTTCCTCTATCTCCTAAGTCAAGTGTTCTTCCTCTAGACTCTTTGTTTCTTCTTCCTCCTGGGACTCCCTTTCTTTTCCTCTTCTTATCTCTTTCTTTCATATTCCTCTTCATGTTGCTTCCTAAGAAACCTGTAGAGCCTCATGACTGCCTCAATTTTTACACTTCCTTTCACCCATCTTTCCTTCTTTTTGTAATCATCATCAGCTCAAACAAGTGTTAAACTGCAATTTTTGACTTGGTAAGGTATTTTAATGACCTGTTTTTCAAATTTTGAAATGTTCCTTATTATTAGATTGAAATTTGTATTTAGCTACAGAATTAACGCAATTCTGCATTTGATCCACGTTTTTTTAGCCACCACCAAGGTTTGATGTGTTCTAAGGTTCCAACTGAGCAGCAAAGTATGCGGACATGTGGAGATTTATCCTCTCATGGATTTATTCCTATCCATCCGATCCAAATCAAGCAGGAAATAGCACAGATGTGCAGTCAAAGGAATGGTCAACTGAATGTTGGACAAGCAAGAGAAGAGTTTGAAGCAATCATGCTTCACGATTTTCTTTGCCAAATAGAAAATCGTGAAGAAACAAAATCTTATTTTCTATTAAAGGTTTAATTTGTTAGTCCAAATTGGTGTAAAAGCCTCAAAATAATTAATGAACATGATTTTATAACTATAGGACCAGAAAGTATATTAATGGTGTGAATGATGATACGATTGTGAATTCATAAAAAAAAATATATATTCCTTGCTTGAATGAAGTATTTTGGAGAACCGATGCACAACTAGTGTTGGATTAAATTTGAAACCATCTGTTCTGGAGGGGGGCTGAAACAAAGAAGGTTATATTTCCTTTATGTTTTTCATTTAGATGTTTTTCATAGCTCTGTTTTTATCATTTGATTTAGTTTCAATTTATGTTGTGTTAAATATTGTAGTCATTTCCAGAATTTCTTCTTATTACTTAGAGTATGTGCTTAGAATTTTTTTTTTTCATTTTATGTAGATTCATTTTCCTTTTTGCTTTGATTCAATGCATAATTAATCTTATTTTTCTTCCTATGAAACAATGGTTTATTGTAGATTAGTTTTTCCTGTGTAATTTATTTTCAAGAACATTGAAATATTTCATTTCCAGTTTCCGTGAGTTCCTTTCAAGCAATGGCGTTTTGATGATTTAATTTTTGGTACATTAATGAGAATGCTTTCTAGTTTTATGGATATTTATGGCTAGAACAATAGCGATTTATTCATTTATTTGCTTAGTCTCATTTACATAACATTTAAATCTTGAAAACAAAAAAAATATCAGAGTTCTTTTTAGAGTTTGATTTTCCTTATATTATATTCTCATATACTAATAGATAAATCAGTTAAGACTTTTTCAAAGATATTTGTTATATTTTTTGAAACTTAGTTTAATATTTTCATTTTTTATTTGTAATTCAATTCATCAATTTCATTAAGGACATAAAAAATAAATAAATAAAACATTTATAAAAAAAACCTTCACAAATACAATCATCATAATAAACTAAGTAAGAAAGGCTTCTAGCATATATAGTGCACTTGTACTTCACAATATTACCAACTCCGGTCGTTAATTTATGATAGCAATTTAAGAACATTAAATTGAATAAACATTTTGGCGTCGTTGTCGGGGAAGTGTAAAAGGAGTCTTTTTCTCTCTTGTAAAAAACAAAATCATAAAAATAGAAAAATGATATGCGTAGAGAAAGAGATTATAGGGGTAGAATCTTAATTCCAACAACACCGCTCACCCCATCTAGACCTCGTAATGCCACACCATCCAACAAAACTCATATACCATCCTTTGCAGGAAGACATATACTTCCTGAGGTATTAAGATCTAAAATTCAACCCAAAAAGTCACCAAATTCATCAACTGAAGCAGATGTGGAAGAAAAGGATCATGCATCCCGAACAGAAGGACTAATTTTCCTAACTACAACTAGGGGAAAAATTGTATCTCAAGAACTAGAAATACCTAGTGAATAAGAGGAAGAAGAAACATGTTATAATATACCATTGATAGAGGAACCAAAAGAATCAGAAGAGGAACAAAAAAATCAAATTTTGGAACCTTATATTAGTTCTGAGGAGTCTAAAATGGATGGGGAAGGAGAAGGGGAATTACACAATGTGAATGATGAAAATTTAATAACTGGAGGAGCTATACCTAGGATTGGAGGTGGAGGTGGAGGTAGAGGAAGGGGAAGAGGAGGATAAGACAGGGTAGAACTAGATCCTGCTAGATTACCTATCCTTAATGAAAATACTACTGCCACAATGAAGAATATCTCACCCTATATCCTTCCTAACATCCATGGATTAAGAAATGAAGATCCTAAAACATTTCTTTTTGAATTCAAAGTTTTATGTAGATCATAGGATTACTTACTCGATTCTCAAAAATTTAAATTGTTTCCAGCAACCCTTAAGGATGCAACATTGAAATGGTTCATGGGCTTAATAACACACTCTATTATAACATGGGAAGAGATGAAAGATGAATTATTGTTAAAATACAAGGATTATTGCATGCCTCATAATAGAAAGGATGAATTATTTAAAATGATGCAAAGATAAGATGAAAATCTTGAGGATCTAATTGAGAGATTCAGTTATAATCTTAAAAGGGCTAAAATGGAAAATTTGGATCAAGATACTTTGAAATCTCTCCTACAAATATCCATTAGAGGTGAATAAATATATATCCTTAACATGATATGAAAATGAGATACTTCTCTGTTATCATTACCTGAAATTTATGAATTATGCATACATCTTTCAAGAGGTAAGTCAAGAGTTGGAAAGAATTCAAGAGACATTGTTATCTCTAGAATTAATAAATATGCATCTCGAACAATAAGTAGGGATGAAATAGGAAATTTTTTGATGAATTTAAAAAAAATATTTTAGGGAGTATTAGTGAACAAATAGACACCTTGAAATTACAAAAGAAGCAAAGAGTTGAAAGTGATGCCCTATCTATATTTTTTCATAAGTGCTAAAAGAAGCATGCTTTGAGATAATTCCCTCTTGATTTAAAAAATGTAGAAACTTGTGTTATATTTACAAAAAAAAAATGGTACAAAAAATTTCATTCATTTCCAGGTCTTAAAGTTGTCTACCAAGAGGAAGTTTTTCCAAATAAAAAATATCCTCTTTATTTTGTTGCTATAAGACCATGGCAAGGATAAAAAACTCAAGGTTTCAACACTCAAAGGTATACTAAACCCCCACAAAATAATTGGACTGCACCAATTCCATGGCAACCTTGGTCTCAATCCCAACCTTGGACACAAGGATGGAAAAATCCCTATTGGAGATATTCTCAATATCACCAATATCCACAACCTTATCCAGAATTTCCACCAAAACATTTTCCTCAGTCTAGTCAACAACCTCAACCTCAGTTTCAAAACCAAAATCCACCACTTTCATTACCATTTCCACAACGACCAAATCAATTACCTGCTCAACCACTTCCAAACCCAAACAATAAAAATGCTCAACTTTTTTACATCATGGAGGGACAAAATTTTCAGACTTACTTTATAACTCCATTATATATTAATAATTTCCAACATAGATCTGGTAAAGTGTTAGAAAATAAATTACCATATGTTGTTATTTAGGAAAAAGAAAAGGATGATCATTCTGATGAAGATATATCTCTTCATCAAAGTGAAAATCTTCAAAATAAGAATAAATACTCTAAATAAGAGACATCTCTTAATCATAAAGAAAATCTTCAATAACAAAACACTCTTACACATGACACTCCAATAAACTCAACTCCCATTATAGAACAACCTTCAGTATTTATCTCGAAACCACCTTTCCCTGAAACATTACAAATTGATAGAGGAGTGGAAGAATAGATCATGATACCTTATTATGATATGTTATATGAGTTTAAGAATGTTTGCATAAAAATCCCTTTTCTAAAAGCTATCAAATAAATTCAATCCTTGCAAATACAATAAGGGAGTTATGTATAAATAAATCGGGAAGAAAAAGAAAAGAAGTCAAAAGAATATAGTTAGTTGGAAAATTTGCAAACATCATGATGGGAAAAACAACAATACATAAATATTTAGATCCCATAAGTCCCATAGAAATGGTGTCGAAATTCCAAACACAATGATTGACATAGTAGCAGCCATAAACATTATGAGAAAACAAACCATGGATCAAATAAGTCCTCCAAATCTTCAATATACACCAACATTGTTACAACTAGCAGATAGGTCTGTAATTAAAGATGATGGTGTATTAGAAGACATTTATGTATCCTTATATTCTTGGGAATATCCAATTGATTTTATGATCTAAACACCTAAAAATAACTTAGGAGGACATCCATTAACCTTAGGAAGACCTTGGTTAGCTATAGTTGATTCTTTTATCATTTGTAGATATAGTGATAAGTTTAACTCTGATGGAATTTCAATGAATAAATTCACTTTATATCCACCTACAAAAATAATGATAGAGATAGAAAATGAATAATGGATATATGATGATAATGATATACAACCTATTTTTACTATCTCAAAAGTTAGTGAAGAATATCAAATTTTAAATTCAATAGAAAATAATGAATTATATTCACAATGTGATATTAGTAAAAAATTTCAGGAACATATTGAATATCTATCATCGAAACAAATGTATTTTTATTATATGGAAGAATTTGGCAACTCTTCAATATAAATTTTCCCATGAAAAACTTTAAATGTAAATAAAAATATGGAATAATTTCAAAGGAATAAATTAATAGAAACATTGCAAAAACACTCTTCTGCATATGCATGGGAATACACTGACATGAAAGGAATCAATCCTAAAAATTTCATGCATCACATATTGATCTGAAATGGGTGGACAACTTGTTATTCTTTTCAAACACGTTCCACTCAGTTAAACAAATTAAGATCTTGCTTATACTTGATAATGCGGAATCGAATACTTGATATAGGTGTATGTGTTTTAAAAATGTTTTAATGCTTTAAGTGTGAGGAATTAAAATTTTGTTTTTTCTGATAATAATCATGTACAAAAAACATAAATTGAAGCAAATAAGCATCGACACATAACATAAAATTTAATAAGGGAGTTCACCCAAATATCGTAGGCTACGTCTCCTTAAGCCTTTGTCAACTGACTTGTCTCTTTGGGATTATGATGGAAAATTTCTTTCACAAGTTAATAAATCAACTCCAATGGTTATTTGGATTTTACCATTGGGTTTATAATACCATCATACTCCTGGAATGGCTATTATCTCTCTGAATATGGACCTAGGCTCCCTTTGACTTGACCTTTTCTGTCGGTGCCCTTAAGCTTCCATGAGTTTCTCTATGGCACTAAATCCTTAAGAAATCCTTTTCTGTCCCTGAAAAATTTTATGTTGTCTCCATCATATATCAAAAATCCAAAATAGACTGGTCATTTTCTCCAAATGATCTCTGGCTCCCCAATCTAGGCCTCCAACCCCTGTTGGCTCTGGGCTGCCCAAAAATTCCCTATGGATTATTCAGCTCTAGACATCTCCAAGTGGATCTTCAAATCCATTCAATGGATTACGAATGTCCAAAATAGTCAGAATAGACTATTCACTTGCTGAAAAAGGCCTATGGCTGCTCTAGTTACACCTCCAACACCTGGTGGAACCCTGTGGCTCTAGGCTTACTGAACACTTCTCTGAAGCATCTAGGCCTTCATAAGTCTCCAAAAGCTTATTAAAATCCTTCCATTGGATTCAAAAGGTTCAAAATATTCATAATATACTATTGGTTTTCTGAGAATGCCCTTTGGTTGCCCTAGCTAGGCCTCATTCTCCTACTGGCCCCTGGTGGCCGTAGTCGCCCTTGGAACTTATCTGAAGAAACATAATGCTCAAAAGTCCTCTGATGGATCTTAAAAACTCACCAATGGCTCTATAATTTATGAAATTTCCAAAAATGACTATTGGTTTCCTTAGAATGGCCTCTAGCTGCCCTGGCTAGGCCTCATTCTGTTGCTGGCCCCTGGTGGCCCTAGTGGCCCATAGAACTTATCTGAAGCAAAATCTCATCCAGAAGTTCTCTTATGGTTCTGAAACCCTCACCAATGGCTCTAGAATTTCCAAGAAAGTCTAAATTGACTATTCACACTCTCAGAATGGTTAAGTAATGCTTAGGATAGAGTATAATCAATTTTTCCCACTAACTCCCTAGGAAAACTCCACTAATTGTGGAGGAACTGTAGTTAGCCCAACTAAATTTTTCCTGGGCACCAACTTTGGCACACCTCCAATATTTATGCCAACATAAAATTCAGGCTTAATTAGTGTTAATGTCGCTTAGGGGCAGATAAACCAAATTTTAAATGTTAAGCACGTTTTAGGCGCTAATGACAATTTATTGTGGATAAACCATGTTTAACAGTAATTAAAATTCATTAAAAAAATCCACCACCATTTGAATTAGCGCTCGGTCCTGGAGTCATGGCCACACGGGGAGGGGGCTGGCCCCCTCCAACCCCCAAACAATTGGCGGCTTGAATTTAAATAAATGTGGAGTTCCCTATGGGTAAGAACTACTCGATAGGAGAGATGGTTACACGCACGGTTTGCATGGTGGAGGTCAAGTATTAGACCCCACTCCACCTCATAAAATTTTACCTGGCGCCATAATAGCTGCTCCCACCAAATAAGCCATCATTGCTAAGTTTAACCTCCTCCATTCTTGGTTAGTGGCTTCACCAAAACTAGTTGAACTCCACTGATTTATATGGGTTTAAAACTATGTAATATATATATATCATTAACCTTAGTCCAAACTATATGACCCATAATTTGACCATGAAGTTAATGTCCAATCCGTCGCTGACACTTGTCACATTTCAATTGGCCTAGGAGAAATATTTTGGGGAATATTCTAAAATTATTCACTGGTATATTCTTTTTGCTGAATATGAATTTTCCCAATCAAACCTGGTCAACTATCAAAATTTTGTAGTTTACTGAAATTTTCAAAATGTGATAACTTATTCATACGGTGTCGGTTTTTCGAATCGTTCATGGTGCTGGAATCAGGAAGATGACATCTTTCTGGTCGCTCAGGTTTGGGACACTTTCGAACACTTTGAAATTTGAGCTACACTTGGGTCCTTGATCCAAATCTAATCACATATATATTCAAGAAAATTCTAGACCTATCTGACAACCTTAGAGAATAATGAATCCAAACTTAAGGGAAACTGTTAAGTAGGAACTACAAAAACTGTTAAATGTCAATTTAATTTATCCAATATCAGACAGTCAATGTGTTTCACCTTTATCAATTGTCCCTAAGAAGAATAAAAAATGGAGAGAATTTATTGATCATTGGGAACTGTATAAAGCTACTTTGAAGGATCATTTTCCACTTCCTTTCATAGATCAATTTTTAGATACATTAGTAGGGAAGAAATATTTTTCGTTTTTAGTTGGTTTTATTAAATATAATCAAATTTAGGTAGCACCAAAATATCAATACAAAATTGCTTTTACCTATCCATGGGGAGCCAATGCTTACTGAGTACTTCCTTTTGGATTATGTAATGCACCAACAACATTCCAAAGAGTAGTATTGGGTCTTTTCTCTGATCGAATTCATGATTGTGTGGAAGTGTATATGGATGATTTTACAGTCTATGGAAAATATTTTGAAGAAGCCGTTGAAAATTTGGAAAAAGTTCTCATAAGATGTAAGGAAGAAAATCTCTCACTCAGTCATGAAAAATGTTTTATGATATTTACTGAGGGGATTGTATTAGGACACCATATTTCAGGAAATGGAATTAAGGTAGACTCATCTAAAGTAAAATTTATTTCCAAATCAGTAGTTCCAACTTGTAAAAGAGATGTTAGGAGTTTTCTTGGTTTCACTAGATACTATAGAATATTTATAGAAAAAATTTACAAAAATTGCATCTCCACTCTTCAAATTGCTTACAAAATATTTTGAATTCAGTTGGAATCCTAATTGCCAAAAAGCCTTTGAAACTTTGATAGAGAATATTTCTGAAGCACATATGCTAAGAGGACCAAATTGGAAATTTCCTTTCCATATTTCATATACTACTCTTAGAGATGTATTGGGACAAAAGTACTTGACTCCTTATGCCATTTAATATACAATTAAAAATTTGACTCCTGCAGAGTTAAATTATACTATTACTGAAAAAGAGTTTTTAGTTGTTGTCCATTGCATTAACAAATTTAGACATAACATCACTGCTATGAAACTTTGATTCATACAAATCATTCTGCAATTAGATATTTAATGAATAAATCAATTGATAATGGTAGAGTCACAAGATGGTTATTATTATTTCAAGAATTCAATATCACCATTTTATATCGACCTGGAAAATAACACATAGTTGATGAATTCTTATCAAGAATTAAAAATGATAATAATGATATACCTATAGAAGATATTTTTCCCGATGAATATATTTTTGCAATATCTACTAAATCTCCATGGTTTGCATATATTGCTAATTATTAGGCCACAGGGAAGTTACCATCATATTTGTTTCCTAGAGAAAAGAGAAAGGAAATTCAAATGAGTGCATCTTATTCATGGATAAATGAATAATTGTATCAAACAGGTCCAAATATCATCATCCAAAGGTGTGTGAGAGAAGACGAAATACCTGAGATAATAAAAGCATTTCATGATGAACCATGTGGAGGACACTTCGCTGAAAAAATAACTACTTACAAAGTCCTTCTCTTGAGATACTATTGGCCTTCCCTTTTTAAGGATGCCAAAGAATATGTTAAGAGATGTGATAGTTGTCAAATAATGGGGAAACTTGTTCCTTCATATGAAATTTGTTAGGATATTCCAACACATAGGAAATAGTTAAGTATATATTGGTTTATTGTAAAGTTAGGTTGTCAAACTCAGCAATAAACTAAGCAAGAATAGACAACATAGGAAATATAAGCGTTGATTATATTATTATTCACAATGATATATATTTATAGTACATAGGTGTGACTCTTGGATTCCACATTCCAAGGTCACTTGGACTCCTCTTTGATTGTTTTCCTTCCACACTAATCGTAGGAGGATTAGGTGTCCAACATTCCACCCCTTAATCCGAAGGGGTATGTGTGAGTCCAAGAATAGAGTTGTAATACAAAATGGCATCACTTGGATGAATGTGCTGTCTAAAATTTTGGCATAAGGAGGTGGTTAAAGGATGAGCACCAACACTGGAACTCTTAGTGCAGTTCCCGAAACTCTTCCAAATCTAGAAAGAAGATGAGGCCTTCTAATAGAGGAAGTGCTCCTAATATTTTGAAGAGGGATACCTTCAACTCGGAAAAAGGGAGGTCTACAACCTGCGGTGAATTAAGGATGACCACCAACTCTGGAATGTTTGATGAAATTCATGGAACTCTACCAAAACTGGCAAGAAGTTGAAGTCTTATGCTAGAGGAAATGTCTCGAATTATTTGAAGAGGAAGAATATCAACCTCACATAGATGGTTTAAGGATGACCAACAACCAAATGCATGCTCATGGGAATTTGTTTCTCTAGCTACAACTCTAAATTTGGAATGACAGGTTGTGTCTCAGGCTCGCTTGAATTTATGTCTTTGACTACAACTTTGAATCTAGAATGGCAGGTTGTGGCCCTGGCTCGCTTGATGTGGCTTTGAAGCTTGTAGATGACCACCATTTTCCCCACTGTCAGATAAAAGGTGAGATGATGGCGAAAACTCAACTACAAGACCTTTATTATTCTAGAATAAATTCTGACATATGACTTAAATATCTTCTTGGTTGTTGTTTCCCAATGCCAAGAAGTGATCCATCCAAGATGAATCTTTGTTCTTGCAGGAGGCTTGTTTATGAAGCATCTGTGTGAATAATGAGTGTGCTGACCACATTTCTTGCATGGGTGAATATCAAAAAACTGATATTTCATATGGCTACCTCGATCACAATGTTTGCATTTTACAATCTGTTGTTTTTGTCGTGGAAGAGGAGGAGAATCTAGAAAAACTGAAGGTGGGCTATCATGACGAAATAAAGCACTCTAATATTTGATGGGCTTGGAGTAGTTTGTAATATGAAAAGACACCTCCTTATAATATTTGTTAGCCACCTATAAAATTTGTTATATCAAAAGGTGGCTAAGACTTTTTTGAGCCTTCAAGGAACAAATTTTATTGCTAAAAAGTGTTGGCTCTTAAATACTCTTGAAGGCCTCATGCCTCTGTCCAAAATCTTCATTTTCTATTTCCATTTTATACTCTATAATTTCTGCTAAATTCCAAGAGAAAGACTGCTATAAAACCAACATTCCCCCCCCCCCCCCCCCCGCCCTCCTCTTCCAAAACTAACCTTCATTTTGCTCCCCTTTTTCTCCATAAACTCCTTTATTTTTCGTGATTCCTCTTCTTCCATTCGTGAAAATCCTCTTTACGTAGTTTAAAACTCATTTTTAAACTATACCGAAACCCCCAAATCCATTGAAAACTCTGAAAAATTTCATTAAAAAACAAGGTTTTTGTTACCATGGACTTAAGCCCCCTTGGGCTAAGTCCTAACCACTTCCCCACCATACGATTTGGGGCTGGAACCAAGCACAAACCCTTTTCGGCGCTCATCGCATTGCAAACATCCAAGTGAGCAAGTCTTTGTGCCATTATAATAACTCCGATGCAATTAAGCCTCGTGTTTTATAAACCCCGATCATATTATTTTTCATAGAAACCATGAGCCCGCCTTCCGTGTTTAAAACCTTGTAATAATCCATTCCCGATCACCTTTTTCTTTTGTAGAGTCATAAAACCCATTTATCCAAAGTTTTGATCTAATGTGCCAAATTCACGTGTTAAATGAAAATGGTTAGATTAAAAAGACCCGATCGCGCAATCGCATCAGAGAAATTCACAATGGGTTGATTGAAAGACCTGCATCAAACTTTCCGATGCGATTGGGTCATATATACATAAACTCTGCCCCCCCCCGCCTTTCTCCTCCATATAACTTTCACCCGGGACCAAGTGTTAAAGATCCCAAGGCACTCAAATCGCATCGCAAAATTCCAATGGGTTGATTGAAAAGCCCAAGCCCGAGGCTCCGATTGCGATTAACTCTTTGATATATATGCCCCAGGTCCATCATGTTCCATATAACTAAAGGCCCCACAGTCGGGAGCCTATCCACTTCATATGTATAAAACCCACCCCCAAAACCAAAAACTTCGTATAATATTAAACTTTGGGTTTTATAAAGTTTTAAAGGGTTTTCCACTGGTTCGCTTTAAAAGAAATCCCCGTCGTTGATCGTAAGCCGATCAATGGCCAATGCTCATCGCATCAGATTTTTTCATCGCATGCCTTTGTTTTCTCCCTCCGATCGGCTAACCCTCTGATTCATTCTCCACCGTTGATCTAATTCTTAGATCAACGACCCGCGCTACATCGTATCGCAAGTTTTTTGCCGAGCGCCTTAACATGATTCCTCTGCCGATTGCGATCCTCCGATTGGATTTGGACCGTCCACGTGTCCAGATCGGATGGTCCCAAATCATTCCTGTCTTATTATTCCCCCTGCTCTCCTTTTTTAACCTCTTCTACGCAGATCTCCACCATTGGATGTTGTCATCCAACGGCTATGCCCCTCCCCACATCCTCTGCAGCAGTTAAACCCACAACGCAGGATTTCTTGATATTTTGTGTGTTTTTTGCAGGATTAATGGTTTTCCATTATGTTAAATGAAAGGGCCAAGGGTCGGGAATGACGATTCCCACGCCTTCGATTTATCAAAGATAACCATTCACGGGGCTCTACTCCATGTCTCGTCATTGCTTCATGAGGCACTGATGCCATACGAGCCCTGTGTGGCCCTGCGCGTCGACAAGACACTGTGTTATTAAATCATGATTAAAAGAATATTAGTGTTGAAGACATATTTGCGGGGATCACATCTAAGATTGATTATTAAAATCCTAATCCCCCAAATTAAAACATAGTTAAAAAAAAATCATAAGTGTCTAACATACAGAAAGGCCTCCACCACCACACTTGAGGCGAATTGATTCCTCCCAGCTACCATAAGTGCCACCTGTGCCTCAAAGCATTCAAACAGAGGCTGATTTTATTGTTCAAAATCATATATTCGCCTCAGTACAGCCAGAGAGTTACTTCTGCAAGGAACTTAATGCAAAAAATATCTGCAGAGTTACTCCAACATGAAATAGAGCCTCAAAGGTCAACAAAAGCTCCCACCAAGCTTAATTCATAAATGTAAATCAATTAATACAGTAACACAGCTGTAAGCTTCTCCACCGAGCCCCTCAAAGGCTGAGAAGTCATTAATCTGTATTAATTGTCCTAAGAGATCTTTTATCAAATCTCACCTCCTCATTCTTCTATAAATACTTCTGTAGAAGATGAGAAACCGTTGGTTGCAAAACTTTGAAATACATTTGAGCTTAAACTTCTGATTGTAAATAGTGTTCACTAGCCCTTGGAGCTCTGCTTGTGATGGATAAGTTAGGCTGAGAAGTGAAGATGATTTCTGAACTGAAACATTGGACTTAAAGCTGTAACTGGTTTGGAGCATCAATACAAGCTGATTTATGGGATCCTGGTCTATGTTGACGGTGACGTTTTTCTCATTGTAACTTGTCATTTTGTTTCTGTTTTCACTGTGTTTCATCTTCTCTTATAAAGAACAACATGCATAGAGTTAGGACCTACTGTATATCAGTAACCTTCTCTGACTAAAAATCTTTATCTGAATGTTTTCTTCCAATATGTGTTATTTAGGAATGATTTAATTCAGTTTAAGCATAGGAATGCTGGCGTTCCCTCGTCTTATTTCCTTAGTTGAATATTATTCTTGAATGTTATGTTCAGAATTAGTTAAGTAGAGATAAACTAAGGAAGATATGGTGTGCCCTGGTCCTAGTTTTGTCCCAAAACACTGTCTGAATGTTTCCCTTGGAATGTGTTGAAAGCTGGTTAGTTTGAAGGTACTTACCAGATCTTAGGCCATTCTTTGTCATCATTTGTGTTTCCCCTGTTTTTAAATGTTTTCTATTGAAAGTGCATCAAAATCAGGCTAGTTTAGAAGTACTTGCTTGATCTTAGATTTATTTTATGTCTTTCTTAAGTGTATGTCAAAGGAGGTTAGTTTAGAAGTACTTACCTGATCTTGGGCTACTCTTTGTTCTTCATTTGTTTAAATTCCCCTCCTTGCTGTATCATTTCATTCCATAAATCAAACTTTGAAGAGATCCTTAGACATAGATGACTTGCCCCATGGACCACTCTTGCCCCTTGTTGTTTCAATTAAACCCTATTATGACTCCATATCCCAATGGACTAAAAACCAGCGTTATATCTATCTTTTTGGCCAAAGCTTTTTCTATTTGCGTGCAACTTCACACCTTTGAAACTCTTTGCACTTAGAACTTTTCCCTCAAATAATATTCATGCTCAACCATCCAAAAACAAAACAAACCCTTGGTCTTCATAACTAGCCTAATATCATTACCCCAAACTTCAAAGACAAATCCATCTTTGCACTTATTGGAGAGATCCCTCTCCGGATTCAGGAGGGCTAGATCCTAGAATCCCAAAGTGGTTGAAATGATGTTTCTCCCTACGACCATACTTTTTCCAATTTTGCTGATTACAGGGAGCTAACAATATCCAAGACCTGTTCTATGATTTTTTTTGACAAGCTCTTCCCAAAGTCTGATGATGGGCTTGGGAAGTGCAGGATGAATTTTTTCTTCTGCATTCAAATATGTTCTTGTAATGGGCTCAATGATATCAAGAATTTCTTGATGTTGGCTACTGTCAACTTTGGACTCAAAAATGGTTTTATTAAGTTTATAATCATGACTACACTTGTATAGCTCCTCTTGTTGTAGCAGAGATTCAAGCTGTAAAAAATCAATTTTCTCTTGTGTGTTTTGCAGACAAGTCTGAATGTTTGAAAGAGAGGCTTTGCTAATTTGGATTGTGTTATCAAATGTAGAAATTATATAGTTCTTAATAACTCTAAGAAATATTCAATTTGAGCCATTTAAATTTCAAAAAAAGGTTTGTTGGTGTTTTGTTAAACCCACACTTTGACAATCAGCTAATCACAAAATAATGAAGAAAATAAATACTCACTTGCTATTTCCTCGAGGAAAGATCATAACTTAAGGATGTAGGTTCTTAAAATATGCCTCTATAAATCATATGGCCATCAAAAAAATACATACTCTAAAATACCACATGGCCCTCTTACCGAATGACAAGATAATGTTTTTGGAATTGAGTGTCTCTAATATATCGTTATCACACAAAAAGTTTTAAGAAGTATGATGGCTAACTTCCAACGAGTACAAAATACAAGAAACCAAGCAATATTTGGCCTCTCACAATGGATAGAGGCACATGGTGCTCATCCGCAACGTTATCCACTAAAGGGTTGTGTGTACACATAAACAACGGCAACCACAAAACTTGTGTCCAAATCATGAGTCCATGGTGCATAAATGGTTCCTGCAATTGGAGGGACTGGTCAACTGGATAATTCACAGAAATGTCGAGCAGGACTAGGAACTTCCTTAGCTCCAACTCCTCCATGATCCTTCTATTGGAAATCTCTACAACGTTTTTAGAAGCAGAGGTAATACTTTGTGGTGGAGCAAGCAATGAATCTTCTTATTCAGAAACCAATCAAGGACGATTTAATATTCTAGCTTCTAATAGTTGCGGCTAGTTGAGATTCATCGATTCATATCCACATTGGGTGACGGAGATGATGCCAATGCCCAAAGTCATGGGGGACATGTTACTCCTTCCAACGGGATGCGTTCTTATTATTAATGGAGCTCTCAAAGGCACAACTGGCTACAACCTCGCTCATGGTCCAGTTCTTCAACCTCTTCCTTATAAAACTCTAAATACTACTAATGTTAATTTGACTCATCATGCTGACCTTCCTCAATCCTTCCAAATATTCCACAAAGGGAGCTTTGTTGCTAACCTGCGCAGAAGGGACTGGATGTGAATAGTGTTACTATAATACAACTCAGGTGTGGCGCAAGTATGGAGTAAGCTGACAGCATGAGGGAAACCTGGAGTATGTAACAGTGTAAGAGAGGTATGGGATTTGTGGTATGGTTTCGGTGGGAGAGACCAGTGTATGGATTTGGGGAGATATATACTGGTGTATGGATTTGGGGAGAGGGACTGGTGGAGGGTGGAGGGCTGAGAGGCCAAGGTGCTGAGAAAAAATGCTATGGAAAGGCGTGAGGGTGCAGATCCAAGTGGAAGGGAGACCTATGAGAGGCCACGAAAGTGGTATGGATTGAAGACAAGAAATAATGGCACATTGTCTAATCCAGAATACCCGGTAATCTACAGTTACAAAGAAAGTGGCTGATTTAATAACAACACAATGTAGGGAATGCTGAGGGATGGAATATTGACTGGTACAGGTGTCAGTTGTTTTGAAAAATTACAAAGAAATGCCTAGAATAACATTTTGGGATGAGATCTAAAGCATTCACTGAGCATCTATGTAGTTTGTCAGAGTGGTGCAGGTTTGCAACTTGAAAAACAAAGAAGGAAGAACTAACATGTAGAGAGGCCACAAAAAACGTGGCTCAAAATGGAGCACGACCAGCAATCACCCGCTCTGATACCATGTTAAATTCATTAATTGACTAGGCAGAAATAGACAACATAGGAAAGATAAGTGTGGATTATCTTATTATTCACAATAATATACATTTATAGTACATTAGGTGTGACTCTTGGATTCCACATTATAAGTTCACTTGGACTCCTCTTTGACTGTTCGCCTTCCACTCTAACCCTAGGCGAATTAGGTGTCTAACATTAGGTAAAGTGTGTTTCTTTAATATTTAATTTTGTAACTTATAATCTGACGGTCAAGATATGTAGTGATATGACCGTTCATTCTCTCCTCGGTATTACCGACACTTGATCCTAGGCATAATACCTGATTAGTCCATGATCTCTATTTAAAGAGCATGGAGGTTAATTTGTTCAGTGACCGTTTTTGAGAGAAGCTTATGTAAATTTTCTTTCTTTATATTAATAAATTTCCTAAAGTGGCCACATTAGCTCAGGTCGTGGACTGTTTCCCTCTTCGAGGGTTTTAAACGCGTCAAATACTGGTGTATTGAGCTATGATATGTTTGTGAGCGGTGACCTTTGGGTTTGATCTAAGGAACTTACCCTGTAAATTATTACATGGTATCTGAGCTATTTGAGGGTCGCATCTGTTGTTGATCCTAATTTGAAGCCATTTTTTACTGCATGCGACTACTATTTCTAGATCTATTATTTCTGGCCACTTTCAGGCCGAGTGAACTGCTCTGTTGTGTCTAGAGCCTCTGTTCTAGTGAGGAATCCATTTCGTTTCATGCAAAAAGGTTTATGGGTGTCTTAGCTATGTCATTTTAGATCTGGAGGTAAAAGGCACGCAAAAAAAAACCCTTCCTCCTTTCCAACAATTACTAAGTTTTTTACTAGGTCACTTGGTCTAAACTTACTTTTTGAGAATAGAGGCCTTGGGTTCAAGTTAATTTTTCTAAAATGTTTTTTTCAAGTGTTTTTTTAAAAGCACATGTAACTTATGTTTTAAAGTTACTTTACATAATAGTGTTTGTCACCCATTATAAAAAGTGAGTCACTTAGAGTCTAAAGTCACTTTATCTTTTATTTAAGTTACAGTCTACTTGGTCACTAGTTCATAAAGTAACATTGTAAAAGTGACTCTCACTTATTTATAAAAGTGGTTCACATAAAGTAGTTTAAAAAATAAATTGAGCTTATTATATTATGTTTGGAAAGGGGGGATTTTTTTTTTAAGTACAACTTCATCATCAACTTTCAACCTATCATTGTGACTACTTGGCATCTACTTCAACATTTCTTCAAAAAGGCATAACTTCTTCATCTGAAAGCCATTTTCAGAGCTATTTTTTTAAATCGGCCTACTTTTTTGAGATATTTCTAGTGGAGCAGTTAGTTTCAACCTTTACAGCTTCAGTTTTTAAAAATGGAAAGTGCATGCCCTGTTATTCTTAAAAACACCAATTATTTCCAATGGCTATCATATACTTGGTTAGAAGTAAAGGGCTTTATAGAATAGCCTCAGGACTAGAATCTAAACCTACCGATGAAGATAAAAAGGTTAACTGGGAAAATAAACAAGATCAAGCTTGAGAGTTGAAAAGAATTTCCATTGCTCAAGATCTTAGATTTCATATCCAAGAAATTGACTCCCCTGATGAAACTATGAAAAAGCTAAATATTGTTTTTGGCATTCAAAATAAAATCAGATCCCACCAGCTTGAAAATGAGTTTCTTACTTTGAACCCCAATAATTTCTCCTCTATTGAAGATTTTTTGTCCAAATTCAAGACCCTTATAATTCTCCTAGAAGGTTGTAAGGTCAAAAAGGAAGATGGTAGTCTTATATTTTTTTTTATTACTAAGTTAGGCCATTCATATTCTATATTTGTTTCCATCTTCCATTCCACTAGAGAAGCCCTCATTTCTCAAGGAACACCCTACAAGCCCCCCTCTTTTGATTTTTTTTGTGATTATTTGATAGGAGAACAATAAAAACTCTTACTCCTTGGTCTTATTAATACTAGAAACTCTTCTATGAAAGCCTTAGCATCACAACAAGAACCAATTTCAAAGAATCCTAAGAAGCAACATCTTAAAAATAATGGCCCTAAGCCAAACAAAGGTCTTAAGCAATCTCAACCACAAACTGAAAAATAAACTCAACAAACTGATAAGGAAAATAAAACCAAAGGGAAGAATACATATATACATTGCAACTATTGTAATCGTGATGGCCACATAGAGTCAAAATGTTGTAAGAATATGGAAGCCTTGGAAGCAACAATGAAGAAGCACAACATCCATTTGAATAACTCTTCAACTTCATCTTCAGGAATGGAAATTTCTGCATGTCGTTTTCAAGCATCAAGATCTGGTTATGCATTGAATATATCTTCTTCTTCTCATTCTTATGAGTGTCTCATTAATCATGGAGCCCCTTACCACATGGCCAAAAATTAGCCATTTTTTCTTCTTGAAATGATTGTAACACTAAAAATATTTATTTTGGTGATGATATATTTCTTATTGTTATAGGGTATGGAACCATTCATCTAGATAAAAGTCAGTTTAATGATGTATTATGTGTTCCTACCTTGTCCTGCAACCTTCTATTTTTTTATCAGATAACTCATTCAGGTGAAGGGAAAACCGTAGAATTATCACCTCATGATGTTGTAATTAAGGACCTAAGAGATCCTAGACATATTTTAGCTACTAGCATTGTTGATGATTCCATAAGGTTGTATAATTCTGACAACTTTGGGTCATCATGTCTTCCCTCTGTTTTTTTTTCTCATAATGATGAAGTGAACAAACTTTGGCATGAGAGATTTGGTCACTTAAACTATCTCTCTCTTCAAAATCTATGTGAAGAAAATATGGTGACAGGTATTCCTATGGTATCTTGCCGAGATGGTGTTTTTTTTGGTTGTGTACTCGGAAAACATCATCAAGATATCTTTGACAAGTGTGCCTCTTAGCACGCTTCGGCCCCTTTGCAGCTTGTGCACACTTATTTATGTGGTCCACTTCCAGTTGTTTCTTTCTCTGGATACAAGTACTTCTTAACTTTCATTTATTATTTTTCCAGACGCAATTAGGTATACTTATTAAAACTCAAGAGTGGAATTTTTAACATGTTCTTGGCATTTAAGGCCTTTGTTGAGAAACAATTTGAACATCAAAATCTTAAGTTAAGATCTGACAATGGAGGAGAATATGTTAACAACAAATTTATCAACTTTTGCATTGATTATGGCATTCAATTGCAACATGTTGTTTCATATACTCCACAAAAAAGTAGTGTAGTTTAATGGATGAATCACATTCTAAAAGAAATGGCTAATTGTATGCTTCAATCTAAAGTACTTAGTCTTAATTTTTTAGCAGAAGCAATTAAATGTGAAAATTACATTGTATGTCACACTCTTACTAAGGTTTTAAGGAATATCACTCCAAAAGAATACTGGAGCTCGATCAAACTAGATTTAATTCACTTTCGTGTTTTTAGAAGTGAAGCTTGGGCCCATATTCTAGATGAGAAACATAAAGCCTTAGAACCTAAGATTGAAAAATTCATTTTTGTTGGATATTATGAAGATGTCAAAGGAGATAGACTTCTTCAACCCAAATCAAAAAATGTAATCATTACAAGAGATGTAAAGTTTAATGAAAACATGTTGACTTGGGAGCCTATTTTGGCGGGTGTGCTGCCTTTGGCCTGCGAGCCTAATTAAACATATGTTCCACCTCTCTCTATCTCTTCTACTTCTTACACCATTCCTTCTACCTCGGATGATGACATCGAGGATGAAAATCCTCCTCCACCTCCTCAGGATCTTCGTTCAACTCCACAACTTCCAAAATGGGTCTTCTCTACTCAGGATATAGCAAGTTCTCTTATGGGTGACCCTGCAGATCAACATCGTACACGTTTTCAGTTCAACAGAGCCTCTTCCTTATTGGCTCAAATTCCAAAAAATCATGATCCAAATACCTTTGAATAAGCTTCAGGTCATCCAGATTTTCATTTAGCTATGAATGAAGAATATCGTTCCTTATTGGCAAATGATACTTGGGATCTTGTTCCTCTTCCAAAGGGAAGAAAAATTTTCAGATGCAAATGGGTTTATAGAAAAAAGTTTGGACCAGATGTAAAAGTCGATAAACATAAAGCTCGTCTTGTTGCTGAAGTATTTTCATAACTTTAAGGAATTGACTATACTAAAAATTTATCCCTTGTTTCCAAAATGAATCCTATCCACCTTGTTTTTTCCATTTTTTCCTCCTTTAAATGGGAATTCCATCAGATGGATTTTAAATCCGCCTTCTTACATGGGGACTTGCATGAAAAAATGTACATGGAACAACCCTCTCACTTTATCCAAAACGAATCTAGCCTTGTCTATCACCTTAATAAGTATCTCTGTGGTTTCAAACAAGCCGCTCGGGCTTGGTATGCCAAAATGGAAAGATTTCTCTTAGATAATGGCTTTTTTACATGTCATTCTGACAACACTGTCTACACCAAGAAAGTGGGTAAGTCCTTAGTCATCCTTGTTCTTTATGTTTATGATATTATCCTTACTATTAGTGATCCAAAACATATAAAACATGTGAATTCTGGCCTCAAAAATAAGTTTGAAATGACATACTAAGGACACTTGCATTATTTCCTTGGTATTCAAGTCTTACAATCCAAAGAAGGTATTACCCTTTCTTAGTCTAAGTATGCCTGTGATATTCTACACCACTTTCACATGGAAGAATGTAAGTCAACCCCTTCTCCCTTTCAATCTGGAATCAAGCTTGCAGTCACTTGTACTTCCCCTAAAGTTGATGCTACCTTATACCGTCAACTTGTTAGAAGACTTATGTATCTAACCCATACCCATCCTGAACTTTCCTTTGTCGTTGGTCTTATTTCTTGGTTTATGCACAAACCACATGAAATTCACTGGAAAGAAACTAAAATAATACTTCTATATATTCGAGGTACAGTTCAATTCAGGATTCATTACTGTGCAAGAGCATCTCCATTGTTGATTGGTTTCACTAATTCTGATTGGGCTGGTGATCCTAATGATTGAAATTTTACTACAGGTTATGTATTCACTCTTGGTTCAGGACCTATTACATGGTATTATAAGAAACAAAGTGCAATCTCTCTTTCTTCAGCAAAAGCAGATTATCATGGTGTTATTCAAGCCAGTAAGGAAGCTTTGTGGCTTCGTCAAATCCTGTTTGAATTTTGTCTTGATCAACAGCATCCAACTACACCTTGGTATGATAATCAGAGTGTCATTAAGCTATGAAAATATCCAGTTCAACATCACCGCATGAAACACATTAAGATACACATACACTTCATCAGAAAGCTCATTCGTGATCGTGTTCTTGAAGTGCACTGTTTTTCAACCAATTTTCAAGTTGTTGATATCTTACAAAGTCTCTCACAAAAGCGAATTTTACAAAACTTCAATCTATTCTTGGAGTTCAGGAAATTTATCATTAATGGGGGATATGCTTTAATGCCTCCTTCCTTTATAAATCGTTCAATCCTGTCCCAAGTTGTTCTTAAGGGGAGATTTTAGGATATTCTGACACATAGAAAATAGTTAAGTATAACTTGGTCTAACGTAGAGTTAGGTAAAGTGTGTTTCTTTAGTATGTACGTTTGTAACTTATAATCTGACGGTCACGATATGTATTGATCTGACAGTTCATTCTCTCCTCGGTATTACTGACACTTGATCCTGGGATTAACACCCGATTGGTCCATGATCTCTATTTAAAGATCATGGAGGGTCATTTTTTCGTTGACCGTTTATGAGAGAATATTATGTAAATTTTCTTTATTTATATTAATATATTTCCTAAAGTGGTCATGTTGGCTCAAGCCTTGGACCATTTCCCTCTTCGATGTTTTTAACCACATCAAATACTGGTGTATTTCTTTGTGATCTCTTTGTGAGTAGTGACCTTTGGGTTTGATCTAAGGAACTTACCATGTAAATTCCTAAAAAATTCCTTTACAACCTCAGGTACTTATTGAACCTTTTGAAAAATGGGCTCCAGATTTTTTTGGACCAATCAGTCCACCATCAAGACAAAAGAGGTATATTCTTGTATGCACTAATTATGTCACTAAATGGGTACAAGCTAAAGCACTTTATTTTTCTACTGAAAATTTTGTAGTTTCAATAATTTTTGAGGATATTTTTACTCCTTTTGGTGTCCCAAGGGAAATTTTGATAGATCATGGTATTAAATTCATATCCGAGATGGTGCAGAAGATAGTAGAAGAATAAAAAATCAAACATAGAAAGTATACTCCATATCATCCACAAGCAAATGGACAAGTAGAATCTACTAACAAAGTGATTGAAGCAATCCTTAACAACACTGTACATTTTCATTGAAGGGACAAGGTAGACTCAAGCTACCATAGGCTTTATGGGCCTACCGCACCACATGGATATGAACAATAGGACACACTCCCTAAGAAATTTTTAATGGGAAGAAAGTCCTATTTCTAATTGAGTTTCAAATAAAAACTTTCGAGACAGCAGTTAAGTTGGGACTTGACCTGTCAGAAGCACAAAAGCATAGAATAGAACAACTCATTAAGCTTGATGGAATAAAAAAATAGTTATTCAAATGACTAGCCTAGTTCAACAATAGATATCCAGATGGAATGATAAATATATCAAAGAAATAAAATTTCAAGCAGGAGATTGGGCACTACTCTTTGATTCAATATTCAAATATTTTCAAGGAAAATTTCAAACTCACTGGCTTGGGCCTTATGATATTGAGAGATTCTTTGATAATGGATCAATCAGGATCAGAACCATTGATGAAGAAAAATTTCCTCGTAAATGGGCATCGACTGAGAATTTATCACAAACCATTGACAAAGGAGGATTTTTTTTAGATTTTTCAAGACAACACTGATATAAAATTGGTTAATAATAATCATTCTTCTTCTCCGACTTAGAAATCTTATTTAATTTGATTACTTAAAAAAAAGAGAAAAGAAAAATTTAAAAATATTATATATATATATATATAAGCATGAAAACCAACTATTGTTGGCATGCTTATATAGAAAATCAAAGGTGAAAACCAAAATTATATATATATAAGCATGAAAACCAACTATTGTTGTCATGATTATATAGAAAATCAAAGGTTAAGACCAAAATTTTAAGGAACCTTAAATTTTCTTTATTCCTATTTTAAAATCCCATTTTCTTTGAATCCCTTTCCTTTTTCAAAGAATAAAGTTAGCTACAGAATTACTAAGATTCTACAGCTCTAATAAAATTCTGCAGATAATATGTGACAAGACCTTTTTGACTGAAGCAATTGAAGAATTCACTAAAGAGCACCTGAAGACAATACAAAGAGAAACAATTAAGGGTTAGAAAAATCAATTCAAGGTATGAAAATGAAAAAAAAAATTTCATAATAAGGATTTAAACATTGGCGTATTAATTATATGGGCATTATATACCACCAATTCAAAAACATTATTAATAAGAGCTTATAGTGTCAAATCAAATCAAATATAAAACACTGCCATTTAACCCTTCATCATTACACGAACACCCCAACATCAAATCCCAATTTCATTGTTGAAATAATCCAAATCATACTCTAACGATCAATTCTTCTTGACCACACTCACATTCTCATTAAACCTGAAACCTCACTCATCACGCTCTCATTCATTCTGAATCTCTTGTTCATACCATAACCGAAATCGCATACCCTGTCAAAGAGGCAGTCTTAAGGAAAAGCCTCTCAAACCCTGGGAGTAATAGTAAGGATAGAACTGGAAGGACATAAGTTCATGGAAGGTTACCCACAGGTAAAAGAGGTGCTACAGAAATCAAAGTGGCTCAGTTTCATGGAGAATTTTGAAGCTTTTAATAAGGAGGTAACTAAGTCATTTTCCATAGATTTCGATGTAATGGAAGTCGAAATAGGATATGTAAAATTTTCAATAACAGAGGCTTTCATTATTGAAGCCACTGTACTACCAAGAACTGGAGAGAGTTCGTTCAAAAATAGAGAAATAGAAGGTGAAGAATGGAAATTCTTTCTGAAAAATCCAGGTATGGATACCACAATATTTAAAAAGGGAATACCTAGCACAAAAATTAAATAAAAAGAGAGGAATTTGCTATTAATAATTCAAAAATTTGTCACCTGTGAGGGAATATTTCAATGCATGTTCTTTTATCATGTTAGATTGTTGATGAATTTTTTTGAAGGTAGTAAGTTAATATTCCATACTTCTTTTTGCATAGCTTAAGGAAAATTCCAGGAAATGTTCAAAGGAGAATCTAGTTTATAGACAACACAATGTATCATAGTGGGTTTATTAAAATTCTCATTGAATTTAATCTTAAAATTCTAGGAGATACTTGCGAAAAATTCCTATTTCAGAATCATTTCAAAGACGGAAACAAAGAACAACCCTGTAGTATCAAAGCAAAAAGGGGAGGGAAAAGAAAAATTGAAGATCATGTCGAAAGTGAACAAAAACCATCTCAAGAACAGTTATAAGATGATCTTCCCATTACAAAATTTCTAGGAAAAAATAAGAAGTAAAGTGATAAGAAGAAGGAAGACAGCAAAAAAGAAAAATATACATCCAAGAAAATAGAGAAGTCCAAAATAAGGAAGAAAAAGACAAAACTTAAAAACCCTCCTCCATCAGTAAGAATAAGTGCTAGGATCTTGCAAGCAATAAAAGAAGCATCTCCAAAAGGTACAAATTTTTTTGACTTAGAAGAGGAACCTAGGGTTCCATCACCCACTGTTATTTCACTTACTCATAGTACTGGTCGAAGGACCCCAGAAATTTATCCTCTACAGTAGCAAATTTATGACTACATTGAATCTCTGGAAAGAAAAGATATGGGGAAGACATTAGTCTTAGATCAAAGGGAAGAAGCTCAACCTCAAGTCCACAAGAACCTCCAACTGAGAACACCTTAAGACAAGAGATTTTTGATCTAGAAATACTAAATAGGCATATAAAACATGAGCATGAAGCCTTAAAGTTGTAGAAAAAGACTGAGAAAACTAAAAATGACAATATCCTTTTGCATTTGGGCTTATGGTACAAGAAAAAAATAATTAAAGAAAAAGAATAAAGATATTAAAATACAGGTCATAAACTTGAAGTAAAAAATATTGATGAGGAAACCAAGGATCGTTGTGACTAGAAATAAGGAAAAGAAGTTAAAATTGGATGTTTTCGCAGAATTTTCAGGACAGATGCAGTAGCATTTCAAGGACCATCAATTTTGTGTTTTTGCATGAGGACATGCAATGACCTCCTCGTGGGGAAATGTAGAGCCTCATGATTGCCTCATTTTTTACACTTCCTTTCGCCCATCTTCCCTTATTTTTGTCATCACCATCAGCTCAAACAAGTGTTAAACTACAATTTTTGACTTCGTAAGGTATTTTAATGACCTTTTTTTAATATTTTCATATGTTCCTTATTATTAAATTAAAATTTGTATTTAGCTACATAATTAATGCAATTCTGCAGCTGATCCACGTTTTTGTAGCCATTGCCATGGTTCGATGTGTTCTAAGGTGCCAAATGAGTAAAAAAGTATGCGAACAGGTGGAGAATGATCCTCTCATGGATTTCATCCTATCTATTCGATCAAAATCAAGTATGAAATCGTTCAGATGCACAGTCAAAGGAACGTTCAACCGGATGCTAGAAAAGTGAGCGAAGAGTCTGAAGCAATCTTGCTTCATGATTTTCTTTGACAAATAGCAAATCGTGAAGCAAAACAGTCTTATTTTATATTAAAGGTTTAATTTGTTAGTCCAAATAGGTGTAAAAGCCTCAAAACAATTAATGAACAAGATTTTATAAATATAGGACCAACAAATGTATTAACAATGTGAATGATGATATGACCGTGAATTCATAAAAACTCTATTTTATTCCTTTCTTGAATGAATAAGTATTTTGGAGAATCAATGCACAACTAGCGTTGAATTAAATTCGAAACCATCTTTTGTGGAGGGCGCCTCCAACATAGAAGGTTCTATTTCATTTATGTTTTCATTTATATGTTTTTCATAGCTCTGTTTTTATCATTTGATGTAGTTTTAATTTATGATGTGTTAAATATTGTAGTCATTTCCATACTTTCGCGTTGTTACTTAGAGTAGACGCTTAGAAGGTTTTTCATTTTATTTTATGTAGATTCATTTTCCTTTTTTATTTGATTAAATTCAGAAGTAATCTTAGTTTTATTCCTATGCAACCGTGGTTTATTGTAGATTAGTTTTCCCTGTGTAATTTATCTTCAAGAACATTGAAATATTTCATTTCCAGTTTCAGTGATTTCCTTTCACGCAATGGTGATTGTATGATTTACTTTTTGGTACAAGAATGAGAATGATTTCTAGTTTTACAGTGATTTCTGGCCAGAACAATAGTGATTTATTCATTTCTTTGCTTAGTCTCATTTACATAACACTTCATTTCTGAAAACAAAAAGATATCAGAGTTATTTTTATAGTTTGATTTTCCCTATATTAGGTTCTCAGATACTAATAGATAAATCAGTTAGGACTTTTTCAAAGAGATTTTTTATAGTTTTTGAAACTTAGTTTAATATTGTCCTTTTTTAGTTGTAATTCAATTCATCAATTTCATTAAGGACATACAAAATAAAGCAAAATAAAACATTTATAAAAACAAACTTCACAAATACAATCATCATAATAAACTAAGAAAGGCTTCTATGCTATATAGTGCACTTGCACTTCACAATATTACCAACTCCGTCGATAATTTATGATAGCAATTTAAGAACATTAAATTGAATAAACACAACCCATACCGCTTCCTCTTTTTCTCTTCTTCTAATTCTCTCCTTCCTTGTTCTGCTTGAAAAGATCATGTGCTAAAAGGATTAGATTTCCATTTCCTGCTACTTTCTCTGGTCGAATCATACTTGATCCTTTTCCTAGGAGCTACACTCCTTGCTTGAGGGGTTATCTATTTTTCCTCCCAAACATGTGGAGCTGGTGGATCTTGGAGTGAACTGGTCTCCATCTCTGGATGTAAATTTCTAACTACATTGTACAAGTTATTCACCTTCTCATATTCTGTGGCAGATATTGATTAATATCTTCAATTGAAATTGGTCCTTTCATAATTTTGCATGCACACTGTCTTTGGATAATATCCATAAAGTCATTAGTTGAAAAGTGTAAGCGATCCAGCTCTTGTATTTCTATAGTTACCGCCTTGTGGCTCTTCATTTCATACAATATGATCCTCAAAGGGAAGGTGGTCCAAGGGGATTTCTTCCTTCTATTAACGACTCTTGACAACCCTTTGTCTAGTTGATATGATACTTCTTACATGACCACCTTATTGGTCACATATTTTGGCATGAGATGAGGAAATATTTGACATCCAAAACACCTGATATATGTTCCCTCAAGTGTTGCAAACCAATTTTTGATATCTTTGAATGACCCCTTCACCTAATCGTTCATGAAAGGAGGATCGATCTCATATATCATATGGAATATGACTGCAAATAAATGCTCTGTAACATATCGTATGTACCTTTAAATCTTGATTCTACAACACTCTATAGTGGAAGTAGATTGGAAACTTGTTCTGAGGAGTCCAGTCCTAGTACATTCCTATGAAAGCATATCATTCACATATTCCATCTAATAGAAATTAATACATATAGAATTGTGGGGCTTGTTTTTCCCTCAAAGATTCCTTTTCCTACCCCACATGACATTGCAACCCAAATGACAATATATCTTCCCAATTGAAAATCTTACTACTGGTAACTACCATGTTGAGCATATATATCTAGTTTTCCTCAAACACCTCAACGTTCTTGCGCCCATGAAATTGATAGAACATAACTATTAGATACAGATATACATCTCTAAGAATCCTAGTCGGGTATACTACAGATGGGAAGTGATGAAACTTAGCAAGCTCTCAACACCATGATTTAATGATGTCACTTGTGTCGAGATCAAAACATCTAGTGTAGAAGTGATTATTTGCATATTTTCTGGGCCTAAGCATCTTATAGTAAGTTTTCATGTCTTCTCCATAATAGGGGGTGACTTGACCATCACTTTCACAACTAAACACAAGATGAGAGTCATCCATGTGTGTAATAATCCACTCAATCATTTTTGCACAAGAGATGACTGGGAATATGCATGCGATCATATGTATCATTGACTGTTTGATATTGATGTATTCTTGCAAATTTTCCAAGTTTTCAACAAAATATTTTTGCATGAATGTGTCTTTTATGTCATTCCATGTGACCTTAGTAGACTTATATGCGAAGCATTGTGTATCTACATAAATGGGAATGGCAGGCTTTGTCACTCAAAATTCTTCCCCAGTTTTTGCCTTTGAAACTTCTTTGGAGGTAACCTTACATGTAGAAGGAGGCATGGTTCCAACATATGATGAAAAGGTAACAATACTTGTAGCTTGAACACCAATTTGTGGAAGAACACTAATGGAAACAATAATTAGCTTTATTAAATCCCTTAACTATCACAACCAATAACTTAGTAAATAATATTCAAAGAACCATTAAATGTAGCTAAAGATGTAATATTGTCAACGAAGGCACATAGTTATTTGCATGCAGAATAAATATTCATGTAAACAAGGAGGGTACACATCCAAAGCACGAAGGTAGTTCAAGGGTCATTTGGGGCTTCGAAGTGCTCCAATGTTCTCAAGAAAGAGAGGTAAAATGTCAAGGGAATAGGTTGCACTGACAAAGAATGAAGGTGAAACATTCATTCCTTCAAGGTGTGCTCATGCACTCAATGAGACTGAGAGGGCACATTGGTGCACTCCGAAGAGATGAAGGATCAAATATTTTGGCCTTCAAGCCTTCAAGGTACGCTAATGCGCTCAAGATAAAGGAGGGTGCACTGGCACATGTTAAAGGTATGAAGGGAACACATTCATCCCTTAGGGGTGCACTCATGCACTCAAGGAGGGCGCAGTTATTTGTGATTAAGGAGTGCGCTCAAGAGGAAAACTTGTCTTTTCCTGGCCATAGTTTTTTTATTTAGTTGAAACTTCGGGTTCGAGAAGTGTGCTCTACCAGAGAAACGCTCAACTACAAGCCTTGCAACAAGATTGATGATAGAAATACGAAGAGGAAAGATATACAAGTTTCTATTGGTGTAGTCACAATGATAATGGGAATGTGAAGAGTTGAGGAATGTGCAGAGTCGCAAAATTTGGCAACAAATTAACACTTGTAGAGGAAAAAATGAACATACAAAACAGTAAATAAACTGAAAAGAAAAGAAACCCCAGAAATAAAAGCAATATCTAAAGCAACATCATGAAGGGCTACCATTATATTTGACATGAAAGACTTATATGGAAAGTAGATCAACGAAGAGTTTCTTGATCCACAGATGTGTGCCGAATTAAAATGGGAATGATTGTGAGAATGCATGATTAATTGGGTTAATTTAAAAGAGATTAAATGAAAATTTTTATCATGCATGCTCACCACCTGTCAACAAGTGACTGAGTAAGTTAAGAGAAGAGAAGTAGGCCAATATTTTCTAGGAGTGTACCCACATGCAGTAAGAAATATCATGCATGAATTCTAGAAGGGCACATGTCTTCATGCTGAAGGAATTCACTCAAGGAGGGTGCACTTCTTCGCCCCGAAGGAGTGTGCTCAACACAAGAGCAAGTCTTCGTCAACTTCAAGTGTGTTTTTGACTTAAAGGGTGTTTTTCTTGCTTTTTTTTTTATTTTTTGATCTTTTGTGTGCTTTTCATGTGTGCACATAGCGAATAAGGCTAGTTTCTAATTCAAGAAAAGTTATGATTTCACCTAACCATGGGCTAGATAACACAAGGAATTCTAAGGGTAAGGTGACGACACATTAGGAAACATTGACTTAGGAGATTTCGACACTTAGAGAAAACACACAAATAACAAATAAAACAACGTGAACACACTAAGAGGCTTGAAACGATAGTTCATATACACTCCAAAATAGACTTAGGAAAAAAAAATGGAGGGTTGTTATTGAAATTAAAACATACAACTACAAGAAACCTATTGGAGGAGGTGGTGGGGATGAGCGTGCAGATTTGCAGGGGTGTTGACACAGAACTACACATGATGAATTTTTAGAGAACTAGGAAACTATAACAATAATATAATATCAACTTAAATTTACTAATGTAATAATAATATAATATCAACTTTTTTTTTAATATCATCTGTTTTTTAAGAAATAAAGTAACGAACTTAAGAATGTATATAAAATTTTGAAATTTTTGAAGAGTTGATTCCTTCTAAATGTTCTAATATACGAGGGTTCATCCATCGTCGAGTTGTTTTCCTATAGAGATCAACATCTACTACTCCGGGGGTATACCCTCCTTGTCTTGAATTTTATCCTTCAATACATTTTCAATAGTATCAAAGCTCTCAACTTCAAGTGTAATGGTCTTTCAAGTGAGGGTTTTGATGAAAATCTAAATGCCACTTTTGAGACAGAGGATGAGGTGGAGAGTGGATTCCTTTTGTAAATTGTAGTTAGTGAGAGTGCATATGTCTTTGAACTACTTTCCAATAAAGATGATACATTGCTAGTCAAGAGTGTTATAATCCTTATCCTGGATATTTTCCTTCACATTATCAATGGTATCATAGCTCGCCACCTCAAGGGAGATGGTATTTCTAGTTAGTGTCTCTAAAAATATCTATATATTTATTTTTAATGAATGATAACACACCACCTGCAAAATTACAAAGATTGATCAAAACCCTAAAAAATAACACTAACAACCCTCATTATGAAAAACAAAACCCTACTCTACATCTTATGGGTTCAAAACCCTCTAGAGCACACACACATATATATATATATATATATAAAGGAACACCATTGAAATGTAGAAAACTAAGGATTAAAACACAGAAAAAATAAAAAACACTTGCTTTCAAACCATAAGCAGCATAACATCAACCACTCAGGAAAATTTTCTGGAGACCAGAGCTATATAACGGAACTCAAATAATTATGAAATCCTCTTATCATAATAAGAATTTCAAAAGATAAATCAAAATTGTGAAAGGAAGATCTTTTGATTTCAGAATTGAATGGAAAATGAGAAGAACTAACCTAAAAAGGATAAACAAGAGTAGAGCTACAACATAGAAGACTAAAGAATAGTTACCTGAAATCGAAAGACAGAGATTATCCATGTTCCATCCCCTATCATTTGTAAATAACTCACAAGAAAATGAGAAATTTTGAAAACTTAGAATCCTTGAAATTCACACGTTTCGAAAATGTAACGCACATATTCCATATTCCAAGGCATATGTTTCATAATCAATGTAGCAACATTTCATAATTTTATTTTTAATTTCATTTTCTCTAATCCTCATATGTGGTGATAAAAAACTGGCACAGTATGATTTTTAATCATTTTTTGTAAAAAAAATATTTTAAGTATGGTTTAATCATTGTATTTATACATGCAAGGAAGTTATTGTTGAGAAATCCATTTGTTGATTGAGTGGAGATGATGAGAATATGCCAACATCTTTCATTTTCAACCCTAGGATTAGAATTTGTAATTAGAAAAAATATTAACCTACCTAATTCCAATAGGGGGACACCTATCAGTGTAATTAGAATAAAAATAATTGTAATTTTTTTAAACAAGAATCAAGAATAGTTATTATACTAAAAGGCATTGAGCTAAAGCTCTAGATACATGATTTACATAACCAAGTTGAAATCAGCGGAATGGAATATGTATCAACAACCATCTACAAAATCATGACCTTGAATATTTTGAACAAAATGCTACAATATTCCACGTGTACATTCACCACTACTGGCCCAACAAAAATAAAAATTTACAAACAATCCACCCCTTTTTCCACAGTCAAAGAACGGGGACGTACCCCTTTTTCCCCTACTACCAAATTTCACCCTTTTTTAGCCTTGACCCCATATTAGCCATGTGATCAGCCTTGGATTTTTTTGATCTGAGAAAATGGAGATTTTTCTTGGGGATAGACTAAAAAAACTAATAAATATGCTTCAAAATATGACTTAAATTTGTATCGAAGGGGATAAATATTGAATAAAAATGGTGAATTACATTCAAGGAATCTCCAAAAACAATCGCCTCCTAAATTCCCAGATTCATAATTTGCTTCAAACCATAAAATAAATCATAGGCTTTAACAACATTGATGGAAGTGTGACCTAAACCCCAAGCATACTTATGTTCTTCTTGATTATCAGGCCAAAAAATACCAATCCCTAGCTCGTGCAACCCCTGAAGAATAATAATAAATTTAAAATCACTTTTTCCATATGCCAAGTAATTTGGAAAATCTATGATTTTTTATAGGACATAATGTTTATAAATAGAGAATCACACATTTTAGATAAGTATAAACCTCATACAAATAGTGTGTGTGTGTGCAATTATAGTCCTTCATTTGAAATCTATACATATGATTAACTCCATACCTAGGTTGAGATAATAATATGTCATTTTATTATTGTTAAACTTGAGTTTCACAAAAAAAAAAAGTGCAGCTCACTTAAGTTCACTATCTTAAAAACTTGTTAAAACTCATGCTTCATTTTATAATTATATTTCAGAGTTTCTTGTCACCACACAATCATATCCATACAAGACTAAAAATTAATTTCATTATTGTCATGTTCTATATACAACTTATGAATTGAACGACTAAGAGGGTGAATCCATGATGATATGTCACACTTCTTCACAATACCATAGGGAAACGTTGTTGTGAGAAGAACCTCAATCAAATTCAGCCATGAGCTAGAAAAATTATCAACTAAGAGCTAGAAAAAATCCTCAATTAGGTGTTTGTGCTAGATCCAATTGATCCTTGATTAATGTGTAAGTTAATCCTCAAAGGTGGAAAAAAATAAATTGCAATAAAAACCAAGAAAAGTAAAGAAGAAATAAATAAATAAATAAATATATATATATATATATATCCCAAAAGGGAGAATTCAGTAATACAAAAACACAATATAAGAACTGCAGCAATGTAAACAAATAATCTAAAGACACCATAAAAATAGACAGAATAGCTGAGGCATTTGTATTAATAGGAGGTGGAAGTAGAAATACAACAGTGCTCAAAATATGAGACACTCAAGCCAAAGAGATGGCCTAAAATGACCCTGAAATTATCTCATAAGAAGGATTGCGTAACTGTTGGACTGCTTGAAGGAATACTGCATTGTCCAGGTACTGCAATTGTCGGGACAACAACTGCCGGCAAAATATAGAAGTTTATATTTAGCAGTTCTGGAGCTCAGATGATGTATGGATTTTAGATCCGGGCTCTATGATGAATATCCAAGATAACCTAGAAAGGATTTCCAGATCTGACAACCTTGGAAAATCACCCTCTTAGGCCCTACAACTATGACTAATGGGTGTGCAGATCTGAAGCATGAACTGAAGAATAGATGGCTTCAATGTCAGAAAATAATTTCAATTCTTGAAGGGTTGATCCCTTCACTAGATCCTTAAGCTAGAAGCTCAAGATCTAGATCCTCCTTCCTCCTCCACTGATTACAGTTGTTGAAAACACATCAACTGAAGAAAATTGCACTGTCAAGGAGGGAGACACTATAGCCTGATGCTAGACAATGTAAATCATCTCAAGAATTATGGAAACAATTAATACAAAATGAGGAGATGGTCCCTCACAGGATTTCCAGCAGAAAGACTAGAAACTTCCTTCCTTCAATAGATCTGCAAGGCTGGACTGCACAATCCCTTGGGGAATTGCTACTGCAAGGAGGTATGAAATGTTGGCCTCAATGTTGGATATAAATATGTTGCTCCTGTAAGTCTGATATTTAAGCACAAGGTGAAAGGATGAATCCTCCACCAGTTTCCTAGTTGAAATGCTAGAAACAACCTCCACCTCTCAAACCCTCAAGAAAGAATGCGTTATTCCTGAGACTAAATGTGCATATGAGAGTGGTTGAATGTGGCACCAATGCTTGATGATGTATGGTAGCTCAGAATAACCTTCCCAAAGTAGGCACTCGAAGTCCCCCATGGGTAACGGTGGGATTTATGCTCGGAAACACCTATGTGCTAAACAACACCGTAGACTTAGCTAAATAGCTAAAGCGTGCATAGAAATGTCAAATGAAAAATTGAGATCTAAATAGATCAAAAATAAAAATCTAAATCTTGCCTTCTATTTCTGCCTTCATCTCCCTTATATGCTTTGTGAGCCTTCCATATCCCTGGCCCACTTCATAACTGCGTTGCACATGTGGCCAATATCCTCCATAAAGATTGCGTTGTCTCTCCATGTTCTCCCCCATATCTGCATTTAATTCCCACTTTCTCCATCATGTGTGCATTAGGTGCACATATTCCTCCATTATCTCATAATTAATTCTCTATGATATTAATTTTAATTCACCATGATCTCATTTGACTTCCTCCATGATCTCCATGATCTATCATTAATGTGGAATTATCTACACTCTTCCTTCATTTAAGAAGCTGCTCCACTACTCCATAATCTAGATCTAACTCAGAGTTATCCACATACACACACAAAAAATTGATTTGATTCATCTATGGGATTTATGGGTCCCTCCACCCTCTTGTTTACTTAATTAATTAAGAAAATTAAGAACTCTAATATTCCAATTAACTGATGGAAAATTTGGAATATTACAGTCCTCCCCGCCAAAATGTTGCTTCTCCTCAAGTAACTGCAAAAGTGGATGCTACAACAATCCATCTCCCTCCAAATGACATTCTCGTATGGAAGCCCTCCCCATTTTCTATAATGTGTAATGCATACCCAGCTCCAAAGCTGCCTCTCTAGAATGTCTAGAATGGCCTCCAACTGAAAAGTTAGATGCCTCTCTTCATCAATAAGTCTCCAAGTGGAAACCATATGCTATTCAAGATCCTCCTCTATGCATGAGATACATAAATTGAAGTGGTCTCTTCCCAAAGTGGAAAGTCCCCCATCATAAACCATCTCTCCATCCCATGCTACATGAAGTAGATTGTATCTCTCCATGCTTCCATCCTGACCCATGATGACCTTGTTGGATCCAAGCATCATCCCAACAATGTGAAAAATAAGAAGTAGAGACATATGGATGAACATGTACCATGCCAAACCATACTCTCCCAATAATAACCATCGCAGCAAAGCCTTCTGTTGCCAAGAAAAATCTACATCAAGCCAAGTAAGAGAGTCATACTCTCTCAATATAAGCCACCGCAGCAATGCTTCTTGATGCCATGCCAAATCGGCATCAATACAAGTATGAGAGCCATACTCTCTCAAAATAATCCACCGCAGCAATGCCTCTTTCTTCCCCATCACATCATTATTATACCAAGTACAATAACCATAATCTCCCAATAGAAGCCAACGCAATCAGGCCTCTTATTTCCATCCTCCATCAATGTCATGCAATGTATTGGGAGAAATCACCCCATACTCTCCCAAAAGTAACCAAAGCAACAAGGATTCTTGCTGCCACCTTACATCATCATGATGCAAATCATGGAGCAACAATATATTGGTTGACATGTGGAATGTCACATCAGAAAAATACAAACAAGCTCCCTTCTGCCACATCATGTGAGAGTTATGCCATGTCCCAAACCCAAGTACATACATGAACATAATATATATCCCAAACAAAAATGAATTTATGGACATCAGACATATCCCAAAAGAAAGTAAATACAAGGAAATAAGATACATCATGTGATGGTCGAACTCTCTCAGCAATAACTAGCGCATCCATGCCTCCTGCTGCATAACATCAGTGACATCCATGGCATGGACCACACAAATGTGAGATGTTGGGTAGTACCCATACTCGCCCAAAAGAAACCATCGCATCCATGCTTCTTGCTTCCCTTTATCATAGATCTGCAATAATTTTGGAAAGATCTTGCTCCTCATCTGGATCCACTCATCCCAATGTGAATGTTGAATCACACTATGCTCAATATTGGTATCCACCCAAGGAAAAATACCAATCTCCTCCATATGATAAGCTTTTCACTCCATGATAAGTTGAAGTGCACCTCCTTTGGGATCTCTCCATGAGATCCTCTCATCAATATCCCAATAGAACCCATAAGGTTCCATGCATGTTGTAGGTAGAAATTTCTCTTTGATCTGTGAGGTGCTCATAAAGAAAACTTAATATTGACAATGGGAAGTACTCTCCATCATAATATGTCTACCATCTATCATATTTCCCTATAGTGCTTCATGAGTGAAGCTTTCTTCAGGATGCTCCAAAAATAATGGGGCCCTCATCTCATCATTGTTGCTCAATGAAAGCATTGTAGATTTGCATGGTGATACATCTGTTGTCTCTTGGTCATACACAATTTTGAACTCATAATCCAGCACTGTAATGAATTGAACTATGCTCCACCCATCTTCTGCAACTCCACACTTCAACACAAAGTGTTAGGTGTATCTCAACCATGACAAACTGGGATATCTATACAACTTCTGATTGATCACATCAAGGGTCCTCTGTGGAGTGATAATTTATTGTTCCAAATCATAAAGGTGCTCTAATCCTTGGTTATGAAATTGCCCTGATGGCATGGTCTCACAAATCTCAATATGAGGTACTAAAATAATATGAGATGAAAGTGTTTGCAAACCTTGGATAAGCTGAATCTTGGGAACATCTTGCATATCTACAAGAGTTCCTCCAACCATTGCAATGGCCTCTCAAACTACTGGTAATGGTGATGGTTTCTCTTCTTCAACTGTACCAACGTTGGTATCTTCCTTCATCATGCATTTCACGAATCATGCATGGGGATCCTAATTTCAAGAGATTAAGAACATATTGCAAAGATGCAAGAGTTCCTCTTCCTGATGGAAGTACATCTACAACTGGTGGTGGTGGTAGAGGCTCCTCTTTCGGGGTGATAATGAGGACATCTTCCTTTGGTTCTTCATGTACTACCTCTTCAATGATGGGAAGTTTCACTATGTAAGATGTCTCTAGTTTATTTCTACCAAAATTCTTCTTCTTCATTATTTAAGCAGTCACTTTGGCATGTTACAAATGAATGAACCACCAATCCTTGGCTTTACCCTCTAGGTGTAGCGCTGCAATCTCAAAACCCTTTCTTTCTGCTACTAGATATAGCTGAAATAATGTAGCTAACTCTTCCCTCCAAGCCCTCAATTTGCTTGTGGAAGATCCATCAAATGTAGGCAAGAAGAATCTATTCCTTTTTCTTCTATTTTTTTTGTTGGATCTCCTTTCTTCTTTGAGTTTTAGAAACTGTTGGAGGGATAGATTCTCCTTGAGTGCTCTAGGCTATGCTTTGTACTAATAAAAATATTTACTTAGGGTCTCATACCCCAATTCTCCTTCATATTCACGCCATTCACCTTCCTTATCAAATAAAGTGGATATAGTAGAATTATGTGGAGCTCTTTGCTTCTCCGGTTGCTTCATCTGCTGATAGGAAGTGCTTGGACCCTCCTCTTTCTGAACTCTTCTTGGATCCTCCTTTTGCCTTTCTCTCTTCATTTAATTGACCTCCTTGGAGATGCATAGATCTAAATAGAAGAGTAGAAAAATTGAAATCCTCATTCATTGTAGATTTCTACTATCTGCTTCTTCTTTTGATGCAAAAGATGAAGCTCCCAGACATTGAGCTAAATATCATGCTCTGATACCACTGTAATATCCCAAAATGGAGAATTCAGTAATATAAAAACACAATATAAGAACTGCAACAATGTAAACAAATAATCTAAAGAAACCATACAAATAGACAGAATAGTTGAGCCATTTTATTAATAGGAGGTAGAAATATAAGTACAACGGTGCTCAAAATATGAGACACTCAAGCCAAAGAGATGGCCTAGAATGACCCTAAAGTTCTCCCACAAGAGGGACTGCGTAAATGTTGGACTGTTGGAACAAATACTACGATGTCCTCACTGCAAATGTCGGTACTGTAACTGCTGGAAAAATATAGAAGTGTAGATATGGCAATTCCATAGCTCAGATGATGTCGGGATTTTAGATCCGGGCTCTATGATGAATACCCAAGATAACCCAGAAAGGATTTCCAAATCTGAAAATCTTGGAAAATCACCCTCTTAGGCCCTACAACTATGACCACTGGGTATGCAGATCTGAAGCATGAACTGAATAATATATGGCTACAACATCATACAATCAGCTCAATGCTTGAAGGGTTGATCCCTTCACTAGATCCTTAAGTAAGAAGCTCAAGATCTAGCTCCTCCTTCCTCCTCCATTGATTGCAGTTGTTGAAAACATAACAGCTGAAGAAAATTGCATTGTCAAGGAGGGTGACTCTGTAGCTTGTTGCTAGATAATGAAAATTAGCTCAATAATTATGGAAACAATGAATAAAAAGTGAGGATATGGTCCCTCATAGGATTTATAGCTGAAATACTGCAAAACTTCCTTCATCCAATATATCTTCAAGGTTGGACTATGCAATCCCTTGGGGAATTACTGCTACAAGGAGGTATGAAATGTTGGCCTCAATGCTAGATATGAATATGTTGCTCCTGAAAGTCTGATCTTGAAGCACAAGGTGAAAGGATGAATCCTCCACCATTTTCCTAGCTGAAATGCTAGAAAAAACCTCCACCTCTCAAACCCTCAAGAAGGAATGCATTATTCCTTAGACTGAATGTGCATATGAGAGTGGTTGAATGTGGCACCAATGCCTAATTATGTATGGCAACTCATAATAACCTTCCCAAAGTAGGCACTCAAATTCCCCCATGGGTAAGGGTGGGATTTCCGCTCAGAAACACCAGTGTGCTAAACAACACTGCAGACTTAGCTAAATAGCTTAAGCATGCATAGAAATGTAAAATGAAAAATCCAGATCTAAATAGATAAAAAATAATAATCTAAAGCATGCCTTCTGTTTCTTCCTTCATCTCCCTTATATGCTTTGTGAGCCTTCCATAGCCCTGGCCCACATCATAACTGCGTTACACATGTGGCCATTAGCCTCCATGAAGATAACACTATCTCTCCATGTTCTTCACCATCTATATATTCAATTCCCACTATCTCCATCATGTGTGAATTAGGTGCACGTCTTCCTCCACTATCTCATCATTAGTGCTCTACTTTCTTACTTTTAATGCACCATGATCTCATTTGACTTCCTCCATGATCTCCATGATCTATCATTAATGTGGCATGATCGCCACTCTTCCTTCATTTAAGAAGTTTCTCCACTACTCCATAATGTATATCTAACTCAAAATTATCCACATACACACATCAAAAGTGGATTTATATCTATATATATATATATATATATATAGATATATATATATAGAGAGAGAGAGCACTTGGAACATCTGTAAGGTGCAATTAAATAGTAGAAAGTATCTTTCCTAAAGCATTCATGTTGTAAGATTGTTTGAGTCAGATACATATATCCATAGTTGAATCCCTGGGTCGTCACTTTGGAAATTAAAATCAACCTTGTCTATTTCCAGAAAATAGTGGCGAAGTAGCTCTCTAGCATCACTCTCCTCTTCTTTAGGGGTGACAAAAACATGCGTGGGCCGAATCACCAGATTTGGGAATTTTGAAGAGCAAGTCTTAAATCTCTGGATGGTCTTGAAAGTATCCTTAACCATGGCATGGAATTAAAAAAATTGTACTAACTGATGAGTCCCATCAATAGGTATATCTTGAATATCATTATGCTATCCTCCAACCTTAAAGCTATCATTTTCTCACATTAATTTAACATTTTTTATTATAATATGCTTAGTAATAAGAGTAAAATGTGTTTGTCACATTATGTGGCCTAATGTGGTTTAATTGTAGGAAAAAAACCATTCTTGAGGAATTTACTATGCAGGGGATTGATGTAGACAACCAAGAGAGAATCTAGGGGGGGTTCCACCTCTTTAACTCCCTAACTCAGCTTGATATCACAACATGTTCACTCACAAGTTCGAATTCATTGACAGTCAAGTAACTCCAAGTGAAAGAGATGCTCAAGAGGGACCAGATCCACAATTTTCAAGACCAAGGGGGGAATCACTCCTATTTTCAAGGGAGCCGCCAACAATTTCCTTTCTGTATAAATAAATGAGATGAAAGGCTCATTAGGATTCAAAGATTTGATTCAAGTAGGAGTAGCTATTAAGCACATGGCTTAACATTTTCATTGTTAACTTTCATGTGATCTATGAGACTACTATTTTTTGATGATGAGAAGTTGGTTATTAAGTTGCATCTGAGCTAGGTTTAGAGGGCTGAAACCCTTGGGTTTGGGACCAACCCAGAGGCTTTGGTTCCTCTTCTGTATTTTTGTATTGTTATTAGCTTAAAGAATTTCATGTATTTATTTTATTGTAGTAGATGTTCAGCTATAAAAACCTATGATTGTAGGATTCCCTATCACCTCTCTTATGGGAGAATGGTTGGAAATATTTACAATATCAATCCAAAAACATCTTGTTTATTATTTCTTGGAAATATATAGATGTTAGTTGTCCTTATTCATATTTAATTTTTGCAACTTAGGAGTTAGTTCAGTGATCAATTTTTTTTTTTAGCTTAGAATATATGTTATTAAAATTCAACTCATATTTTCCATATAATTTATATCATTGCGTTGATGATCAATTGATGCATGCATGTGGCTAGTTGTAGGGTTGTGTTGATGTTAGGTCCCTATAATACTAGTGTATCCCATTATTTTTATTGTTAGTGTGGCCCCCTTATTGTTATTTTTGTGCCCATGTAGTCCCCACAGTGTTATTATTGTGCCCCATAGAATCCCAATATTGTTATTGTTGTGCTCTTACATTATTATTATTATTTAGGCTCTGATTATATTGGGACCCCTTAGAATCTTATATATAAAAAGTAGTTTTTTGTCATTTGAATGGTCCAAAATTGTTCATTTATGTAATGTAAACGAGGTTTTCCCATCGAAGAGGCTTATTTCTAAGTCATTGATCTATATTTTCTTCTATTTTTTGAGCTGGTTCCATAAAATTTGGTATCAGAGCTTGGGATTCTAGGGTTTCGCTTATTCAAATAGTTCATCTTGGAATTTTCACTATAACTTGTTTTCTAAGAGGATTCAAATGCTGAAATTATTACCACGTGGAGCCAAAATCTTGATGAACTTTGTAAAAAAATTTCAGACCTTGTTTCACTATATTTTTGTAGATATGATCTGTGGAATATAGGGTTTTTGCAGGATCCAAAAATTCATCTCAAACAGGTGACCGAGGGAAAATCGCATAACTTTCGTTTCAGGCATCGGATATGAATTTTTTAAAAATTTGTTGAAATTTCACGAACTTTAGTTTCTTATGTATCGATTTCAGAACCAAAGGTCGAAACAATGACAAGTGGCACTATTTACAAGGTAGCTCTACTAAACCAGTCCATAATTAGGACAGTGTGGTAGATCGGGCATAACTTTGCCTTGAAGAATCCAAATTAGGTATTACATGTGGCATTGGAAAGAAGACTCAAAGACATACAACATGACTAAATTTCAAATATTTTGGATCCGAAATTACAAAGATACATATGGTTCAATATCAAGCTCATCAAAAGCAACAAAAATGTGTATTTTTTAAAAAATTGCATAAATTTTGTTTAAAAGTTCAGTTTGAAGTGATTCCAATGGAATATTGAAGCATAGATATCAGTATTGGGTTCTAAAATTCCTCTCAAAAATAATTCCACACCCACTCATCCCTCATAAATATCTACTATGACGCATGAAGAGGAAGAAGTGCAACATGATATATCAAAATTACGAGACCCAGTGCAACAAATTTCGCTCTTGCAAAAGGTAACCAAAAATGAAATGGAAGCTAAGATGGATGGTTTGAAGAAATGTGTGGCAGCTAAGATGGATGATTTGAAGAATTATGTAGAAGCTAAGATGGATGTCATGGAAGCTAAGATCTATGGTATAGAAGAAAAATTGAAAGGAAACATGGAAGACATGAAGAATGGTCTTAAAGCAGACATTGAAGATTTGAAGGAAGATTTGACAAAATTTCTACAAGAAATTATTCCTAATGATGAAAAGGTATTAGATGAAACTAGTGATGAGAACATAAGAAATGTTAATCATGATTTCATAGACTCTAATGTTGGATTTAAGACCCACCATATTCCAAATATCGATATGAGGAAGTTTGATGGCAAGGATCTGGTAACATGGAGAAATATTTTGATCTCCATAATGTGCAAAGCACACAAAAGGTATGCATTGTAACTTTATATTTATAACCCAATCATTTTTTATGGTATCGATGGTTTTTTTCTCGTAAACTACTTGTCACTTTGTCAATTTTTAAAGAGGAAATGATGGCACATTATGAGGATACAAAGAGAAACATATTTTTAGCCAATTGATAAATATAAAAAAAATGGTTCAATGGCAGAACACATTGAGGACGTCCAAAAATTGAATAGTAAGGTAGTACATATTCCAGAGGAGCATGGTATTTATGTCTTCACAAGGACTTTAAAGGATACCATCCAACATGAGGTTCACCTTTGAGAACTTGATTCATTGGAGAAGGCATTAAGGGTGGCAAGAAAAGTTGAAAGAAAAATTATGGAAAAAAGGAAGTCTACCAATCACAACTATAAGGACGTAAATGTTGTTTCTCCTAGCCTTCCACAACCTACAAGGTTGACACCACAACAATTGGAGGAAAAAAGAACAAAAGGACTTTGTTGTAGTTTTGATATAAAATACACTATTTTATTATACTCCTTTTTGCCTTGAGAAGGTAATTTATTATAAGAATTATGATGAGATTGGAAAGGTTTATGTTCATTGTAAAAAGATGACTAAAGGATGCTTTTTGTTGACAAAACTGGGATTAGACGAAGCGAAAAACTGTACCAAAGGCGAGGCTGAGATCAATGTAACTGCTGCTTCATCAGCGTTGAACCACATCCAGCCAAAGACAAGGAGATCTAAACGAATTTCTAAAAAGAGGCATGGGACAACTCGACCTTGGTCAAAGTAAACAAGATGATAAAAAAATGAAGAGGAGCGAATCCCTCAGGATCCTTTGATCCTGAGGGATCGCTGTTCAAGCTCATCTTATTCCTTGTCTTGTCCATCAGAGTTTAATATATAAATCAATGTCCTTTAGTGATCAAGGGCTAGGGAAAAAGTTCTTATATTCAGAAATTTCCTCTATAATACTATGTTTATTGACTCTCGACTTTGAGAGAACAACCTCTGTAATCCTTTATGTTCAATTAATATCAAGCACGCGTTTCGTTTCATTTCTTAAGTTCTGAAGTAGCCCAGCAGTATTTCACAGGCACTAAGGGCCCGGCTCTGGTGGAATTACCTTGTTGTTTGTATTCTTAATCTTTTTTTACTGTTGTGTGAAGATTGTGTTTACTGTTTATTTCGATTACAGAGTTGATTAACTGCCGTTAGATTGGATAAAGATTCATTAATGAGTTGCATTTCTATTTGATTCTTTGCAAGAAATACATTTGTTGTTCATTTATTCTGCTATCATTGTGAAGCTTTACTGTTCTGTATTCAACTCTAAGTTATTATTCTACGATTCTTTGTGATCGATTGATATGTAGTATTGGCCAGCGATAGATTGAATTTAGTTAAGTTTGTAATTGTTGTTCAAATTATATTTCTGTTCCATTTCTAGTTATTGCTTATTTATGATTCATAGCTTTACTTTAACAGATAGTTTGGTTACAGTTGTTGTGTATGCGTAGGAGTTACAAGTTGTTGTTCCTTTTTAGCCTTTGCAGTTCCTTTTAGTTATCTTTATCAGCAAGTAGTTTGAGCTTGATTCCATTTCGATTGTTTTAAGATCACCAACTGTAGAGGACACTGGTTATTGCTTCCAAGTCCCCAGATTGGTTATCTTGCATTGATTTCTAAGGGAAAGAGTTATTTATACTGTATCCCTGATCGATGTTTTGCAGCTTGATTTAATTAAAGTTTCAGAACATTTCCATTTGTGTTGCTGTAATTAGATTCCTTTACAAGCATTTGTTTATTCTTGTATTCAGAATTCTGTACTACATCTTCATAGCATTCTTGTCATAAGTGCACCGAGAAGAAATTATTTTACAAAGATTGTGAAGAGGAGGAAGAAAAGGAACAAGAAACATCAAAATAGGAGGATATACACCAGGAACAACCCCATTTATCCCACTTTATGGATATCATCCATCATCCGTCACGTCATCATTAAGAGAAAATTCTAAGGTTTAAGTAGTGGAATATCTCATCTAGCATCAACAACAAGTTCTCCAACTCCTAAAGGATAACCTAACTTTGGCGCACAATTTAATGAAACAACAGGTAGATCAACATCCTAGAGAAAGACGTTTGATGTAGGAGACCGAGTATTTTTACAACGACAACCATAATTACCAATGTCCCTCGAGCAAGCTAAGAAGGATAATAAATTATCGCCAAAGTACTGTAGAAATTATATAACATATGCATTATATATCCATATTCTACTAATCTAACAATATTTTATCTTCTTGCTAAATATAGAATCCTTCCACTGTTAATATTTTGCGGATATTATAAACTCAATTGCAAACACACGAATCAATAAAAACAATCGCACATAACACAGTTGTTTAACAAGAAATCCTGAAGCTGAAAACCCCAACTATCATATATTATGTATCATGGAGATCATGTAACAATATCATACAAAGCTTAGTACATCAAGCTCTCAGTACAATCAATCGTCACACACTAACAAGAAGAAATATGAAAATCCATGCACTAATTTCTGCCACCTAATAGCCTGCCTCCACTGCGGAATCCCTGCTGAAGAAGACCTCTGAATGAATTCGAATTGGCCTTGCCTTGACTGTGCAATCCTCATTGCCAACTCCAATGTGTGTGTGATGCAATAAATGCATCACTATAGTCACAATAGACAGTCCATCTCACCCTTTCACCTACCTCTCCACTGGGTATCCACTGGAACTGACATGCACTGTAGTTAACTGTTGTATTTGTTCAGTTGATTAATGAGTTATTATTTGTGAATTAATTAACTAACTAATTCACTCCACTCTCACTAGTGTATCATTCAGTTAGACTAGATACAACTATCTCAACTGAGTTCAACTCCAATAATTGAGTTAAACTGAATAACAACTTGATGAACTACTCTTCCAACTCTATCATAAATTTTCCACTTCAGTTCTAACTGAGTCCTCCATGCATGAACCACCAATAAACCCTAGGAATTGCAGAATTCCTTCAGCCCACTGATTTTCCAAATCTGTATACTGAAATTAAGTGCTCCAAGAAAATAAGTTGATATTTAGCGTCTGATTATTATTAAGGGCTAATAATAATCGACACTTCTATTTTTAGATCAACGATCTATAAATAGACTTCGCCCAATCTTATAAAAATAGAATTTCATCTATTTTTCCAACTTGATCAGCCATCCACAAATAGCATCTTGCAACTTCTGAAATATGATTACCATGTCTAAAAATAGACATGCACCTAAAAATAGCCTGCAGGCCCACTTAGTGAAGGTAACTGATTTTCACTAAGCTCCATTATCTTGTTGAATCTCAACACTCCCTCTCAACAAGATAGGGATTATCCTTCACAATGATCCTGCCTCTATGGTATTCAAATTTTCTCCTGGTGAGCACCTTCGTCAGAATATTTACATCCTAATCTTCTGTAGGAATGTACTAAAGCAACATGATCTTCCGCTACACACAATCTCTTATATGATGATACCAGATATCAATATGTTTAGATCTATCATGAAACATTGGATTAATAGAGAGTGTAATGAAACTCTGATTATCACAATGTATCATTGTAGGATCTAAATGTGAACTGAACAAACCTACCAGGATCTTCCTCATCCAGATAGCCTCACGTGCAGATTGACTTGCTGCCATATATTCTGCTTCTGCTGAACTGAGTGCCACAGATCTTTGTTTCCTGTTGTACCAAGAAACTGCTATACATCCGATACCGAAAATTCCTACCGATGTTCTCTTTCTGTCCGTTGGGCTGCCTGCCCAATCTGCATCAGTGAAGCCATGCAACTTCACCTCATCCGTTTGTCTGTACCATAATCCATACTTAGATGTGCCCCTGAGATATCTCAGGACATGCTTGCCTACCTTCCAAAAGAGCTTGGTAGGCTTAACCATCGCTTGTGAAAGCTGGTTCATGACATAGCATATGTTCAGTCTTGTATTAACTAAATACATGAGCGAACCCACCAACTGTCGATAAATAGTGGCATCCACTACCTCTCCCTATGTAGCATCCTCTTTCCTCCAATTTCCTGGAAGAGGAGTGTCTATAGGCTTGCAGCCTTGCATGTGAAACTTCTCCAGTATCTCCCTGGCATACTTACCTTGAGACACAAACAATTCACCTTCCTGCTACCATATTTCCAATCCAAGGAAATAATGAAGGAGGCCCAAATCCTTCATCTCAAACTCCTTTGCAAGATCTTCCTTGCATGAGTGTATCAACTGCTCATCACTCTTTAGTATTAAATCATCAACATAAATAACAATGATTAAAATCTTACCCTCTGCCACAATTTGATATAGTTTTGCATCCGTCTCACTCTTGATGAAGCCAAGTCCAGTGAAATAGCTGTCAATCTGTGTGTACCAAGCACGAGGTTCTTTCTTCAACCCATAAAAAGCTCTTTTGAGTCTGCACACATGCGACTCACTGCTAAAGATCCAAAATCCTTCAGGATGCCCAATGTACACCACTTCCTCAATGATCCCATTAAGGAAAGCAGTCTTCACATCCATCTGATGAATGTGCCAGCCCATCTGCACTGAGAGAGCAAGGATGGTTTGTATGGAAGAATACCGTGCGATAGGTGCAAAGGTTTCTTCATAGTCAATCCCCTTGATCTGCAAGAAGCCCCATGCAAAAAAGATTTCCTTATACTTCTCGACGCTCCCATCAGCAGCTTGCTTTACCTTGTAGATCCATCTTGATCCTACAACTGATTTACCCACCGGCCTTGGAACAATCTCCCAAGCATTGTTTCTGACAATGGAGTCATAATCCTCCACCAGTGCATCTACCCATGTGGGCTCCTGCACTGCTTCTTCAAAATAAGATGGCTCTGTCATGATACACTTGCTCATAAGATCCATGTATCGAGTAAAATGGTCAGGTGATTGTCTCTGTCTGCGCTGTGATTTAGGGACTCCTACATTTTGTGCCACATCAAGCTTCAGTCTCTCAGCTTCTATGGTATGATTTCTGCTAGTTCTGATGTTTGTATCTACGTGAGTGGACTCCTCCACTCCATGAACTTCATCCTGTGCCTGATCCACATCTGGAGGTTAATCTTTAGGAACATGAATTTCCTCCTTTGCATGCAAGTGTAGCTCCCTCTTAAGCATAGCTCGTGCAACACCCACGATGATTATGTTCTTCCTCTTCACGACCCCATTCTTTTGTGGGTTATGAGGCGCTATGAGTTCTCTTAAAATTCATTCTTTGCTATAGAATTATTTGAATTCGTTTGAGATATAATCACCTCCATTATCGTTCCGTAGAGCCTTCACTTGCTTCCCCAACTGCTTCTCCAACAATGCTTTAAACTCATAGAACTTTGAGAATGTTTCGCTCTTCTTCCACATGAAGAATATCCAACATCTATGAGAATAGTCATCAACAAATATAACATAATACTTGTGTTTTTTTGTTGAAGCAACTGAGAAAGGTCCACACACGTCTGTGTGAATTCTCTCCAGGCTCACCGAAGCACGGTTCTCCTTCTCATGAAAGGTGGTCTTCACAAACTTACCCATAGTACATCCCTTGCTCTGATATGACTTCAAAAGAGTACCCTTGGGAATTCTAGTAGAAATCTGCTACAAAATATTCAAAGCTCCATGGTGAAGATGGCCTAATCTCGTGTGCCATAATTTTCCCTCATCCCGACTCACCACTTCCTCTGCTTTTCCCATCATTGCAGCACAACCATCTACCTTCAGCTTGTAGATATTCTTAACTCGAATCCCTATCTTCTTGATTTGACATGTTGTTTTATGTCAAAGGAAATATTTTCCCTCACTGAAAACAACGTCATAACCTTTGTCTTCCAACATTGCGACTGAGACCAAGTTCTTCTTCAGACCTGGAACATGCATAATATTTTTCAAAAGAAATGGATTACCTAACTCCCTCTCAAAGGTAATGGTCCCAATGTCAATCGCATTGTATCGACCATCGTCGCCCATATCTATATGCATTTGGAGGTCCTAATCCTCCAGATCACTAAACAACTCCTTGTCTCCCGTCATATGGAAAGACACACCACTATCAAGATACCACACCAATCCCATTGTGCTTGAAACCAAGAATGCGATCAAGGAGAAATAAAGTTCAAATTGCGAGGCTAAGGCCTCTCTAACTGTATCTCTAGAAAACTTCTTGTTCTTCTTCTTTTGTGGGCAGTTAGTGGTGAAATTCCCATGTTCGTGACAGTGAAAACACTTCACCTTAGACAAATCCTGCTTCTTGCCTTTAGCTTCAGATTTTGAAGGGAATTTCTTTCCCTTCCCTTTCCTTGATTTGGCAGCCAAAGCACAATTTTCTTCATCTTAATTCTTCGATGAAGAGCCATTCCCGGTATTTCGCCTTATCTCCTCCTGCACAAGATCCAACCAAAGTCGCTCCCATCCCGACAGTTTCTCCCATCCATTGACAGAGTCTTCGTAGCTATGCCAACTCTTCAGAAGCCCAAGGAGAGCCAAGCTCACCAAGTCTTCATCATCAACAGTTATCCCCACACTTCCCAGTTCATCCTTACAGTGGACAAACATCGTGAGATATTTTGGAATACTGTCTCCCTTCTCCATTTTTATTTTTCTGAGCTTATCTTTAAGCGCCAACTTCCTTTGGTCGCTTCTGCTTTGTAAAAAATCTGTCAAAGCCCTCCACATTGCAAATGGAGTGGATTTCCCATGAAGACTAGACACAATATGGTCCTTCACACCTTCCAACATAATTCTTCTTGTCTTTTCTACCTTCTTTTTCCATGCATCAAGTCCTGCAGCATCACTAGAATCTGGCATAGGAACATCACTATCGATGAACTCCTTCAGTCCATTATCCTCCAGCACCGCCTCCATCCCATCCTTCCAGGCTATGTAATTTGAGCTGCCATCAAGGGCATACTCCAATCGCAACCCATTGAAAGACATTTCAATGTATACTCAACTGTCACACCAAGAATTTTCTACAGCAAATTCGAATTGTCCACCAGCAAAAACTCAGCAATTCTTCACAATTGAAATCTTCAAGAATTAACACTACTCTGATACCATGTAGAAATTATATACATATGAATTATATATCCAAATTCTCCTGATCTAACAATATTTTATCTTCTTGCTAAATACAGAATCCTTCCTCTGTTAATCTTTTTGCGGAAATTATAAACTCAATTGCAAACACATGAAGCAATAAAAACAATCGCACATAACACATTTGTTTAACGGGAAAGCCTGAAGCTGAAAAATCCAACTATCATATATTATGTATCATGGAGATCATGTAACAATCTCATACAAAGCTTAGTACATCAAGCTCTCAGTACAATCAATCATCACACACTAACAAGAAGAAATCTGCAAATCCATGCACTGATTTCGGCCACCTAATAGCATGCCTCCACTGTGCAATCCCTGCTGAGAAAGACCTCTGAATGAATTCGAATTGGCCTTGCCTTGATTGCGCAATCCTCATTGGAAACTCCAATGTGTGTGTGATGCAATCAATGCATCACTATAGTCACAACAGATAGTCCATCTCACCCTTTCACCTACCTCTCCATTGGGTCTCCACTGGAACTGACATGCAATGTAGTTAACTGTTGTATTTGTTCAGTTGATTAATGAGTTATTATTTGTGGATTAATTAACTAATTAATTCACTCCACTCTCACTAGTGTATCATTCATTTATACTAGATACAACTAGCTCAACTGAGTTTAACTCCAATAACTGAGTTAAACTGAATAAAAACTCCATGAACTACTCTTCAAACTCTGTCATAACTTTGCCACTTCAGTTCTAACTGAGTCCTCCATGCATGAACCACCAGTAAACACTAGGAATTGCGTAATTCCTTCAGCCCATTTATTTTCCAAATCTGTATACTGAAATTAAGTGCTTCAAGAGAATAAGTTGATATTTAGAGTCTGATTATTATTAAGGGCTAATAATAATCGACACTTCTATTTTTAGATCGACGATCTATAAATAGACTTCGCCCAATCTTCTAAAAATAGAATTCCATCTATTCTTCCAACTTGACCAACCATCCACAAATAGCATCCTGCAACTTCTGAAATATGATCACCATGTCTAAAAGTAGAAATAGTCTAAAAATAGACTTGCACCTAAAAATAGCCTGCGAGTCCACTTAGTGAAGGCGACTGATTTTCACTAAGCTCCATCATCTTGTAAAATCTCAACAAGTACATGGTCCTTACAAGGTGTTGCAAAATATTTGTACTACGGAATACAAATTGGAGCTTCTGGAATCTTCCCAAGTGCACTCATTTTTCCATGTTTCATGCTTAAAGAAGGTTATATGTGACAAACTCCCAATTCAAACAATATTTCCAAAAATTGACGAGGAAGGAAAAATCATATTGGAACCTAAAGAAGCCACAAAAATAAGAACTCGATAGCTAAGAAATCAATCAATTTCAGAGTATCTCGTCAAGTTGAAGAACTTATCTATTAAAGATTCCACATGGGAGGATAAGAATTTTATATAGAAGGATCCACAACTACTGAAGCATTGAGGAAAACATGTTTTTGAAGGAGAGAAGTATGTTAGGGCCCTATAATAATAGTGTAGCTCCTTATTGTTATTATTAGTGTAACCCCCTTATTATTATTGTTATTCCCATGTAGTCCCCATAGTGTTATTATTGTGCCCCATAGAATCCCACTATCGTTATTTTTATTTCCTTCCATTATTATTGTTATTTAGGCTCTGATTATATTTAGAACCCTTAGACTCATAGATATAGGAATTAGATTTTTTTCATTTGAATCATCCAAATGTGTTCATTTATGTAATTTAAAGGATGTTCCCCCCTCGAATAGGTTGATGTCTAAGTTGTTGATCTATATTTTCTTCTATTTTGTGAGCTGGTTGCATAACATTTGATCTACAGGGGAGGTCACCTCTTTCATCTCCACTTGGAATTCTCTATCTTCTCCTTCCACCCTTCAATTTTGCTCCCAAAACTTTGTTTCCATAATCACTCTATTAGAAAATTAAGGACATCGTAGGCATTCATCTTGGTTCAATACATACCTCTTAGAGGTCATGGTCTTGGCTAAAAGGCTTCCCCAACCTTCATTCACTCCCTCCTACATTAATACACCTCTTTATCCAATCAAGACACCATCTCCACCCTAAAAAGTCTCTTTGAACCCCTCTTGTCGCAATACATGTCCTCCTGTAACAATATAGGTCCTCCTATAGCAATTAAAGAACTCATGTATCAACACATTTAGCAAGCTTATAGAACCATTTGCCTCCATCTATTTTCTCCCGACTTCACCCTTAGATCATTAAAGATGAATAATGACCTCAAATTTTTATTTGATGATCAAGAGAAGCTCCAAAACCACTACAACCACCTCTTTTCCTCAATACAAAACAAAGTAGAATTAGTGTTTTTCATTCACAAGCATGATACAAGTTAGATTTCTGATTTTTAAGAAAATGTGAAGTAGATCAATGATACATGAAAATAGGTTGTTGATTTGATGAATTATGCAAGATATAGTAGCTTTACTTCTACAATTTTATTATTCTTTTCTCTTTCATGTAATGTTAATTAGCGTCTACAAGTTGAACAAATGGGATTTTCACTTTCATTGTTAGAATAATTTTTCAATTATTCTTTCATCAGCAATATTTCACTATAGTTAAGTTAGAGTAATGGTCTCTAAACACCTTAATCTGATTTCATGACTAAGGGTGGCATGAGTAGAACGTAACCTACTATGCATATATCAATGTCACCTCTAATTTTGTACAAACCTCGGGTTGATAGTTTAAGTTGTGGATCCCCTGGGAGTTGTAACACTCTTGGTGCAATACCAGGGCTCACCAATTTTTAGCATTGTTGTTGGGTATGTGTGTAAGTAGGTGTTTTTTCTTCTTAAGCATTGTTTTATGTGTTACATTCAATATTGGTGCTTTGAAACAAGTGACAAATAAAAAAATAAAATTTTTATTTCATGCCCCCACACCCTCAAGTATCCAACCTTCATTCCTCTTTGGTGGTTGTGAACTTCCCTCTCCGACTACATGGGATATAGAAGACTCTCTAGGTCAGGAACCTAAAATTTCTAGAGAGTCTATTGGGAAAACAGAATTACCCACTTCACCTACCTAAACCATGGCTGAAAAGAAGAACAATCAGATATTCCCCATCATAGAAACCAATGGAGAGGCTAGAATGAAGAATATAAGCCTTGTTTCCCTTCCATATTTCCATGGATTGACCTATGAGGATCCTAAAATGTTCATGTTTGAGTTTTTTTTTGTTTGCAGGACCTATGACTATGCCTCTAATGAGAAGAAGCTGAATTTTTTCCATTCCACCCTTAAAGACGTAGCCTTGCACTGGTTTATGGATTTGCCTGGGGGAAGCATCACTACCTGGGCCCAAATCAAAAAAATCCTTCAATGGAAAGTACTGAGACTATTGTGGGTCCAAATAAATAAAGGATGAAATATTTAGGATGACTCTTGGACCTGATGAATTCCTAGAAGACTGTGAGAAAATATTTCAACTCAATTATAGGAGGGCCAATTTTACCCTTGATAATGAGTCACTCAAGATGGTTCTTCTCTGAGGGATCAAGGAGGATGTGATGGAAAACCTCAACATGTTATCTGAAGGATATATATACCAGTTACCTTATGATGATATCAAAATTGTATTCAAGAATCACTCTAGGGTTGTTATGAAAAAGGGCAGGGCTAGTCAATGCTTGGTCAGTTCTTCTCCCTGCACAACATCCATCAAGAATGAGATAGGGAACATGTTGGAGGATTTCAAGAGTGAAATGATGCATAAATATGCATTACAAATGGATACCATGAAAATAAAAAGAAAGAAAGAGGAATCAGAGAGGGCACTAACTATTCTCTTCCCTAGATGTACTAAAAGACATCTTAGGAATGAATTCCCACTAAATATCATAGAATTATGCCTAGTCTGTGAAGAGAATCATAGAACAAAAAAATGCCCCTCTTTTCCAGGACTAAAATATGTATACCAGGGAGGCGTAGAGAGTGGGGAAGAACATCTTCGTTTCATTAACAAAAGGATTCCACCAGGACCTCATCCATATCAACAAGGCATGCAAGGTGCACATTATCATCACTACAATACAATCATAATGCAACTTTTCAGCCTTGGTACCCTTCCACTGATCAATCATGGTCCACACCTCCTCCTTGGCCTTATGCTCCCCCATACCCTCCTCAACTTTTCAACCATCCTTTTCAGCCATATCCACCCCAATATTCCCAATCGGGAAACCCCTCACAAGGGTGGAGGCCTCAAACAAACCAACCTCCTAATTTAATTCCTCCATTCCAATCTCAACCACAATTAACTCATCCCACCCCACCTAAGCAACCTAAAATTCCTTCTCAACCTAATCTTAGCCTGAAAAATAAGTAGGAACAATAGCTATACACTTGAGAGACATCTTATCCTGCTTATGTTGTGGAAATCCAATAAATCAATCATCGGTCCGGGAAAGTGCTCCCAGATAATCACCCACCTTCTCCACCTAAAAAAAATCGACGAAGAGAAGGGAGAGAGTGCTCCTCAATTCAATGCACCTTCCTATCTTAAAAGGTTGGTCAACCCTAATCAGCACATCCCATAATAGGTTGAACTTATGGGAGAATTGAATAATTTTTGTTTCAAGATGCATCTTCTCCATGTCATTAAATATATTCTCATCTACAACAATATTCTTAAGGAAAAATGTTTCAAAAGGCCTAGGAAAAAAAAAAGAGATATCCCCACCATTAATGTTGTTGGATAACTATCTAATCTAATTCTTGGGAGGGTGATCTCCCCAAAGTACCTATACCTGGGTAGCCCAGTAGTAGATATGCATACCAATGGAATTATGGTTCTTAATACCCTGATTGATCTTGGGGTTGCCATCAATTTTATTTTTATGGAAATTGTGTTGAAACTCAATCTCGAAGAGGCTTTGAGAAAGACCGCCACAGTGTTGCGTCTTGCAAACAGATCAAAAGTAGCTCCAAAGAGAATTATTGAGGATTTCATGGTCTTCATCGACTCTTGGGAGTACCCTACTGATTTCCTAGTCCTCCAACCCAAAACCAAGTTTAATGGTTATCCTCTCGTTTTAGGAAAACCTTTCTTGGCCACTTTTGATGTTAGGTCCCTATATTACCAGTATATTCCCTTATTGTTATTAGTGTAACCCCTTTATTGTTATTATTGTATCCTTGTAACCCCCATTTTGTTATTATTGTGCCCTTAAATTATTATTGTTAGGTCGGCTAGGATTACATTGTGGCCCACTAGGATTACATTATGGCCCCATGGACTCTTATATATAGAAAGGAGGTTTTGTAAATTGTATTATCCAAGAATTGTTCATTTATGTAATGTATTGGAGGTTTCCCCCTCGAAGTGGCTCATTTCTAAGGCGTTGATATCTCTTTTCTTCTATTTTTGGAGCTGGTTACACAACATTTGGTATCAAAGCTTTGGATTCTAGGGTTTTGCTGCTCCAAACATGTCATCATGGCATTTTCGCTATAACCTTTTTTCTACGAAGTTTCAGAAGATGAAATTTTTAGGGTGCGAAGATGAAATCCTGAGGAATATCATCTAAAAATTTCAGAGCTTGGTTCGGAATATTTTCGGAGATATGATCTGTGGAAGTTAGGTTTGTTTTCAGGCTCCTAAACAGGTCATCGTGGAATTTTCGCTATAACATTTTTTCTGCGAAGGTTCATAATCTGAAATTTCTAGGGTGTGAAGCTTAAATCCTGAGGAAAATCTTCAAAAAATTTGAGAGCTTGATTCACAATATTGTTGGATATATGATCTGTTGAAGGTGGTGCTTTTTCAGGCTCTCGAATTTCATCTAAAAGAGGTGATCGTGGTAAAAGTTCAATAACTCTCTCTATGAGCATCGGATTGGAGTGCCGTAAAAATTGGTCACAATTAAATGGACTTTAGTTTCTTGGCTATCAATTTTAGAGGTGAAGGACGAAACAGTGACACGTGGCAAGTCGTACAAGTTCGCTCTACTGAACTAGTCCATAATTAGGTCATTGTGGGAGATTGGACATAACTTTGTCTTGGAGAATCCAAATCAGGTCAGACCTGTGGCCTTCAAAAGAGAATTCATAGGGCTAAGTCAGTGCTGAATTTCAGATATTGAAGAGCTGCAATCACAGAGATAATCAAATCTCAATATTGAGCTCCTCAAAAGCAAGAAAAAGGTGTGTATTTTTTTTCCGAATTGCATAAGTCTTGTTGAAAAATCAATTTGAATTGATTCCAAGGGCATATTGTAGAATATATATCAGTATTGGGTTCTAAAAAATTCCCCGTAAAAATAATTCAACACCCATCAAGCCTTCAGAAGGCTCTACTATGACTCATGAAGATGAAGAATTGCAACATGATCTATCAAAATTACAAGAGCAAGGGCACCAAATTTCGCTCTCGCAAAGAGCAGCAAAAAATGAAATGGAAGTTTTGAAGAAAGGCGTGGAAGCAAAGATGGATGGTGTGAAGAATAATGTGGATGGTTTGAAGAAAGACGTGGAATTTAAGATAGTTGACATGGAAGCTGGCATGGAATCTAAAATGGAAAACATGAAGAATGATCTAAAAGCAGACATAGAAGGTTTGACAAAGTTGATACAAGAAATGTTTCCTAATGGTGAAAATATAGTAGAGGAAACTCATGATGAGAACAAAATAAATATTAATCATGATTTCATAAACTCTAATGTTGGTGGGAAGAACCACCATATTCCAAAAATGGATATGAGGAAGTTTGATGGAAAGGATCCTGTAACATGGATACTACAGATGGAGCAATATTTTGATCTCCATAATGTGAAAACACACAAAAGGTATGTATTGCAACTTTACATTTAGAACAAAATACATTTGTATGGTATCGATGGCTTTGCTCCCGTAAAAAAATTGTCACTTGGTCAATTTTTACGGAGGAAATGATAGCACATTATGAGGATACAAAGAGCAACACCTTCTTTAGCCAATTGATAATTCTCAAACAAAAGGGTTTAGTGGGGCAGCACATTGAGGACTTCCAAAAATTGAATATAAGGGTAACTGATATTCCAGAGGAACACAGGATTGATCTCTTCATAGGCACTTTAAAGGATAACATCCAACATGAAGTTCGCGTTTTGGAACATGATTCATTGGAGAAGGCATTCAGGTTGGCAAGAAAAGTTGAATGTAAAATTATGGCGACAAGGAAGCCTACCACTCAATTCTATAAAGAAGGAAGTGTTGCTACACCTAGATTTCCACAACCTACAAGATTGACACCACAAAAATTGGAAGAAAAAAGAGCAAAAGGGCTTTGCTACAGTTGTGATAGCAAATACACTAAAGGTCATAAGTGTGCTGAGAAGAAATTATTTTACATAGATTGTGAAGAGGAAGAAGAAAATGAACAAGAAGAGGGTATACACCAGGAACCAGCCCTAGAAGAGGAAGAAATGAATCCGACCATATCGTGTAATGCACTGGCAGGAATTACCACTCCTCAAACTCTCAAGATAGCAGGACAAATCAAGAAGAAAAGGTAATAGTGTTGATTGATTCAGGTAGCACCCATAATTTTATTCATTGTAAGGTAGCCAAGGAATTAAATTGTTTCCTATACCCAGCACCAGAATGTCAAGTGATGGTTGCAAATGGAGGAACTATAAACTACTCTGGAAAATGCCATAATATTAAGCTAACCATGGGGGAATATGTATTGACTAGTCCAATGCTTTCCATTCCTATGGAGGTGCTGATGTTGTACTAGGAGTACAATGGTTACAATCTTTGGGGACGGTAGCTTTTAATTTTCAAGAACTTTTCTTGAAATTTTTTTCAGAAGGAAAGGAAGTCGAATTACGGGGTATTGAAGGGAAGCCGGGAAGGATAATAAGCTCTAATGTCATGAAAAATCTTCTAAAGAAATAACAACAAGGTGTAATTGCACAATTATGCTCACTAGAAGTTCTGACATCAAAATCATCTATTTCTATAGATCTCCAACAAGTCTTGGACAATCATTCCAAGGTGTTTGAAACTCCCAAAGGACTCCCACCTATTCGTGATCATGATCATGCTATTCATTTGATTCCAGGAAGCGTTCCTCCAAACATCAGGCCTTATAGATATCCTTACATCCAAAAGAGCGAAATTGAACGTATGATTGCAGAAATGTTAGAGGCGGGTATAATTCAACCTAGTCAAAGTTCTTTCTCTGCTCCTGTAGTATTGGTACACAAGAAGGATGGATCATGGCGAATGTGTCCTGATTATAGGGAGCTCAATAAGCTCACCATTAAAGATAAATTTCCCATTCCTGTGATTGATGAATTATTGGATGAATTACATGAAGCAATTTATTTTACCAAGTTGGATCTTCGTTCAGGATATCATCAAATTAGAATGAAGACTGAAGATATTCCAAAAACAACATTTCGAACTCATGAGGGTCATTATAAATTTTTGGTCATGCCTTTTGGCCTTACCAATGCACATTCTACATTTCAAGGGTTGATGAATTCCATTTTCAAACCCTTCCTTAGAAAATTTATGCTGGTATTTTTTGATGATATACTAATCTATAGCAGGTCTTGGAAGGATCATGTTGGACATGTTGACAGGGTGCTCAAACTATTGCAGGAGAAACAATTATATGCAAAAATATCCAAATGTTTCTTTGGAGTACAAGAGGTGGAATATCTGGGTCATATTGTATCTCACGAGGGTGTTAAAGTAGACCCTAACAAAATTAAAGCCATTAAGGAATGGAAAGTCCCCACAACCATCAAGCAGTTGCGAGGATTTCTCGGGTTAACAGGGTATTATCGCAAGTTTGTTAAGAATTATGGGAGAATAGCAGCACCTCTAACAACATTATTGAAGAAAGATGCATTTTCATGGACTCCTGAAGCAACTAAGGCCTTTGAACGTCTTAAAGAGGCAATGTGCCTAGCACCGGTCTTAGCTACACCAGACTTCACAAAAACCTTTATTGTGGAATGTGATGCCTCAGAAAATGGAATTGGTGCAGTTTTAATGCAGGAAGGAAGACCCATTGCTTTTGAAAGTCGTCCAATCAAAGGAAAGTATTTACAAAAACCTATTTATGAGAAGGAAATGTTAGCAATACTGCATGCACTAAAGAAATGGCGAACTTACCTAATGGGAAGACACTTCAAGGTAAAAACTGATCATGATAGTCTTAAACACTTTTTGGAACAAAGACTATCTTCAGAAGAGAAGCAAAAATGGGTCACAAAGATGTTGGGTTATGAATTTGAAATAATCTACAAAAAAGGAAAGTTTAATGTTGTTGCAGATGCACTCTCAAGAAAGAATGAAGAGGTGGAAGCATTGCTTTGTGCCATTTCTATTATCCAACCAGATTGGATAACCGAAGCAAGAGATGAATGGAAGAAGGACAAAGATGTATGGGCACTCATTCAAAAGTTGCAGCAAGATCATAGTACATCTAATACATTTAGTTGGAAAAATGATTCCTTATGGTACAAATATCGCTTATATCTTTGTAAGAATTCCCAACTAAAACAAAATATTCTTCTAGAATTGCACACTTCTCCTTTAGGTGGACACTCAGGATTTTTAAAAACTTACCACAGGGTGAAGAAAGAATTTTTTTGGGATGGCCTTAAATCTGATATTCGAAAGTTTGTGGCGGAATGTTTGGTTTGCCAGCAGAATAAAGTGGAAACAATTAAGACCCCAGACTTCTACAACCTTTATCCATTCCAAGTCAACGTTGGGAGGAGATTTCAATGGATTTTATCACAGGTTTACCTAAGTCCGAAGGAAAGAGTGTCATCATGGTGGTAGTTGATAGACTTACCAAGTATGCACACTTTTGTGCATTATCTCATCCATTTAAATAAAGTACAGTTGCTACTACATTTATGGATAGAATTCAAAAGCTACATGGAAGCCCAAGGGTTATTGTGAGCGACAGAGATCCCATTTTTACTGGAAATTTTTGGATGGAGTTATTTTTTTGTTTGGGTACTCAATTAGCTCATAGCTCATCTTATCATCCTCAATCTGATGGTCAAACTGAGATAGTAAATAAATGTTTGGAAGGATATCTTCGTTTTTTTGTATCTGATAAACAAACACAATGGGTCAAGTGGTTACCTCTCGTTGAATGGTGGTATAAAACTTCCTTCCATACTGCAGCAAAAATGACCCCATTTATGGCACTTTATGGATATCATTCACCATCCATCACATCATCTTTAAGGGAAAATTCGAAGGTTCAAGCAGTGGAAGATCACATCGAGCATCAGCAAGAAGTTCTCCAACTCTTAAAGAATAACCTGAATTTGGCACAAAATCGAATGAAACAACAGGCAGATCAACATCGCAGCTAGAGAAGTTTTGATGTAGGAGATTGGGTATTTTTACGGCTACAACCATACAAACAAATGTCCCTCAAGCAAGCTAAGAAGGATAATAAATTATCGCCAAAGTACTATGGTCCTTACAAGGTGTTGTAAAATATTGGTACTATGGCATACAAATTAGAGCTTCCTGCTTCTTCGCGAGTGCATCCAGTTTTCCATTTTTCATGCTTAAAAAAGGTTATAGATGAAAATCTTCCAGTTAAAACAATATTTCCAAAACTTGATGAGGAAGGAAAAGTCATATTGGAACCTAAAACGGTCACGGAAACAAGAACTCGACAGCTACGGAATCGATCAATTTCAGAGTATCTCATCAAGTGGAAGAACTTACCCACTGAAGATTCTACATGGGAGGATGAGAAGTTTATACAGAAGCACCCAGAGCTACTGAAGCATTGAGGACAACAATATTCTGAACGAGAGGGGCATGTTAGGTCCCTATATTACCAGTATATTCCCTTATTGTTATTAGTGTAACCCCTTTATTGTTATTATTGTACCCTTGTAACCCCCATTTTGTTATTATTGTGCCCCTAGATTATTATTGTTAGGTCGGCTAGGATTACATTGTGGCCCACTAGGATTACATTATGGCCCCATGGACTCTTATATATAGAAAGGAGGTTTTGTAAATTGTATCATCCAATAATTGTTCATTTATGTAATGTATTGGAGGTTTCCCCCTCGAAGTGGCTCATTTCTAAGGCGTTGATATCTCTTTTCTTCTATTTTTGGAGCTAGTTACACAACATTTGATGCCTACATTAGTTGTATGCTAGGATTAGAAATGGAAATTTATCAAAACAACTTGTGTTGTATCCTCCTTCTCAACCTTCTATTGAACATGATTTTCCCATATGGTTAGAGGATGAGGATGAGGATGGATTCTATTATACAACTGCATACTCAATCTGCACTCTTTATATTATTACAGGAGGGGGACAACTTGATGAAGATGAAATTATTGACCATATCTTACAAAATTAGGCTCCCACTCCCATACCAGTTGATGAATTTCTAAAATAATTTGAGGGTAGTTTTGGGAGTGACTTGTGCTCTGTTGAATCTAGACTAGGACATGAAAATATGGTATATTTTTTCCCATATACAAATCTAAATATCAATCCCTCTCTCTCGGCCAAACAGGAAGAACAGTTGTGAATTAATATATTGAGGAAACACCTAGATGTTTTTCTTAGGATTACAAGGAAATGAAAGGAGTGCATCCCTCAATTTTTACTCATAATATTTACATCAAAGAGGGATGCAAGCTTGTGTTCCAACCCTATAGAAGGATGAAACCAAGTCTTAAGGACATTGTGAAAGAATAATTATAAAAGCTACTAGATGCAGGGTTCATATACACCATTTTAGACAGTGAGTGGGTGTCACCTCTTGGTTTAGTTCCCAAGAAGAATTAGAAGTGGATAATATGTGTTGATTACCGATAACTCAACAAGGAGACAAATAAGGACCATTTTCCTTAGCCCTTCATTGACCAAATCCTAGATGGACTTGCAAGAAAAAAAAAATCTCCTTACTAGATGGATTTAGTGGATACAACCAGATTCAAATCAACCCTGAGGACCAAGACAAGACTACATTTATATGTGCTTGGGGTAAATTTTCCTATAGAGTTCCTCCATTTGGTCTGTGAAATGCCCCTGATAATTTTCAAAGGGAAGTTATAAGTATCTTTGTTGAACTTGTTCATGACTCTGTTGAGATATACATGGATGACTTCACCCCTTCTGGGTGTGATGTCCAGGAATTTCTTTCTATTTGTGCAAAATTTTTAAGAAGTTCATTGAAATTAATCTCTCATTGGCCCCTAAGAAATGTGAGTTTTTTATGAATACAAGTATTTTCCTTGGCCATTCTATATCCGGGGAAGGGATACAGGTTGAACCGGACAATAATGTCATCATTAAAAGGGTACCTACCCCTCAAAAGAAAATATATGTCAGGAGTTTCCTTAGATTAGTTGGGTATAATAGAAGTCTCATTAAATATTTTAGTAAATTATTTTCGCCATTTTTTGGAATAGTGGTTAAAGATTCATATTTTTGTTGGAAAAACAATTTTCAAGAAGCCTTCGAAGTACTAAAGGAAAATTTTACCACTGCACCTATCCTTAGGGGTCCCAACTGGGCATTACATTTCCACACACACACAGATGCCTCTGAAAAAGTTGTAGGGGTTGCCTTAGGACAAGTAGAAGATAAATTTCTTTATGGCATCTATTTCATCGGTATGAACCTTTCCAAAGGTAAGTTGAATTATACTGCCACTGAAAATGAACTCTTGGTTGTGGTGCATTCATTGAACAAATTTGGGCATTATATCATTGGTTATCAAAATTTGGTTCATATTGATCATGCATCCATTAAGTACTTAATGAATAAACATGTTGTCAATGCTAGAATAATTTTATGGTTTTTATTATTACAACAATTCGATTTTATTGTTGTTGATAAACCAGGGAAAGATAATGTTGTTGTAGATTTCTTGTCAATACTAAATCTACCTGCAAGAAAGGAAGAAATGATAGATGATAAACTTCCATATGAACATATATTTTCCATGTCGATACTTTCTCCTTAGTTTGCTGATATAGCCAACTATTTGGTTGTTGGGAGGTTCCCTCCTAATCTATCCTTGAGGGAGAAAAAAAATATTGTCAGGAAGAGTGGCACATTCACTTGGATTGGAGGAAATATTTTCGTGTTGGGGTAAGATCATATCCTAAGAAAATTTTTGAGGGAAGAAGAGGTCTTTTAAATCCTCTTAGCATGCGATGATGGAACTTGTGGGGAGCACGTTGATGCTAAGAGTAAATCCTTCAAAGTTCTATAATCATGTTATTATTGACCCAATTCACATCAGGATGCAAGGAGATACACCACAAGGTGTGATCAGTGTCAAAGGATGGGTAATCCAACAACCAAGGATGAAATTACCTTACAACCTTAAGTGACTCTAGATCCATTTGAAAAGTAGGGCATGGATTTCATTGGGCCTATTGATGTCCCATTAAGACATACAAGGTATATCATTGTATGCACTGATTACTTGACTAAATGGGCTTAACCAAAACTAGTAAAAGTAGCAACTGAGCAGAAGGTGGCTAAATTTCTGAGGGAGAATCTACAAATTTGGTTTTCCAAGGGAATTAGTCATTGATCAAGGAGCACAATTTATATCATTTTTTATTGAATATATTATGAAGAATCACCATATCAAGCATAATACATCTACTTCCTATCACCCTCAAAAAAATGGGAATGTGGAAGTCACAAAGAGAGAATTAGAGAACATTCTTACAAAGATTGTTAGTAACAACAAAAAATCTTGGGAATATAGACTTGTAGAAGCTACTTGGGCCTACAACACCACTTGGAAGACCACCATTGGATTCACCCCATTTGAGCTTGTCTATGGGAAGAATTCCCTATCGTCTATTGAATTTGAGTACAACACCTTAAGGATGGTAGCTTAGTTAGACTTGGATATCACTTCAACACAATAGGAAAGGTTGATCCAACTCAATGGTCTAGATGAATTTAGACTGCAAGCTATCCTATACACTGAGGTAATCCAAATACATAGGAATATTTAACATTACAAGCACACCAGAGTAAGGACTTTCCAAGAAAGATATTGGGCCATGTTGTATGATTCCGTATTCAATGATTTCAATGGGAATTTGATGAAAATATGGTTGGTTCCCTATCTAGCAGAGATGTGTTACATGAATGGTTCTGTCCGAATCAGAACCATTAACAAGGAAGGAATTCCCTTACTTTTCAATGGTCATAGGTTTAAATTGTACAAGAAAACTATGTCCAAGGAAGAATTTGTTAATTCATTCAGTAGATAGTTAAATGTGATTCGGAGAATCATAGCCCTCGGTCCACCAAATTTCTATATATATATATAATAAGAGGGCCTAGATGAAAACCTCCATGAGGAATCTAAGGCTCACTCCTAAGTTGGAAACCTCTCTGATGCATCCCAGGAGAAAAGAAAAAGAAAATATTTTCAGGTTAAAACCTCCTATGAGGTGCCTAGGGCAGCCATGAAAGTTGAAAACCTCTACAGAGGTAGCCTGCTTGTCTCAAAAAAAAAGAAAAAAAAGAGAGAAGCACAATGAGGGAGTTCTTACACCATTTCTGCTAGGATTTTTTGGTTGCAGGACTCCACATAGTTGGAATAATTATGGCTATATGGCAGAAATTAGAATCTACAAGTCTCCCTCCATCCTCCCATCCATACACCTCATTTCCACACTCTCCACACACATACCCACATCTCTTCATCACCCAATCAACAAGAGACTCCAATTTTACCTAGGTTCGTTGTGATACTACAAGAAGGACATGTAATGCTACAGGAGGTCATGTAATGCTAAAAAAGGAGATTTTGACGATACAAGAGGTGGATCCAATGGGAAAAAGAGACCAAAACGACATGTTTTCTCTAGGAAATGTTAAATGGGGTCCTTCAATGTCAACTCCATCACCCATCCACTCCATTTAGCAAAACAATTGCTTAAAATTCCCACTCTGTCATGCATCTAAAAAATAAAAAATCTCATGTTTTCTATTCCTCTAAAACCTACACCACTTCCTCGTGGTCCTAATAATATCCTCATGCCTTAAATCACTTCCCCTCAACATTGGAATGCAAGATGAAGGCTTGAAGGGAGGATTAAATGACTGCTACAGGAAGAAAAATCCACTTGTAGCAACCTATGCAATCACAAGAGAACTCCCTGAAATTGTTTTTTTTCACCCACAGAAAGCATCATGGAGCCATGTCTTCAATAGAGAGGGGACACATCATCCTCAAGCAGGAACTCCACTAGCAGCAACATCTTTGACATCAGTAATACTCCTGAACACATAACAAAGCTATCAATTAGGATATCATCAAGTTATGAATACATGCACTAAAACAAAGAAAAAAATCAACTACCTCAAATATCATGATGTTATTAGGCCCAGCTCTAGCATGCAACCATCTCCGGCAATTTGATCCATAGGTAGGCTCAAGTATGACAACCCTCACCTCTTCCCTATGCATAAAATTCTAAAATGTGTTAATGGTCAGGAAAGGAGTTTTAATACTATGGAGGTGGCCAATGAACTTGCCCACCCTTGGCTAGTAAAATTAAGTTTGTATTAGTCACCCATGCAACTTGGAGATGTCAACTCAAAGTGAGGTGGGGGTTAATGAGGAGTGGGGTGATAATCACTAGGAGAGGGGAAATTATTGCAAGGAGTGGGGACAATAGTCAAAAGAAGGAAACTCGTGTATATGCCATGTCATCAAAGCGTTCCAAGAATTTACCACAAAGAGAATATTATGTACTTGGCTTGACTTCATTTTCACCATCACTCATTTCCAAAAAAAATAGTTAGAATAAGGATGAGCTACTACTATCAGACCACGTAGGGTGTCACCGAGAATTTTTGAACCCTATCTACAGGTTCTACAGGAGGAAGCTACAGGAAGTTCTAAAATGCTACAGGAGGGTCGAGAAGGAGAAATTGGAGGAATTGAAGGGATAAAGGGGGCCACAGTGACCCAAAATTGTCTCCAAACCCTCATGCACATACAAATATATTTTAAAAGAAGTAAGTGACATCCTCCTTCCTTGATTTAATCCACTTTCATGAGAATTATGCCTGAAATTAATATCATGTAATATAAAATTGAATAGTAGGAGGTATTTCTGAAAGTGTTATGGATAAAAGCAGAGAAAAAAGAGTTTGTTTGATATAAATTATATCATCCTTCTCCCTCACTGATAAAAATGAGTTTAACACAGTTTCCATCACTGAGATTGCTCTAAAAAAAATGAATTCCACACCTAAGTAACACCAAGGAGGGGAAGTAGAAGAAATGGGTGGAGGATTTAATAGAAGAGAACCCACATACACCATGAGGATTCACCAAAACCCTCATGTAGTGAACACCTTCAAAAGAAATCAATGGTTGGTTTTCTTTTAATTGTTAAAAGGGTATGATGATGACATCACTCATGAATTTTACATGGCATTACATCCTCAAGGAGAATATAGCACCACTATTGTTGTCATAGGATTTTACATCTCTTTAAGTCATGATAACATAAATAGTGTGACCACCTTACACCTAGGAATTTTATGGATCAAAGAAGACAAAGAAGCGAGTGTCACAGCTAGGAAAAACTTCTTCATTTTGAAATAGAAACTTGTAGAAGATAATAATGGGGTAAGAAGCGAAAGCCTACCTTAACCCTGGGATGAGGTGCCTTATCATATACTAAAATATATATCTTATGAAGAGAGATTTAGTGTGGTATATTCCTACAATTTCAAAATTCTCCATGAGCTAAGATTCAAGGAAGAATTTCCTCTCCCTGAAAGAATTAATGTTCCCCATTTCCTCCTACAATCAATTATTGAGATGAGCCATAAGGTTAGGGAAGGAAAGCACCAACACATATCTCACCGTGGCCTAATAAATTTAATTGTGATAGATGATTTGAGACACTTAAGCAACCCTTTCCTATGGACTAATTTTGAAAGAATGGACAGGGATACCTTCATTGAAACCCAAGCCATCACACCTAGAGAAACACCAGCCTCTAGCACTAGAGGTAAGGGAGGAAAAACATAGGAAGAGGAGGCAACAGAAACAAAGGAAGGGGAAGCATAAATTAAGGAATAATAGGGAAAGAAACAAGTATAAGAAATAGTAAGACCGAAGGAGACTTCTAATCCCAAAGAAACAAAGAAACAAGAACAACATACAAGTATCTCTCTAGGAGATATTGAGCAAGAAGTGGTTGCAACATCAGCTACATTGGGCACACCTTTCAAGACCAAAAGGAGGTAGCCAAGGCAAGGTTCCCTACATTTCAAAACATGGAAGAGCACAAGGATCAGGCAAGGGAAACCACAACCTCCTTCAGAAGTCCCTATCACTATTGATGTGTCACTATGTAAAAAGGGGGAAGCGGGGCCTAGTGAAGGAAAAACTAAGGAGATTACCTCTCCTAAAACCAAAACCAAACCACTTGTGAAATCTATGGGAAGGCTCGCCACCAGGGCAGTAACTTTCAAGAGACCTAAGACACAAAATTCCCTTAATTAATAAAAAGAAGAATATCTATAGGAGAAATAGGGGTTGCTACAAGAGAAACAGGGGATGCTAACGAAGCAGAAAAAAGGAGCTACGGGAAGAAGCAGCCACCTCAAAACTAGTTGAAGAGGGCCTCCAAGAGATTCAAGAGACTAATCCACATCCATATTGGAGTCCTACTACAAATTTTTTGAGGGAGGAAGGATTATCCCTGAAAAAATTGCAGTCCCACTCCTCTGTGAGCTAGAGATAGAAAGGGGAAGGACACATAGGTGGATACACATTTCCAAATCTAGAAATGTGGAATATTTGGGCCTCATAGAGGAGAAGGTCACTGAAATGGGAAATGAGTTGATTTATTTGAGACTAATATATTCCATTATTAGGGAGCAACTACACGTAGAAAACACAACGTTGAGAGAGAAACTACAAAAGAAAGAAACACAACTTGCCACCATGGAAAGTCTCTCTATGGAAGCCCTACAATGTAGGAATCCATCAAATTCCTATGTTATTTTCCTCAAATAAAAGTGGTTTCAGTTCCAAATAAAAATACTAGCACAATATGGGTCTTTTCCTTTTCAAGACTACAGGCAGTTTATTGAGTTTTTCAAGCAAGAAAGTATGGAATATAGGGCAAAGCTAACTGATTTTTATATGCATAATTTCATTCTAACAGATAAAAATAATTTGGACCCAAATTCAAGATTAGGAGATATGAAACTAATAGAATTGGCATCTTGGTTGACTCATGAGGAGGCAAGGGCTAAAGAGGTGAAAAATGTGATGACAAAAGAAGAGAAGGATCCCTTATATATCAAAGTAGAGCTAGTAATCCCTATGGATGTCATTAGCAATCATAACCTCAACTCCTATGATTTTTCTTTAACACCCAAATACATTACAACCTAAGAGAAATTCATTATGTAATTAGAGGACACTTTTAGAATGTTGGGAAAAGAGATTATGCAAGATTTTTAGAGAAGATGGCATGCGTTAACCCACAGTCCACGAGTAAGAGAATATCACTCTCTTGAAAGGCTAAGGAATTCCTTGGAGATAACACCATTGTACTAAGAGAGTCATGTAGAGAATGAAGATCAAATGGATAGGACTCAAACTCAGTCCACCCTTTCTATTAGGTTTAGAAGAAGGTAGAAACAAAACAGAGGAGAAGAAGGTATGGACAGAGATAGATAAAAATGTAGGTTTTTATCCACCAGAAGGCACACCATTTGAGGTGCCTTGGGATGTTGGAGAAGCCACTAGGGACATGAATGAGCTTCACATGGATCATTAAGTTACCCAGATGATGAGAAACACCTTCAGCAGGGGGTGATAATGAGTCCCATCAATAGTTATATCTTGAACATCATTATGTTATCCTCCAGTCTTAAAACTATCCTTAATTCATCACATTAATTCACATATTTGGTTATAATATGCTTAGTAAGAAGAGTAAAAGGTGTTTTTCATAGTATGTGGCCTAATGTGGTTTAATTGTAGGAAAAATAACATTTTTGAGGCATTTACTATGCAAGGGCTTGATGGGGACAATTAGGAGAGAATATAGGGGTGTTTGTACACGTTCTTAACTCGCTAACTCAGATTGAGATCACAACACCCTCACTCACAAGTTCAAATTAATTGATAGTCGAGTAACACCAAGTTCAAGAAAAGCCCAAGAGGGACCAGATCCACAATTTTCGAGATCAAGGAGGGAATGAATCCTATTTTCAAGCTAGGAGTTACCAACAGTTGCCTTTTTGTATAAATCAATACGATGAAATGCTCATTAGATTTGAATTTTTGATTCATCTACGAGTATTTATTCATCCCAGGTCTTGAAATTTTCATTTTTAACTTTCATGTGATGTATGAGACTATTATTTAAGATAATGAGAAGTGGTTATTAAGCTGCATATGAGCTAGTTTTAGAGGGTTTAAACCCTTGGGTTTGGGCCCACCCCAGAGGCTTTTCTCCCTCTTCTATATTTCTATATTGTTCTTTGTTTAAATCATTTCATGTATTTATCTTATTGCATTATATGTTTAGCTATAAAAACCTATGATTGCAAGCTTCCTGTCACCTCTCTTGTGGGAGAATGCTTGGAAATATTTCCAATCTCAGTCCCAAAACATTTTGTTTATGATTTCTTGGAAATATGAAGATGTTAGTTTTCCTTCTTCATATTTACTTTCTACAACTTAGGATTTATTTAAGTGATCAAAATATTATTGTGGCATAGAATAGATGTTATTCAAATTTAACTCATCTTTTCCATGATAGTTTATATCATTGTGTTGATGATCAATTGATGCATGCATGTGGCTAGTTGTAGTTTTGTATTGATATGCAGGGGAGGGAACCTCTTTCATCTCCACTTGGAATTCTCCATCTTCTCCTTCCACCCTTCAATTATTCTCCCAAAACTTTATTTCCACAATCACTTTGTTTAAAAAATTAAGGACATCGTGGGAATTCATCATGGTGCAAGACAGATCTTTGAGATATCCTGGCCTTGGCTAGGAGGCTTCCCCAAAATTAATTCACTCCATCCTACCTTAATCCACCTCTTCATTCCCTCAAGACACCATATACACCCTAAAATGACTCTTGGAACCCCTCTTGTAGCAATACAAGTCCCCTTGTAGCAATACAGAACCTCCTGTAGAACTATATTCCTCCACCTGTTTTTCTCCCCACTTCAACCTTAGCTCAGTCAATATGAATAATGACCCCAATGTGTGATTTTACGATCAATATAAGCTCCTAGACCACTCCAAACACCTTGTTTCCTCACTGTAAAACAAAGTAGAATTATTTTTTATCATTCACAAGCATGGCACAAGTTAGATTCTTGATTTTCAAACAAATGTGAAGGAGGTAAATGATACATGAAAATAGGTTGTTTATTTGATGAATTATGCAAGATAGAGTAGCTTTACTTCTGAAAGTTGATTATCCCTTTCTCTTTCATGTAATGTTAATTTGCATCTACAAGTTGAAAAAATAACATTTTCACTTTCATAGTTAGAATTAGTTTTCAATTGTGCTTTCATCAAAAAGCTTTCACTATAGTTAAGTTGGATGAATAGTCTCTAAACACCTTGATATGATGTCATGAATAAGGGTGGCATGAGTAGAACCTAACCTATTGTGCGTATGGCATTGTCACCTCTAAGTTTGTAAGAACCCTGGGTTTGATAATTTAAGTTTAGGAGCGCTTGGAAGTTGAAACACTCTTGGTGCAATACCAGGGATCACCACTAACATGCAGAAGAAGAATATTAATGTTCGCATGTATAGGATTCCAAAGGTGTAGAAGGTGTATATTCTCCTACACATCTGTTTTTCTGCACATTTACTTCTACGCATGTTTATGGAGCTTGGTTTTTCTCTTCACAGGACAGTGCATTGATAATCAATGTGAATGGTTGATAAGGGTGTAGTGAATGGATTTTTTTCAATGGAGATATGGTCCAAATTTGGTTTTAAATGAAATATTTGTAGCACATTTTGAACATATTTTCACGTCATTCAAATTTTAAAAAATTGTGATATCTCCATGTGCGAAAATTAATTATGAAAGCGAAAATAACATGTCTTTTCTTTACAATGGCACAACATTTTTGGATAAATTATTAGAGTCAATCACATCATAAACCATATTTAGAGGGGGTTATGCTAGATTGGAGTTCAAGTGGCTCTCCTCGAGGATACCCAACTCATTGTAGGGAATTTTGTGCCATGGTTTATCACCAAGAAGCTCAAGAATCGACAGGCCCTTTGGGACGAAGGTAACCTTAGTGATCTAGACTTATGAAGGAATGCAATAAAATACATTAAAAAAATAAATTCATAGATTCAACGGGAATAACACTTCATTTCATTAATATCAAATACTGAAAAATTCTTACAGACAGAATGGAAAATAAACTAGCTCAGGAAATGGTAGCTTATTTCTAAGAAGAGATGTGGAGGCTACATGCCTTTGAACTGTGTTACAATGAGGTTCAAGGGCCTTTTGATTATTTAAAAACATGGCAAAACCATAAACATCCAAAAACCTAACCCTAGGATATGAAGCGCCAAAACTATGGGCCTCATTTGCGTGAATTTGTACATCAACTTCCCGGGCACGTAACTTTGGCATATGATCTTCGTTTGACGCACACAATACCTTGTTAGAAATATGTATCCAAGGGCTACAAATTTTGAGTTACCAAAATCAATTAAACAACCATGATGGTCTCTATTTTCCCAAAAATGATCGTTTAGACCTCAAAATGGCTCCGGAAGTTCAAGACATGAAAAATTGCCAAAAATAGTAAATTGTGCTACAAATAAGGAAACTGGAAAAATGAAAGAAATAATAGTTGGGGTCCTAGTGGAATAGGTGGGTGGCCAAAAATATCCACCTGAATCAATCCTCCCCCCTTTGGAAGCAATGGTCCCCATTGTGTTTCATTCCTCCAAGAGATGAGGAAATTTTTGTTGAATCTGGTCTCTAGTGAACCACTTGCCCCAGTGAAGGAGTTAGCCTGATTTGACAATTCAACATAGTTGGATCCTTTGTTGGTGGGTGTTCTTGATATGTGTGTCCATGATCTGATCAGTTGTGGCTTGTTCCATGCAATTTTGGTTTAACTTTGTTGGTGTGAGTTGTTCTACAATGTCGGATGTGTCCAACAATGGTGGAAAGTAAGGTCGAAGGTTGTCCACATTGAACACTAGGTGCAGACCAAGGAATGGTGGAATAATGAGATTGAAGAAATTGTTTCCTACCACCTTCGTGATGGTATATAGCCCATATTGGAGCGGGCGAAGCTTGCAGTAGGGCCCAGTGAGGCACTCTTTCTGCAAATGTAGCCAAATGTTTTCGCCCACCTGGAACTTGTGCAGCACATTATGTTGATCATGCCGCTGCTTGTACTTAGAATTGGCTTTGTCTAGTATGTCATGGACCTATTGGTGGATTTTTTGAATGTTCTCATTGAATTTGTTTGCCTTATCATCTTTAGACGTGACATGAGCCGAATCATCCTGAGTAGCTACAAATGGTATGGCCACATCAATGGGACATAGTGGTTGGAATCCCAATCCCACCTGAAGGGGATGTGGCCAGTTAAGATGTGGAGAGACCGGTTATAGTTGTATTGGACATAGGGGAGGCTTTCATCCCATGTGTGTGGATGCTTCAAATTTTACATGCGCAAAATGTGTATGATCATCTTGTTGACAACCTCTGTCTTGCTATCAATTTGGGGGTGGAAAGTTGTGGACTTAGTGAGCTTGGTGTTCAACATCGACCAAAGACTTGAAAAAAATTTATTGAGTAACCTTCTATCTCAATCTAATATAATGGACTATGGGATCCCAAATTCTACCCACACTCATTCAAAGAAGAGTTTATTAGTGGCTTCTGTTGTGATATTCTTCTTGCAGGTCGCCATAATGGCCATGTTAGAGAATCTGTCGAGGACCACAAAAAATCAATTATTTCCCTGCTTGGTAGAAGGAACACTCGACATGTAATCCATTCAAATGGATTTCCAAGGTCAACTAGGGATAAGCAGCGGAGTATATAGGCCTTGCTTCTTGATGGTCAATTTGGAAATGGTGCAGGAAATGCATGATCTGATGTACTTCCCAACATCATGTCGAGGATCGTTCAATGGAAATAATTTGGCAGTACTGCCACAATTTTCTTGACCCCAAAATGTCTAGCAACTTAACTATAGTGTGCTTCCCAAATCATCTTGGCACACTCACTTGAAGGAACACAGAGGTGCCCCAGGTGGAATAAAAGTGTGTCCTGGAGGTGAAAATTTGGAACTTGCTTACCCTCGAGGAGCGTTTGGTATGTGTTGTCAAATTCGGGATCACATTTATAGATATGCGGCCAATCTGAAGCCTCTTTCCCACAAGAGTCGAGCATAGTGGTTAGCGCCACAATCGGTGGTCGCTTGAGGCAATATACAAAATTATTGGTGTTTCCCTTCTTGTACTTGATGCTCAAATGGAACTATTGCAGGTATGTGGACCAATTCTGATGGTGATCCTTCTACAACTTTCCTTATGTCTATTTGAACTATAGGGGTCAGTGATCTTTGTGGATGAAAATTTCCTTCCCCAAAATGTAATGCTTCCATTTTAGGTAGGGTTGCACAATGGAATAGATTTCTTTGTCATAGGTGGGATACTTTCAAACTATGTCTGAAAGTGTCTAATTTCGAAATTTATTTGAAAGTGTCTCACTATGATATGTCATTGGATGCCCCTATTGAGTAAGTATTTCCCTAATAGCATAATCAGAGCCATGTATCTCGATCTAAAATGGTTGTTTCAAGTCAGGTAATGTGAGCACTGGTGCAGAGCAGAGACGATGTTTTAACTCTGCAGATGCATTCTATTGAGATTTATACCAAAATAATTTTTCTTATGCTCCTCCCTTGGTGACTTGAATCAAAGGCCAATTGATATGAGAGAACCCCAACATGAGCCTATGGTAGAAATTGGGAAGACCCGGAAATTTGCGGAGCTCTGTTAGAGTGGTTGGGGTTGACCAATCACAAATGACCTAGATCTTGGTTGTGTCCACATGCACCCCTTGTTCATCAATAATGTATCTAAGATATTGAACTTGGTTCATGCCAAAATTTCATTTCTCCAAATTGGCACACAACTTGTGTTGCCACAGTGTTTGGAGGACCTGTCAAAAGTGGTGGAGGTGCTCTTCCCAAATCTGGTTGAAGATCATGATCTCATCCAAATACACCACCATGAATGAGTTGGTGAATGGTGTCAGGATTTCATCCATCAGCCTCATGGAGGTTACGGGAGAATTCATCATCCCGAAAGGCATGACCATCCATTCAAAAATTCCCTCCTTGGATTTGAAGGCAATCTTCCACACATCAGAGGGTTTGATTGGTACATGGTGATACCATAACTTCAAGTCCATGTGACCTCTCTGCAGAAGCTCCTAAATCTGCCTCTTGATTTTTTCGTTCTCTAGAACAGAACGTTGATAGATCGGTCAATTGGGTAGCAACATGCCTGGGGTCAGATCGATGGAGTGCTTGACCTGACAATGCAGATGTACCCCTGCGGGTGAGGTGAAGATGTCCTTACACTCCTCCACGACCTTGTCCATCTGTTGTTATTGTGCTGAGGAGGCTTTTCTAGAGGTAATGGACATAATCTTCTTCCTACCATGAGGGCGGATGATCAAGAAACAATTTTCCCAATTTTGGAAATGAGCTTACTACATTTTTTTATAGTGCTCAAAGAGATGGCGGTATGCGGTGCTACTTTCAGTATATTATACAACTTGTTTCCCAAAGTAACAATAACATCATGAGGTCTAGACTCATACACGGCATGTCGCTTCCACAAGTATCGTTGGCCTAATAATACATGACAAACATCAAGAGGAGCAATATCACATAATACCTCATCCGTGAAGGGATTGATGTTGTAGGCAAGGAGACACTCCTGGCTAATGCGGAGATGTCATCCTCGGTGAAGCCACCTGATGGTGTATGGTTGTGGGTGTGTTGTGGTCGGCAGACCTAGCCACTTCACAACCTCTGCTGAAATGAGGTTATTTTGGCTCCCGCTCTCGACAATGAACTGTAGCAGGGAACCCTTCACCCATATCTAGGAATGGAAGAGACTCTCCCCCTCCTCTGGATCTTCGAGTTTCTCCTTCTGGATCTTGGTGGTGGAAAAAGTGGTGTTAGGCTTTGCATCGATAATATGCTTCCCTTTATCATTTCTCTTATCTAGTTCTGACTCAGAGTCAAAACATGCATCTGACTCATAACCCTTTAGCTCAGACACTAGTCACTCCTTGGCCCGACACTCACTTGTGTTGTGAGTGGAGATCTTATGGAACTCACACCACTTTCCCATGTCGATCTTTGGATTTGCATTGTTTTTCTTCGCTTATGGCTTTAGCAGATTGCCTTGGGCTGCCTTGCCTTGGATTTTTCCTTTGTTCTATGGTTTGGGGGATCCTTTCCATTTCTTCCGATTCACGGATCCAAATTCTCACTTTTTCTGTTTGAATTTATGCTCAACCTTGGAAACATACCGGTATGTTTCACCAAGCGAGGAGATGTCGAGGAACTCCATTTCCTCCTAAATGTATCTGTGAAGGCAACTGCAGTACTTCAGCACCAAATATTTCTCCAAATATTTGATACCCAAATTTGTGCGCAAGGTATGGAATAGATTCATCAGCTCATGCATATCTTATTCCCTTTGTTGCCGCTGCGTAGTCCATTGTATGTACTTGTCCTCATAGCTCCCCACAGGATAATATTATTCTTTGATGGTGTCTCAGAAATAATTCCAAGTGGGTGTGGTTGAGAATAGGGAGGGTTCCCTCTCATCCTTTTGCTCATAGTAGGTTTCCCACTTGTCCTTGACATGGGGGGAAGCTTTGAGGAGTTAAAAAGTAATCTTTTCCCAATTAGAAAAATCATGAATCAAGAAATTTCCTTCTAATAGATTCAGCCATCTATCTATGGAATTTGCATCTATTTTTCCCTCAAATATGGTAATTTCAAATTTTACTTGTACCTTAAAAGGAGTGATTCCTACAGAGTGGTTGTTGGATGTAGATGTGTCGTCGGTGCGTAGTTGTTGAAGGATCTGGGCAAAGTTATCAATCATTGCGTTCCTTTGTTTCTCCAGGGCCTCCTTGAGAAATATTTTGATAGGATCTACTGCTCCCTCATATTTATTTTCTTCCCCCATGGGAGGTCGTCGAAGTTTGGGAGGTTGATCTTGAAAAGGTTCAACCAGATCGATCCCTAACTCCTTATACCCTAACCTCATTGGGGACATGCAAAGAAAGATCATGAAAGAGTAGACTGTTATGAAACCACTGATCCAGACTTATGAAAGAATGCAATAAAATACATAAATAAATGTAAACAAAAATATGTATGAGGAATAGCACTTCATTTCACTAATATCAAATATTGAAAAATGGTTATAGACAGAATGGAAAATAAACTAGCTCGGGCAATCGTAGCATATCTCTCAAAAGATAAGTGGCGGCTATATTCCTATGAACTGTGTTACAATGAGGCCCAAGGGACTTTATATTATCTAACAACATGGGAAAACCCTTAACATCCAAAAACCTAACCCTAGGAGATGAAGCGCCAAAACTATGGGCCCCATTTGTGTAATTGGTATATCAAATTCCCGGGGATGTAACTTTTGCATGGGATCTTTGTTTGATGTGCACGATACCTCGTTCGAAATATCTATCCGAGGAATACAATTTTTGAGTGAAAAAAACTAGTTAAACACCATGTTGGTCTATATCTTCCCAAAAAACGCCGCTTAGGGCCTTAAAATGGCTTTGGAAGTCTAGGACCCGAAAACTACTAAAAATAGTAAATTGTGCTACAATTAAGGAAACTAAAAACTGAAAGAAAAAATGGTGGGGGTCCTAGTGGAATATGCGGGTGGAAACCAATATCCACTTGGATTAATTAGTGGCCAATATTAGGAAAACACCCTAACTGGAGTTTCTTCCAAATGGTATTTGGACCAATTGCATTCATGTAATTCTACCTGTGTGACTCTCGCCAAAGCTTTTCTTTCATATTTTCAGTTACCTCTCTGATACGACACAGGTACCGAACTCTTGACCTATTTTCCTCAAACTTATACAACCTTATTTTCGAACCATGTGAAAGAATGGCATAAAAGGAGGATCATGTGTAGAGCCCTTGAGTTTGAAGACCATGTGTATATGGAATTGTTTTAAAGAAATATTTTGGCCACCATAGGTAAATATGTCGCTTCTCGCTTCGAGATAGCCTTAAAATATGATATGATATATCCCAATCAGGTTATGTTTATATTGTCCTCCCTGATCTTCATTGGCCTAGTGTTTCCAATGCGTTGGGGGAATCTCATGTCGCTGACGGTATCATTGGATCTCTTTCCCACCCTCAACCATCACCATATCCCCAACCTCCTATGAGTTATGGAAAATGCTAGGGGGGGAGTTCTGCTTACACTTATCCCCCTCTCGATTTGTCATGTGTCAATGCTTACCAATGTACAACCACATCATATGAATTTACCCATCGACATCAGTCGATGTCAGGGCTATTTGTTTCTCAACCTAGTTATCCAAATGTTTTCATGAATCCTTACTATCCTTATGCACCACCTAGCACTTTAGCCCCACCAGCACCAACGCATCAACCTCCCACACCTCCACTTCTTTGGCATAATAGCAACCACCTCCACAAAATCAAGTGTATGCTTAGCAGATTACTACCGATCCCCCTAACTAAAAGAGAAGAAATAAAATGAAGGGTAACCAAAATAAAAAAAACCTCAAGGTAACCAAGGAAATCAAGGTCGAAAACCTAATTCCCCTAAGGGTTACCATCATAATCCTGCAACCTAGCAATAGGGTGGACAAATCAAGTATAATAAGTCTCTTATAACCAATAAACCTTGTGCTTGTTGTGGATTTTTTGGCCATTATACTCATGAATGTCTCATTTTACCTCAGATGTGCCAGGAATGGGAAGCTCAAGAAGCTACCTCTAGAGTATCTAAGCCCATCTCTCCACCTCCTACCTCTCCCTCTTCATTGTAGTATGTTGTGGTTAAAATTTATTTTCCTCTTCAAGGATATGTGGTTTCTGTAATGTTCCTTTTTCAGAAACATTGTCAATCGACAAAGCAAATCTATTCCAGAGATAGACAACAGGGGTATTTACTGGATTTGTCACCTTTAAACAAAGGATGAGCTCCAGAGGCTACCTAGCCCACTATAAGACTCTTTCTATAGAGTGATTGTCAAAGGACAATATCCCCAATAGGGAAATACAACAAGATTGGGAATCTCTTAAGATAACCCCAACTTTGCAGCTACAGCAATAAAAAATACATAAACTGGAAATAGTAGTGAATAAACATTATGCCAAAATGTATGCAAAACCTTGAGCCATTTTATTATGAAATAATAGCAGCAAAATGATACAATGAATATCAAAAGAATAAGGCAAGAAGCCTTCCATGGATACACATGCCATAATACAAAATGTTGCTCCATAGCAGGATGCCCATGAATAGGAAATGCACAGTCATAGAAGGGAGACTGCTACAATGAGTAAAAAACATCATGGATCTGCATATATGTGGCTCATACATCATTGGGAGAGAATATCTAAGCTGCCAATCACTACCTCAAGTCAATCCTAGAAGGATTGGCTGAAATATGCAAAACTGCTAAAACGCTGGAGTTGCTGGGTAGCAGCAGCAACTCAATACATGGAATGGAATGGAGAAGGTTGAATGGCTGAATCTAATGAAGATCCCTTCTCCTTTGGAAATCTAAAGTGCAAGGCTGATCCCTACACCAAAGATCTCACCCTCTGAAATGTCTGCAACACACTCACTGCAAATGTGCTCCTACTAGAACACAGTCTATGAGAGGGTCTGCGCTGTAACTGATGGAAGTGGTTGGCCTCCTTCCAATGATGGTGGAATAAGCTCTATAACCATCGTAACTAACCTCCCGGAAGTAGAGAACCTCCCTCCTCTGAAAGATCAGCTCGAAATGGTGTATGTAAACCTCCCCAGCAACATGCAGCAACACTGCACAATATCTGCTGCAGAAACTACGCTCATGTAGATGGTTGATGCTATGGCCTGAATGCTGGAATATGGAGGATGAGTGTAATCCTTCATGAGCTCCTCAAGAAGGAGAGGAAATCCTAAACATGACTCCTTCGTGCCCGAGGGCACTGCAGCTCTGCTGAACAGCAAGAGGCAGCAATTTGTCTGAATAGACAAATAATCAAATGATCCAAGATAATCTCAATGGGCTGCCTTGCTCCTCTTTTAAACATAATGAAGTCTCCACCTTCCTTCCTCTAGAAGTTTCCTCCCCCATGGAATATTCCTCCACTAAAACTGTGATGTCCCACTTAGTGCTTTCCAACTCATGCCAACGCAGTTTGACTTGGTCAATTAGGCCTTGTCCATTTGCATTTTAACCTCTTTCACATATGAGGGTGTAAAATCCAGCTCCATGATGATCCCTTTTCACATTGTAAGGGATTTTATTCTGGTTTATTACATGAATGGGTCACTTTACCCACTTTTATTCAACAAAATGAAAATATGCAACTATAATGTTCCATTTTAGCTTGAGGCTAAAATTGGGAACATTATAGTTTCCCAACCCAGAAAAGAACTGCAACCCCTCAACCTTCATAATGTAGCAAAAATAATTACCACATCCTCATGATGAATTTTGAATAAATCAACATCCAAACTCGATCACTCCAATATGGAAATCCTCATAATAAGTGAGTTACTTATTCCCAAGCTAAAACTTCCACTGAAATCCTTTCATCACCAAACGCTATCTTACATATCCCTCAACCTAAGGTATAACTTTTCCCCAAGATCACCAAAGTTCCATTACATTGAAATGTTGCTTCTTTTATGGTTTTCCATATCTATAGCATAGTAGATGACTTGGCGTAGTCTCTCACTGCCATGTCAACACTGAAAATCCTCTATATGTGCTAATCCCAATGGAGATATCTACTATTTTCTTTGGGTGTTATGGATCCCTCTAACAATCATATGATTTTATTTTATTTTAATCAAGAGTAACATCCCCCCATTCCTTCATATGTTGCTTTTAAAATACCAGTGTCCATAAAAAAAACCATTGTACAACATTGTATAATAGATGAAGATGCCTCCACCTGTGTGATGTCCACTAGTGTTTGGAAGCAACTTGGTTCCCCTGACCTATTACCATCCACTGTCACTCTTCGTGCTTGGGATGTTCACCCCTTTCATCCACTCAGTTTATATCGCAATTTCCCCATTAATATTGCAGCTGGAAAGATGGTCTTGATTGACATTGGAGTAATTTTATGCCCCTTAGGTTATAACATATTTTTGGGTTGTAGTTACACATATGCCATGTCAAATTTTTCATTATCTGTCTTTCGCAAGATGTGCTTTCCTGACAATGGAAATATTGTCACTATCGATCAGTTGAATTACTATTACCCCCAGTCTCAGACCTCTACTCAGACCACTATTTCATCGATGACTAGAAAACAGACCACTTCCTCCTTTAAATATGTTTCCCCTAGAGTCTATAAATATTCCACGTTGCGTCAAGCTTACTATTTCCCACTGCATACTCCTTTTTAGTCTATCTCTTCGAGTGTTTTCATGCTTCAATAATTTCAGGCCATAGGTAAGTAGTCTTGTATGCCTTATAAGTATCCAGTTCCTTTGTAACCTCCCGATCAAGACACAACTCATCCTTCAGGTACAATTCCTCTAGGGCAGTTTCCTCCTCTTGGTATCTCTCCACTATCTCTCCCAGTCCTTTTTCATCGGGAAGAGTCCCCCCAGCTATTTCCCATATAGGAGAAGTTCCTCTAGGTCACTGTCCCTTTGCTCAGATACCATTTTTATTCCCACCATCAGGAATATTTTTGACCCCTGTAATGGTTACGCTGATTCTTCCTAACATCACCTTAGGTATCCCAGTATGGTGCAATTATCCTCTCACAAAAACTCTTCCAGGCCAACTCAAACCTTATACAAATTTGACTTTGGTTCAACCCATTGTTCCCTCCCCTTCATTCACTTCAGTTCCATAGCAACCTCAATAGGAATCCACTCCTATTGCGAAAGCATCTGGTGAGGAGAGTAAATCCCATAAAAAGGGAAACAAAAACAAGGCACCCCAAGCAACTCCCACTCCTTTTAAAACTCCAAATCTTCCTCCTCCATGTGTTTTGTGTGATGATTTTGGGCTTGCGACCAATAATTGTCCTAATATCCCTCATATTGCTAATGTGGTCTCTGATACTTATCCTGACCCTAACATTCCTGAGGTCCATGTTACCTTACCCGAGTTCGCCAACAAGAAAAAAAACTTATGCATGAATCACCCTTGTGCTTTGTGTGATAAGTATGGGAATTATTCCCATCATTGTCCTCATCTCAAATACTTTCATGATACACTTCAAGTGCTTCACGAGTTATATGTTACTTGCAGTGATACTGTTTCCCCTCTACCTGCGGGTCCTGGCCCTAGTGCCTTGGTGAGATAGGAGGTTTCTGAACCCACCATCATGATTCTCCCTCCTTATGTCAAGATGATGGATATTTCCACCCCTATGTCTCTACCTATAGTCATGCATGGGATCAATATATTCAAACTCTTTAGGAGTTTTCTATTTTTATTCTTTAAAACCTACTTTGGAAGACACTTCTGTCTCAACATCGGTGCATGTCACATCCACTTTTCATCAGTATTCCATGGGCATTGCACATGTGACCATGTATCCCATGATGATTATTAGTTTCATCACCCCTTACTTCAAACCCATGAATTTGAACCACATCCACCTTGTGCCCATTACTTTACCGCACAATTTTTGGGTAAGGGGGCATCCATTTTTTAGAGTCTAGGAGAATCAAATCTCCCCAACCCTCTTAATTCATATGGTAGTGTTGCCTCTAGTACAATTATTATTCCCTATTTAGAAGAACCTCTAGATTCTTATATCACTTCAAATCACTCTAGGAATGATGCAGTTAATCATTCCTCAATATTACATCAACAACTCAATCCCTTAGACATTGTTATTAGTCACCCACAATGTCATCTAAGTGAGCATCGATTCATTATATTCAAAGCCACTCTTTAGTATGGTGACAGCCATTTATGTGAGCCCATAAATTACATTCATTTAACTTATATATAAACAGTGCCAAATGAGATTGTTAATCCACCATTTCATTTTTATAATTGTATCTATCCATTCTTCCCATAAGAAGACAACCATAAAACAAACAAATTGTGCACAACACCATTAAATAATGTATAATCACATTATGTGTTTAGAATCCATTATTCTAAATTCATCTGGCATGTCCATATAATTCTATAACCATACATACAAAATTGGGGGGCACATATGCCCCTACGTCTCCTCCTCATCCTATAGAAGATCTCGTGCCATTCGGGTCGAATGCTCGAATCCCTTATTTTAGCACTTGGAACACAATTGCGCTCCACAAAATCATCTATATAGGGACATCGTTCCCACCTTTTCATATTTGATAAGTCCCCTCCATCATCATATGATAAGGGGAAATATCTCATGCCTAAGGGCATGATGGCATCCCTAGCCACCTTCTCACTTGATTAACAAAAGTATTGGACTAGACACCAATGATTGAGGTATGGTAGAATATCCTTTCATTCCTTGGATAGTTTGTTCTACCAGCCTCTCGGGCGAGCCATTGTATATGCTTCATATCATATCTTCGAACATTCTACTTTATGTGATGTCACACTTACCACCCAATCGCCAGGTTTGACTTCGTGGGTGGGGATTATCCTAGAAATCCTCTAGTAGTTCATTACTATATTCATTTTATTCTTCACCAAGAACCATCCTTCCAAGAATCATTAAGGCCAATTTTAGACAAGTAATTCCATCAACCTGAAATTCGCAAATCCAAAATTATGACGGTCAGTTTGTCTACTATGAGCTCGTCAAAATTTAGGGCCTTCTCCTCCTCCCCCAATTCTCCAATAGATCACTATGCAAATTAACTGGATTTGGGGCCAAGAATCCCTTTGATAGGAAAAACCCTAGTTTTCTTTTTGACCATTATAAGAAAAACATAGCTTGGTTTAATGAACCTTTGACATCATTATAAATCTCGCACTCAACTATATAATGGGTCTTCCTTTGTTTTTGGTAATTTGAAACTTCACCAGGAAGCCATTTTTTCTATGAGGTCTCACTTTGCCTCCTATCAAAATTGAATCTCTTCATATGAGTCGCATGTACTCTAGTACCACTTTGCCTCTACACTTGTGGACTTATGTGTTGAGTTTCATCATGAGTAACCATTATTTACTCATGTTTTTATAGTACCCTTTAGGCCTCCCCTGTGTGGTAGCATCATCGAGTCACCCTTGTTCAGAGCATCAGAGATGAGTCACCTTACATCCATAGAGCCTATTCAGAGTCGCACTAAGTCATGCTATAACACAGCATCTGTCTCTTCATCACATTCATCCCATTTCACTTATATTTGGCCTCCAACTATATTGATCTATCTTTCAAAATCCCTCGCCTGAGTAATTAACCATCCCCTATGGAATCAAACCAGTTTTTTCCAAGCCAAACTTGCATATTATGGTATAAAAATGTAATTCTTCATCCCACCACTCATCTTATCCTTCCACCATCATCCTTGGTGTTAGTGTATCAGTCACATTAGTGTGATCCTCGTTCCTATTTTGAGTAACCCTCATTGCCTCAACTCTGTCGGGCCCTCTTCTGTCGAATTCAACACATTTATTCCCATAGAGTAGTTTAGAGGGAAATGTACCTTTTTTCTAGCCTTTATCTTTGCTCATTGCCTCATATCAAGTAAAGGGAAACATCATTTCCCTTTGACTTGGTTGTTTCTCGCGTGCTCGACTCCAACTCATTATCACATGATACAGAATCATGCACTTGATGGACAATCGTACACTTGATGAAGGTGTATTATAAACTCTAGGGGGATTTTTTCCTTCCTTAATGAGAAACTAATAATTGAATCTAGGCATAGCGGTTACTCATGAAATAACATAAACCCTTCCTAACAAACATGTAACAGTCTCAAAAAAAATAAGAAAAAATGAAAAAAAAACCTGAAACTTTACAGAGTGCATAAAATGACCTGGAAAGTTCGTTGGGCGCAGTTTATGGGTTGAAAATTGTGTTGGGTGGAGAAAAAGGGCCAAAAAAATTTTTTGTTCCCCTTCTCTCGTTTGGCAGATCTTACCAAGATTGTGTCATCTCCTGCTCGGATGGTACCTGTGAGATGCGGAAAGATGTGAAAACCCAATAAAAGTGATTTTTTTTCCAAAAAATAGAAGAGATCTAAAAATAGAAATTGATAGGAATGGAAGTTATGAAGAAACATTGAAAATATTTTAAACAACAGTCACCAAGGTTTTGAATTACTACACCAGTGGGGTCACCATTTGTTTTTGACTAAAATGCTAAATACTTAGTGGAGTCACCATTTGTTAGTATGAAAATTATTAGTATTTGTACTAAAAATGCTTCACTTAAGTTTTCAATGAGATGCAACCCTAACAACAAAAATTGGTTGTCTATGCTTAAGATATGCAATAAAAAGTGAAGAAAAACCCTGCAACACAGTAGATCTTGCAAAACATAAACATATAAAAACAAAAATAATAGTGTAGTAACCCAATCGAGGACTTAATCAAACAATAATTTTATTAAAACACCTGGTGAGAATAAATTACAACATGGGTCTGTAATTCACCCTTTGTGGGATGGGTCCTTTTCTTTTCCTTGTGTTTCAACTATGTGCTTCTCTCTCAACTTGCAATCGAATAAAACAAAAATATGGCTTGAACTCAAGTGGGAGCTAAAATGTAATGAGATAATAGTGGCAACAAAGAAAATGGTCACAGTGAAAGAATGAATAGAAAACCCTCCATTTATAACAAAGTAATGAGCTAAATTAGGAATCATAAAATAATTAAATATTATTGACCAAATCAAAATCTACCCATTGTGAATACTTTATTATATTTTTTGAGAGGGAAAAAATATTCAAAATGGTCAAATATATTTCTTTACAAAGTGGTTGAAGTAATTAACAAATAAAAAGTGATTTATTAATCATTTTTTGAGATTTAAGAAATAAATAATTATTAATTAATGGCTTAATAATTATCTCATAAGGAAAAAAAGGAATAATAAATAAATAATGGTTTATTTAATTATTCCAAGGTGATTAATGAAAAATTAATTATCAAATAATGATTTAATAATTATTTCTAGTGAAAATTAAATAAATAATGATTTATTCAATTATTCTCAGTAGTTTTTTGGATTTTAATGAGAAATAATTTATAAAAATGGTTTACTAAATTATTTCCAATGGTGAAAGTGGGTTTTACCAACGTAAACTTAATCCTACATGATGTATTTCGATCCACCTAGTATGAAATATCTAGGTGAACATTTTTTGGCTGATAACAATGTGCACACCATGAAATGTTTTCTTTGCCTCTTCTATTCAAATCCATATTAATGGTATATGTAATTTTGTAATTTGAGGGTTCAAATGTTACCTCACACTTATAGGTGCTTATATCCAAGTATTCTCACTTGCTCATACTTCCCCTTTCCTCCTTTGTTTAGACAAAAATTCCAAATTAATACTTTGTTTGATAATACTTAATGGTACATGTTTCTATGTTATTTTGCACATGTTGAACAATTTAAAAAGTGGTTTGATATGTGAATTGATGGAATGTTGGAAATGCATTCTCACTATGTATTATGTGGATTATACTCTATTAGACCTTTTGTGGTCATTCATGGTTATTCATTGGACATTAATATACTATCTTATCTTCTTTATGAATGACTATAAAGCCTCCTTCTACCTATGATTTAATGAATTGTGAAAGAAGTGGGTAGATTGTTACATGTGGCCTTACATCAACCCACAACTGTGAGTTAAAAATTCCAAGCCCACATGCCCTAATCTTATTTTACCAATAAGGGGCATTGTGAGGGGAAACAACGGAAATAATATAATTGTTGTCCAATTTAGTATTAGGTTCTTCAATTTAGCTTAGCAACTCTAGTATTAGGATCTCCAATTTAGCCTGGAAATTCTAGTATTGGGATCTTAAGCTTAGCCTAACATATTTATATTAGATAGATCAAATGGTGTAGCTTGTGGACCATACAAGCATGAAGTAAAGAATACTTGGTAGAAAATTGAAATGGAAGAAAAAGGAAAAGATAGATAAGAGAAAATATACTTGATAATTTTTCATAAATAAATAGCACAACAATTATAGTTTTGAGATCTCTAGTGTGGCCTAACATATTTAGAGTGTATGGTTCTAATGATGGAGCTCATGGACCATACACTATTGAAATATCATTTATGGTCATTCATCGAACATTAATAGATCATATTATGTTATTGATCGATAACTATAAAGTCTCATATCTACCTTTGATTTAATGAACTATGAAACAAGTGGGATGATTGTTACATGTGGCCTTACATCAAACAACAATTCTGAGTTAAAAATTCCTAGCCCACATGCCCTAATATTATTTTACTAATAAGGGGAATTGTGAGGGGAAACAATGGAAATAACATATTTGTTCTCCAATTTAGTATTAGGTTCTTCAATTTAGTGTAGTAACTCTAGTATTAGGATCTCCAATTTAGCCTAACATATTTCTATTGGATAGATAAAAATGGTGGAAATCATGGACCATACACATCGTGAAGTAGATAATACTTGGTAGAACTTTGAAATGGAAGAAAAAATAAAATTTAGATAAGAGAAAAGATAAGATGATTTTTCACAAAGAAATAACACAAAAATTATATTTCTAAGATCTCCAGTTTCACCTAGCATATTTATAGTGTACAATTCTAATGATGGAGCTCATCGACCATACACTATTGACATAGAGAGTACCTGGCGGTGATAGAAAAATTTAAAGTTATATAAAATAAGTAAAGAAAAGATAATTGACCTTAAGAAATAACACAACAATTCTAGTCTTAGGATCTATAATTTAGCCTAAGATTTTTCTAATCGATAGTTATAATGATTAATTTCATCTCATGAACCATGTTGTGGCTCAGTTGCGTTTTCATTTCCAATTTTCAAAATTAAAAAAAAAAAAAAATATATATATATATATATATATATATAATGTTGTAAAAAAAACAAAAATGAAATAAGATCTCATATGCTAAGAGAAATTGAAAATTTATATAAGAAACATTAATGTTTTTTTTTGGAGCATGTGAAAGGCGGGTCTGACCACAGTTCTAATGAGTATGCAACTTGTCTGGTGGACATGAGAATAAAATAGACGAATATGGATCGAGAGCAACCCGTGGACATAAACAGTCCGACAGATAATCCACGGGGTGCCTCCGCAGTTGACTGTGACGTAAGCTCATTGACTCAAATCAACGGCCCACGATCACATCGGTAGCAAAACACCGAGCAGCCCGTCATACCTGAGGTGCCCCCATGGTGATGTAAGTGACCAGAGAATGACATCAACAAGTGAGCCAGATTACTATCCACGTCAGCCTCGTACCTGTATTTTCATGCAGTTAATAATTATCCCCCCCCCTGCAATTTTCCCGCTATGCCTATAAATAGTGAGTGAAAACTGTCATTTTTCACATGTTCACCTCATTTTAAGCTACCTTAGTCATCCTAATCATCCTGATCCTCCATTTAGAGTCAGTCTAGTCATCATCCTGAGTGTCAACATGGCCAATTCATCCCTATCTGGTTCATCTAGTCACTGTTCCCCTCATGGATACAGAGTAGGACATAGTAGATACTCATTGCATGGTTGAAAATTTGCCTCTATATCAGCAAGTTATCCTTAACCAACACAATTCCCATGTCTTCACAGCCATGGTCAGGTCTGGAGTATTGTTTGCATGTGTCCCAAGAACCCATCTTGTCCTTGAATTCATTCAATGTCTAGCATCAGCATTATACCCCAGCAAGTGTTTTGTAATGAACCATTTGGGAGAAAGTGTCTTACATGTTTCATCCTTGTTAATTCATCAAGCCTTCTGCTACCCAGAGTCTGAGTCATACTTTAGTTTCACTAAAGATTCATTGACATAATATTATGAAAATCTTGCAAGGCAACATTACACACAGATTATTTTTTCCTGAAGCCAGAACTAGGGAGGTTTTCTCCAGATGAAAAGGTATTCTCTTTGGATATTTTTGATGCAGAAATCAAACCTGTATTGCAATTTTTGTCAAGAATTATCAGAAAGGAAGATGCTTCTCAGGTTGATAGATCTGTGCTTGGATTTTTTTCTTTTATGATGAAGCCTGAAGTAGTGTTAGACATCCCATAATTTTTGCAGGAGAATATTAATTCTGGATTCATAAGTTTAACCTTAACAGGTTCATTCAAATATCCTTATATTGTTACCTATCTTTTTATGTATCAAAATTCAGAAGAGTTTTTGAATTTGGGATTGAATATTATGGATTAAAACAAGAAAAGGCAGTCAATAGTGCTTTGGACTAACCTGGTAAGGAATGAATCTAGTGATGGAGGCTTGTTTGATTTTGTTGCATATTACTTGCCAATTGCTTATAAAATTTTGAATGGGATTGCTCCCCGATGTTTCCTGCCTAAACTAGCTCAGGAATTCCTTCACCTCGTAATATTTGTAGGTATGGAGATTGGTTTGTTTTTTAAGTTTATTTAGACATTGGATTGTATGGGGCTGGGCTTGAACCTTATATATTACCTTCTTTTTTTCCTATGAGAATGTTTTCCTTAGATTTTATTAGGAAGAGTTTAAATGTGGATCAGATTCACTTTGTGCCAATGAAGAAAGGAAATTATCTAAATTTCCCATGACTGTTGGACCCTTCATAGTGAATATGAGGCAAGCTGCAAAAGAGGCAAACCAGATGTTAGAAAGTGTGCATTTATTGCTAGGAGAAAAGTGGGTGTATGACCCACATCAGGTGATTTATAAAAGGAGGGTAGAGAATGGTTATTTTGCTTTTACTCATGAGAGCAAACCAAAAATTGAAAAGTTGGCTAATAAGGGTTTTGTGGGAAATGACAGCACTAGCATTGAGACTCTTGCTATCTCTAAAAAGGGAAATAAAAGAGATAGAGAAAATAATGATGATATAGAGGAGCAAGCAGTTGAGAAGAGGGCTAAGCTGAATGAATAAGTACCATATGCACAACCAATTTTTTAATTCAATTGGGAGAAATACAAAATATACCAACTTCACCATCCAGACATGAAGTTGTTCATGATCAGGTACCATTTATTAAGCAGTTTTTTTCCCAAATTGCTGAGAAGAATCAAAAGATCAAAGCAAGCATGGAGGCTCAAGCTGAGTCTCAAATCACCCCTAATCAGACTAGATTGTTAACAGCTATGGATTTAGAAAAAGATCAACTGAATATTTCTTTTTCACACCCATATGAAATGACAGTAGGGTCATCAAGAAATTTCAGGAGTGTCAATCTAATTGTTGATGCCAGGAATATTCCCTTACCTAATAAAATAAATTTACATATGCAAATTGGTTTGTTGATTGTTAATGATTTGACTAAAACTAGTGCAACTGCAAGAAAAGCTGAGAGCATGTTGGGAAAGGTGATCAAGTAGATGAAGCTAGAGAAAGATAATTCCAGAGCTCTCTCCACTCAAAATGAAGAATTAAATAAGATAATTATTAAAATTGGATTAGATCCCATTGACAAATCAACTATGCTGAAGCTATTGCAGAGTGCAGAATCATAATTAAATGTACTCAGAAAGGAGCTAAAGCTTTCTACTGGAGAACACCCAATGGAAGTTGAGGTAGCAGAAGTGGAATCTGAAAAGGAGAAGCTTTTACAGTAAGTGTTGCAGAAAGATGAAGATATTTGTAAATTAAAAGAAGCGGTAACTAAGTTACAAGGGCATATCGACTCTTATGTCTGCACAATAGTTTTTTCATCTAAAACTAATGACCCAACAAATAAGATATCACAATTGAGTACTGAGTTGAAAATGGTAGAGATTGACAGGAATAAATCTCAAAGTGATCTTGATAAAGCTATGAAGGTTATAAGGGCTAAGGATAATGAAATTGTAATCTCAAAGGACACTGCAAGAAAATACAGAATGGATTATTAGTCAGCTTGTGAAGAAATCAAGAATCTCAAGGAGAAGGTAAAGGGGAATATGTCCCTAATTGAAGATAATCATATCCTTTGTAATGATATTATAGGAGTGATGAAAACAACGTGGGAATATCTAGTACTTATTTTAGAAGAGAAGTGTATAATAAGAGATATTGAAGATCTTGTACTCGATGACAAACAAAAAATGCATGACAAAGCCATCTGGGCTAAGAAATTAATAGATTTTGTCAACTCCAAAACAGATCAAGAGCTAGGTGAACATGAGATAAAATATAGAAAATTGTGTGTTCCATAAATTAACAAGGTGATAGTGAAGAATGCACACAGGAAGTCAGCAAAAAAGAACTTGACAGAAATCAAGCAAGTAGTTGAAAACTTTAACACTATATTTCATAAGAGAAACACGGGTGGATTGCCATCTTGTTGGGACCTACAGGGTAACTTATTATCCTGGGAAACATATGAAACTCTGTTGATGGATGAAAAAAGTAAAGTTGATAATACTCACGAGAAGATTGTTATTTTAAAAGGGAAAACAATTATCAATTTCCTGCATAAATATTTTCAGTTGTTATGGATGGTCAAAACTCTATTTCTGGACAAGCCTACTTACACCAGGATCACTGATTTTAGATTGGAACATCATAAGTTAATTAATGCCCTGAGGACAAATGTTGAAATCTGGAAGAAATGCAGAAAGTGGATGACCAATCTTCCTGAAGACACATCAGCAACAGATGATATTCAAAATACCACATCAGCAGTGAAGGGAACCACATCAGCAACAAAGGGAAGCACATCAACAACAAAGGAAATTCAAAATACATCATGATACTTCTATTTTTATTGTATTTTATTTCTTTATGTTTTAGAACGAGGTTGTAATATTACCCTCGATTGTAATGAAAGTAGTTGATATAGGAAAGAAGTAGTTTAGGTAGTTTCAAGAAGTTTTGCTACAAACTATTTTTAAATGTATTTAAGAAAAATGAAAATGAATAAAAGGGGTTCGGAGTTTTGGAACCTCTGGAAGAACACATTTTTGTACTTATTTCTATGAAGAATTAATGGAAGAAGTATCAAGTTTCCTGCAATTGTTGATGGTGGTTTGTCTTTCCTGTGTCATTTTATGTTATTTCTTCTATAAATGAAGTGAAGTAATGAAGCTGCATGTCTCTGAATTATACTTGTAAGTAAGATTTAAAATCATTAAAGTGAGCTACTTCACTCCATCTTCTTTATATTCATGACTTCTCTCAGAAACTTAAGTTAATAGATTCTGTCTTTACAACATATTATCTGAAATTTCCTTCAAATTTATTCTCATTCATTCACATTTTAGCAATTAAAGGCATTTTGAAATATTTTATTTACTCCATAGCATTAAGGGTTTTAAAAATAATTTCCAAAGGAAAAGAACAAAGAACAGATGATAAAGATTTTTTCTATAATATATTGTTAAAATGTCTTAAGCATTGATTACTTTCCACAACCAAGAGGTTGTCTCTTAAGAACCAATGGACCATGCACAATATGGAGTAGAGAAAACTTACCACAATTTTGAAATGGAAAAAAAAGGAAACTTTAGAAAATATAATTATGTCTAGTAATGACCTAGAGGTAGATCAATGGGATTTAAAAATATAGTCAGTGGTAACAAAATCTAGTGTTGAATTTTGCAACAAGAAACAGTGAAGGAGGCATCTTGAAACATCATCCTTGATCCTAGTTGGAAAATAATCACCTAAACTAGGTGGGGCCCACACAGGCTATTTTTAGGTGTATGTCTATTTTTAGACATGGTGAGCATATTCTATAAGTTGCAGGATGCTATTTGTATATGGTTGGTCAAATTTGAAAAATATATGAAATTCTATTTTTACAAGATTGGGCAAAGTCTATTTATAGATCGCTGATCTAAAAATAGATGCATGTTGATTATTATTAGCTCTTAATAATAATCAGACTCTAAACAACAACTTATTCTCTTGGAGCACTTAATGTAAGTATACAGATTTGTCAAATTGGTGGGCTGAAGGAATTACACAATTCCTAAGGTTTTACTGGAGTTCATGCTTGGAGAACTCAATTAGAACTAAAGTGGCAAAGTTATGACAGAGTTGGAAGAGTAGTTTATGGAGTTGTATTCAGTTTAACTCAGTTAGAATCAGTTGAGATAGTTGTATCTAGTCTAACTGAATGATACACTAGTGAGAGTGTAGTGAATTAATTATTTAATTAATTCACAAATAATAACTCACTAATCAACTGAACAATACAGCAGTTAACTACAGTGCATGTCAGATCCAGTGGATACCAAGTGCAAAGATAGGTGAAAGGGTGAGATAGACTATCTGTTTTGACCATAGTGATGCATGGATTTCATCTATATATACATTGGAGTTTCCAATGATAATAACGCAATCAAGGAGAGTGGGATTGCATCGAATTTCTCTTTGTAATTAGCTTGGATTGTGCAGTGGAGGCAGGCTAGCAGGAGGGCAGAGATTGGTGCATGGATTTGCAGATTTTTCCTGATTAGTCTATGATGATTGATTGTACTGAGATTTTGATGTACTAATATTTATATGATATTTTTACATGATCTCCATGATACATAATATATGATAGTTGGGGTTTTCAGCTTCAGGCTTTCTCGTCAAACAATTGTGTTATGTGCGATTGTTTTTATGCTTCACATGTGTGTGAAATTAATTTTCCGCAAAAGATTAACAGTGGAATGATTCCGTATTTTGCAAGAAGTTAAATATTGTGAGATCAGGGGAATCTGGATGTATGCATGCTTAATGTATACCAATTTCTACATCTAGGAGTGCTAGAGAAAGCTATATAAGCTAAATGATCAAAGGAAAATCATAATATAGAAGAAGTGAAAGTAATAAATGAGAGAAGTATGAAGACATGTGACTCTAAAAATAACAATATAAAGGGATGATACCATCAAAATTAGGTGCAAAATGAGAGAGGGGGGAGTTGTGTTGCAACCATCAGAGAGACAAGTGGACATATTCAGGAAGAGAATGAAAGTTTCCCTGCATACTCATTTATGAGAGGAGTAGCCAAAATAGTTTGACAATGTCCTCAAATAGACTCCAGATCCTATAGGGCCAAACTGTGAAGCCCTGGGAGGAATTATATAACAATCTATTGAAACTCTCCTAATACTCGAGATGTTGGAAAGTAGTTGTTGAGCACAAAATGGTGCTCAGGATGGTGAGGGTGGGTGAGTAATTGGTCCATGCAGATGATCATAAATAAATGAAAAATAGAAAAATGATTCTTTGTTCATATGCTTTACCTAAGAGAAGCCTTCAAGGGTGAATCCAAGATAAATACAAAAAAGGGATCATTTTAGTGTTTGTAGTTGTGGATGATGCAAGTAACATAATACCCTAGAAATAGAACTAAAGACCACAGATTGCACAAAGAAAGCTTCATTCCAAATCTAAATTAGAAAGTTGCAAGACACTCGTTATTATTATACATAGTATTTATCTATCTGAAGTACGCAAGATACAAGGATATTACACACTCTTTGGGTTCATAAATCAACTCAAATTTCAATTTATGAAGAAATTGAATACAACTTGTTCAAAATAAGTGATTGTAAGCTCAATACTCAAATCAATGCCTAAAAAAAAACAAGAAACATAATGCATCCTCAGCAAAGACAATGGAAATTATGAATATGGACCCTTAGGTATGCCTAGATGAGGTAAAATTGGGATGGATAAATTTAAATGATATATTCGTTACAAATATTAATTAGAAAATTTTAAGGCATAAATTATTCTAACAAAAAACCATTTGGCTTTCAAAAGAAAATGAGATACATAAATATTTCAAAATGTTCAGTTTACAATCATAGGTGGAAATGAAATCTCACTATGTATTCCATATCTTTTAGACCTTTTGTGGTCATTCATGGTCATTAATTAGACATTAATATATTATCTTATATTATTTATCGATGACTATAAAGCCTCATATCTAACTTTGATTTAATGAATTGTGAAACAAGTGAGTTTATTGTTACATATGGCCTAACATCAATGCACAATTATGAGTTAAAAATTCCTAGCCCACATGCCCTAATATTTTTTTACCAGTAAGGGGAATTGTGAGGGAAAACAATGGAAATAATATAATTGTTCTCCAATTTAGTATAACTTCCCTTCAATTTTTCTTAGAAACTTTAGTATTAGGATCTCCAATTTATCCTCGCAATTCTAGTATTAGGATCTCTAGTTTAGCCTAACATATTTATATTGGAAAGACCAAAATGGTGGATCTCCTAGACCATACATAGCGTCAAGTAGAGAATACTTTCTAGAACTTTGAAATGGAAGAAAAAGGAAAAGTTAGATAAGAGAAAAGATAAGATATTTTTTTGTAGCACCCTCCTCCCACATCTACCCAAGTAACTAGCCAACTAGGGTAAACATGTTACGAGAGGCTGCTAATATGATATTCAACATCCTATATGACCTTAAGGAAGTGGAACCGATAGAAACAAGACAAACACACCTTACACCGCATCAACAACATCCTTAGTAGGTAACCCAACCTTATAGGTCCCTGAACCTTGGGGAGATTGACTTTTGACCATTTTATGCCACAGTTGCAAGCATGACAATGAAAGGTAGCGGCTTGGAGCCTACAATCATAGGCACAACACATCAAGTATGTGGCCAACGCCGCAAATGGTCAGTTCTGTGCCTGCAACTCCGGAATTTATGCCACCTTTTCAGCCCTAGAGCCTAGGTCACTTCCCAGAAATTCATGAAACTTTAGGGCATGATAAATAACATTAAAAAAAAGGCATGAAATAAATTACATCATCAGGAATTCATCTGTTCTCCTCCTCGCCATGACAATGATTTCGTCAAACATGTCACAAAGATTGAATCTATAGGGGTAAATAGCAGATTTAAGCATAGGCATCTCATACTTATCCAAGAATCTCTAAGAAGCATTGCTCCCTTACATCATAAGCTACAATACAATATATGTTACCATATATACATTTTGAATTCATTTTCAAGTAAAAACATGGATAGATCCATACATCATCACTAATAAAATACATGCTTATAACCAACATAATAACAAAATAAATACCATGGCTACAATAGAAATAGAATCCACATAATAATCAATGCATTTGCATACTAAATACCAAAGGAATGAGGCGTTCATTAATGCATGTAAAAACCAACCGGAGATGGGACTTCCACGTTCCAACTGACCATAGATTGGCTTAGCCAAATATTACTTCGGCCAATCACCCCCGTCCCATATTCCAAGCATGAATGTGGGAATCAAACCAAAAGAACCAACCAATGCATCTCAAGGCTATACAACCTGACCCTCATCAAATACTAATCAGACTTTACCGTGATCTACACTCGATCACTAAGCCAAAACAAGCATGGATTTCATTGTATTCTCTCCTCCTAAACCATGAGGAATTTTCCTATCTCCTAGTCTTTCATGCTTTACCATAACCCACAGTATGAATCAGGGGTCACTAGGCCCTAAAATAAGACATACTCTCTAGGTTTTACTGTAATATCAAACCTGGGATTCCTAGGCCTTAAATGGATAGCAAACCACCATCTCTCAAGATTTACCTCAATCCAAAACAGAATTACTAGGCCCCGAATCGAGGCAACAAAAGAACCAGTTCTATAATTCGACGATCCACCTCACTCAGCTTCGAATCCATCCGGTAATCCAGATAAACCAAAACATGAGAAAAGCGCAAAACCATGGTTACCCAGAAATGGAAAGGCTAAGATGAAAACATTATCACACCTAGAAAAATCCATGCCAAGATAGCAAGAAACCACTTGCAATACCATGAATGCCAGTTCTAGCAAGTAAATCACACATGAAAATCAATACCTGCAAAGAATATTGTTGTAGTTGCATGATCCTGTTTTTCCCTACTTGATATTTTCCTTCTTTCTCCAAATCTCTAATTATGCCACACTCTCCAAGAGTGCTCCAAGAATACTCTAAGTGTCTAAGAGTATGAGAGAGAGAGAGAATAATGAGAGAGCCCCAAAAAATGCACTGAAAAAAGGTACCAACTGATCCTTAGAAGCCTTTTTATAGAAGAGGCCTCTATTTTCTTCATTTTCCATTATTTTCCTTCATTTTCATCCTCACATACAACCTGTGACCATTCATCTTCATTTTCTCCTAATTTCCATTATTCTCATAAATAAATGTGCCAAAAATTCCATTTTTCATTTCCAAAGCCTTTTCCTTTTCCTTTGTCAATTTCGTTAGCCATAATAAACCAAATTAACACCCACTAGGCTTCTTTTACCAACATTCATCTTGGAATAAGTGTTCCATCAACCATGGTTATTATTTTTAACTTTATTATATGGAATTTTCACCAAGGCTATTATAGAACTCTCCCCCTTGGGGGACACCATCCTTAGTGTTCAACCACACATATACCTCAGCAAAACCACTGAAAATAAACCATACTACCCATGGATATTTATAACATAGCTCGATGCAATATTTTCAATAATTACCTTGCTCAAAATCAAACCAACAAGACATCATAACAACATGACAATTATAATGACATGACACCATACCACTTATTGGAGCTTTATAACATAGCTCCTAGCGATATTTACATCCATACACATATGTACATAAAATAGGACATAAAAACAAAGCATATATCAAAAAATCACCATAACATATGCCAAACATATACCAGCATCACACCAAAATTTCTTTGCCTCAACCAGAAAAAAAAGGAAGGATACATGGCCCGCATTTAATCCACCATCTCCCATGTAGCTTCATTGGGACCAAAGTGATTCCATTTCACTTTAACTTGATCTATTTCTTGGTTCCAGAGCATGAGCATCGATTTCTATAATATACACCAAGGCTCTAGATGGAATTCTCCATTGGGTTCCACCTGCAATACAGGCCATTCAATCACTTGATCGAAATCTTTAACATACTTATTAAGCAAACATATATGAAAGAAATCATGGGCTTTCACTATGGGTGGCCGAGAAATTCAATAGGCCACTGGTTTGGTCCTCTCACTGATCCTGAAGGGTCCACAAAACCTTGGTGCCAATGTTGGAGCGAGGTCCCCTGAGGCACAAGCTTCAATGCTTTTTTTTGTATGTTTGTAAGTGTTCGCTACGCAGGGGTAATCAAAGGGATTTTGCCCCAATTTTGGATATATTTAATTTTAAATGTAAACTATGGGTCTCAAACCATGGTTTGCAACCATAGTATCTGTGCACTAGGCATATTATAAATAGGTAACATTTTGTCTAAGCTAGGTAGTTCGGTTAAGATATGAGATATTGATACTCGGATAATATCTGCGTCTGTAAGGATTTAGGGTTGGGTAAAAGGCTCCTGCTAGCTGTGTGTGTGGAGACCTGGTCCTGGTTGTGTGCAAACTTCACTGGCTGTGTGCGCAGAAGGGATAGTGAGGGTTTTGTAAGGGTTCTGAAGGAAAATATGATGTATTGACAGATCTAAAGGATTAATAGAAGAATTTTTTTGGTGAAAGCTCTGTGTTATGTGTTTAACTGATGTTTATGCTTATTGTTATGCTTTCATGAGATCACACTATATGTTTTCTTACTTATTAATACGTAGAGATAATTGATATGTTATGCATGAATATTGACTTTTGTTACGTAAGAGTGAGATCTGGATCTGATCTATCTTCTGCACTAAGCGAACCCTATTTCTGTGATATTATCTTTGTGTTATGTTATATATTTTTGGATGTTACGATTAAATGCCGATAAATAATATATATTTTTAAGTTTGTGATGCATTGTGATTTATAATCTTCTGTTCTGTTTGTCTGCGTCATAGTGATAGAAAGTTTGTGGCATTATGTTAATATTTTCGCAATATCTCTCTGCGCATCTGTATAAGGTTGTTGTGGTTTTTTACCGAGGACCACTAGTAAAATCCTCCCTCGAGGTGCAAAAACTTGGTTCCAACACCCCTCGATACTGCTTTGGGTGAGACTTTGGTCTGCGCAAGCAGATCACTACCGAAAGGGCCAGTAGTTGGAAGGTTTTTTTGTTTATCCATATACTTTGAACCAGGGTCAAGACCCCTCAAGCCAACAAATGGTTCTATTTTTGGGACTAAGATCAACATTTTGAGGGATATTTGATGTTGTGGCACCCCTCGCAAAACGAATTACAAGATTGGATGGATAAAAAGATCTTGGAATTTACCCTTCAAGAGAATAAGAGCAATAAGCTATCTACTGAACAATGCATCGAAAAATATATTTATATAGAAGTGCATGAGATTTTCTTTATTTCCTTCACATAGGAGCTTTAGGAGTGGTTTTCGCGCTTAGCTAAATTCCATCGATGTATAAGAGATGAAATAATCACTAAGTGGACATCTGAATTGATCCAAAAAGTAGAGAATTTGGATAACAATATCACTCGTGTCATAGATCATTGGATCGACCGGATCTTGAGTGTCTTTGTGACCAAATTTTCTATTGATTAGTTTGTGTCCTACTCTAAAGCAGAGCAAATATTTTTCAAAGGCCCTAGAGGTAAGTTCCTGCACTCATTGAAATTTTCATTGAAGATGCAATTGTGTGAAAAGGGTTGTCTGTGTGAACACACTGCTCGAATGCATCAGAAGCGTTAAGTTATGCATAGTGGAAAAATTTATCGTGAAGAGTCTGAAGAAGTCCCTTATAGCCCTCTGAAGCTTAGATATGATAGTGAGCCTGAACCAAAAATTGCTAGCTCAAGTGAATCCGACGAAGAAATATTTTTCCAGCAGAGACCTTTAAGTCTGTTTCCTACCCCATCCACTCCACTTCTATCATCACACCAGAGGCCGCCTACTCCACCACGCAGTCCATCTCCTCCTCCTCCCCTAGAAGTAGCAATGGCCACGTCAATGAAGCTACCTAATTTCAAGGATATCGAGAATGAGGACATCGAACAATTCTGGTTTGTGAATGAGGCTGTGTGGCAGGCAGAGCAGGTTCACAATAACTATATCAAGAAAGAGAAGCTCGCTACTGCCTTCCAGGATAGAGAATTGGATTGGTATATGAGGTATGTTCAAGATAACCCTGATGCTACCTTGCAATAGATAAAGACAGTGCTAAAAGAGTAGTTAAAAAAGACTAAATCATACTCAGAACCAGTAATTGAGATGAAATATATCCACCATGAGGTTAATGAGTCTGTATGGGAAGCATGCCAATGGTTGAAGCATGTCATCAGGGATGGAGGGTTCGTCATTGATGATGCACAACATAAAGAATGGTTCATTTCTATTTTTCTCCCCCATATGCGCCAACCATTAGGATAGCAAAAGATCACCACATTAGCTGAGGCTGTAGAGGTGGCCATGAAATTCGAAGCTACACCAACACCTATTGTGCTTGGGACTCAGCAAATGCAAAACCAACTGGAAGCCATGCGCTTGGAGATTCAAGGTCTGCGCAATGATAAGGGCAAGGAATCGTGTGCAGAGATCTTGTGTATAAAATGCAAAGCATCTGGCCACCACAAGGATCAGTGCCTTCTTTTCACTAATTATTTGAATGTTGGAGGTCCAGCCCCCTGAAAAGCCCCTTCTGGTGTACAATCTGTCAGGTTGCTAGATTGGATGATATAGATTCTTGTCAAAGGATAGGGAAGTATCACTCGGACCTCAAGCAGTTGTTTTGCAGGTTTTGTTCGTCATTAGGGCATGATGAGCAGCATTTTCGCACCTATGATATGATGATGGATAAATTTGAAATATACAGGGTTTAGGCTGAGTCCTTCTCACCAGCATCCCCCTCTAGGCGCAGAGGATATCTAGGCAGAGGAAGAGGCTGAGGGGGTGGATCAGCTAGATGAGGAAGACGACAAGTAATTTTTTATAATTTCATAGATGTTGGCCATTATGCGTGTGATTTTTTGAATCCTACATACCATTCATACAGGTATTGTAGGAAACTTGATCATGTGCTTAAATATTGCCCTATCTTGATTGCGAAGATGTAGGAAAGGAAGACACAGACCCCAACACAAAATCTGCAGTTGGTGCACGCTGAACCCCATGGGGAGGATCCAAGTGTGAATTAGTAACAAGGAGCAACATAGCTACCAATGGATATAAGGGAAAGAAATAAGCTACAGGCGTCTGGATCCGCAAGTAGCAAGAGCATAAAACAGGAATTGATCTTCAGCGCACAAAAGAAACCTTTATTGAGGCACATAAATACTTGACCGAGGATGGTGCAACAACATCAAGTAGACCATGGCAAGGATTTAAGGGGATGAAGAGATTAAACCTTTCCTATATGAATGTATGAAATTACTACACAACAAGAAGGCAGTAGAAAACCTGCAGGCTCTGATATATAATTTTGAAGAAAAGGGACCACCAATGGAAGAACAATGCGCCATCAATAAAATCTACAAAAAAATGAAAATAATGGGTAGAGAGATGCGCCTAACTACACAGATAAGGGCTTATGAGATGGGCTAGGTAATTATTGATCTGGGGTTAGATGCTAATGTTATACCAAAACGAGCATGGAAACGCATGGGCGAACCCAAGCTGGAATGGTCCACAATCCAACTTCGCATAGCCAATCAACAGAGGATCATTACTCTTGGGAGGTTACCTCAATTCATAATCAATATTGAGGGTGTCAATGTGAAAGACAAATTTGAAGTGATAGAGGTTGTGGATGATATGGATCCTTATCCTGCGCTGCTAGGATTGGATTGGGCTATTGACATGGATGGTGTCATAGACTTGAAGAAAATAAGGATGGAAATTGAGAATAACATAGTCCAACTTATCATCCCTCTAGACCCTACTGATATATACTGATATATAGAGCCTACACGCGTTGGGGACGACATTTACCAAATATATAAGCTAAGCTTGCGTGAAGAGGATTGGATCAACCCAACAGTGGATGGAACTCTTAAGTGGGAGAAGGAAAGTTCTTGTTTTTCAGACTCTAATGAGGAATTCAAGAATTGACAGAGCCGATTGCATGAGGTGCCTGTGTTGCGTTGTAATCGTGCGACTAGATATCTACGATGTATAACATGTAAGGTACATGATTTCCCACATAATGATGGCTCAGCTGATGTAGACATGGTCCTGAGAGAAATGGAAAGGACTGTGTCGACAACACATGGGTTCCATGCTTTAGATATTGGCTTGTGCACACTCCAGCGATATGGTGGGAAACATATAAGGAGAATATGGAATATTGGGAGGAATGTGCGCAGATGATACAACTAATATTTGAATGACCAGTCATTAAAGAAGAAGACCTATTCTCTGGCAAGGAGGATCCGTGCAGACATCTGGAAAAATGGAATTAGGTATGGGGTGTCAAACCAAGGCCTGAATGGGTCCACATGTTTATTCATACCCTAGGAAAGGTTCCAACTGAATGGTACTTGGAAACAGAGTTGCACGGGGGCACTAGCAACTGGTCTGCGCTGATATATAGTTTCCTTCTTACAGTTAGCTTTGAAACTGGGATCGATATCATGGGTGAAGATTTTATCATTAAAGCACCGATTAGGGAAACTCTGTCTTCTTGAAAATTGGCACTAGTAGAAGTTCAGGACCCACGCACGCTCGCATGACCCTCCATCCCCTCAAACTTCAGAAAAATGCACTCCATGTTGAGTCTTGTGGGATACTATAGAAAGTGCATTCCCTAGTACACATTGATAACTGAGCCCATGACCATATTGTTAAGTAGAAGTGCAACATTCCACTGGGATGATGAATGTCAAAGAAGTTTGTAGTTACTCAAGGATATGACAGATACCATGTGATATTCTTTAAAGTACCTGGTCAACAAGCCTATGTTGGGGGGGATGATCTGTCAATGGTTGGACTTAGTTATGGATTACATGCACAGTAAGGTGTGGCACGCGCACGGTATTTGCGCCTGGGGATTGACTGGTGTGCAGAGGTGTCAAAAAGTAGCCATTGGAATAGTAAAACTGGATAAGACAAAATTATTATTGTTTTTAGGAGCGTGCAAGGTGAATTTAATAAGGTGATTTTTCTAGATTTGGGACCGTTTTTTCAGCAATGGAACCTCATTAATTCCTAAGGAGCCGTTTTATATGCACCACAAGTATAAATATGGGTCATGGGGTCGCAATAGTTCCCTTTGCATTCTAAGTGATTTTTTGAGTTTTCTATTTGTCTTTATTTGTACTGCATCTATGTCCAGATTGGATACTATGTTTGAGGAATCTTTGCACCAAGCGGGTTTGAGATATGTAATTCAAAGAAAAATGACTGCCACCAGACCTGTAGATGACCTTACTAAGCAGGAGGCACCCGTTGTAGAGACCCTTGCACCATATAAAACAAAGAAGGGACACAATTCTGGGACACACAAGTCTGTGAGAGAAAATACCCCCAGACGTCGCCATTCTTCCAGAGAGAAGATGAATAAACCTATGCCTAAACTCCCAGAAACTATCGAAGAAGGGGATGACGATGATGTGGAAGTCACACCATTTGCACGGATTCCTGGCTACATTGCATCGCGAAAACCTACAGTGAAAATACCAAAATATTTGGATAAGGTGCGTGTAGACATCCAAGTGTCATTGATCCCAGATAACGTCCTAATGGAGGGGGACACGCTGGCCAAAATCCCTCAGTTATGATTCGATGACTAAGATATTGCATAGGTAGAGAAATTTCCACAGCTTGTGCACGATATGTATCTTGATCCAGTTCCATATGAAGGAGGGTTATTTCCCCTTGAGCCAAAGAAAGAAATTCTAGGTCTGCACAATGCAGGCTCCTCAATATTTTGTAGATCCCTCATCTTGGGCACAACCCCATTAATGATATATTTGTTAGGAAACTATTGGATTTAGTGCATGATGATGTGCTTTGGTTGGGAGAGTGCATCCCAATTGATGCAGACCTAATTCACATAATTACTAGGTTGCCAAACAAGGGGGCCGACCCTATGGCCTATTTCGGAGGGAAAGTGCAGGAGAAAGCGCTGGCAGATAAAATTAAGAATTATGATGTTACGTGAAAATCCTGGGGATTTATGGAAGAGGAAATCAATGACCCAGTTGTTTGTTTTGGCATGGTTATCTTGTCTTGCAAAATGATGTGCAAGTGTAGGCCAAAGGAAGTTCACGTGCATGTGATTGCGCTCGTAGAGAGATGCAAAAAAGGAGTCATATACAACTGGTGCACATACTTGTGTAAATAATTTTTGGAAAACATGCACGAAGTCTTGGAGGAGGGAAATAATTTTTAGTATGCTTAGCTCTTATTGTTAATCGCACTGATTGGGTGGAAGACCCCTGAAGATACCCAGTTACTAGAACTTGCAGAACCCATGTGAAAAGCTGCGCGCTATGCCACCCTATGGAATTCCTTAGACCTAGTGCGAGCAAAGAAGAATAAAATATTTTGGGTGTTGTATGATGGAAGTTTATACCAGGCAGTAGAGTCAAAAATGCGATTATCTCCCACCATTTATGAGTAGTACAAAATGGTAGCTGATTTCAAGGATACATTCCACAATATCCACATCCATGCGAAGGGAACTATGGAAGGAGTTTGGTACGAGTTACCTTACTTGGTGACTAAGGAATATTTTATCCGAATCACAGTAGATTGGCCATCGGCGTTGTTGTGAAACCAACTCCAAAAATAGAAGAAAAGAGAGATCAATGCCTTATAAATCATCCACTTCGAGGGGGAAACCTCCAATACATTACATAAATGAACAATTCTTGGATGTTACAAATGACCAAAACCTCCTTCTATATATAGGAGTCCATGGGGCCACAATATAATCCTAGGCGACCTAACAATAATAATATAAGGGCACAATAATAACAGTATTGGGGTTACAGGGGTACAACAATAACAATAAGGGGGCTATACTAATAACAATAAGGGACTAAAATAGTGAGCATAATTGTGAAATTACGCCTCGTTGTTATTTCTTCAGAATCTTTTTCATGACATTAGAGCTTATTATATTTCCTAAATTCCCTGTGATACCTCGTAATTCGACCTCCTTTCCTTCTGAAAAAAAATTCAAGAAAAGTTCTTGAAAATTAAAAGCTACCGTCCACAAAGATTGTAACCATTTTACTCCTAGTACAACATCAGCGCCTCCCATTGGAATGGAAAGAATTGGACTATTCAATACATATTCCCCCATGGTTAGCTTGATATTTGGCATTTTCCAGAGAAATTTATAGTCCCTACATTTGCAACCATCACTTGACATTCTGGTGCTGGGTATAGGAAACAATTCAATTCCTTGGCTACCTTACAATGAATAAAATTATGGGGACTACCCAAATCAATCAACACTATTACCTTTTTCTTTTTGATATGTCCTTCTATCTTGAGGTTTTGAGGAGTGGTAATTCCTGCCAGTGCATTACACGATATGGTCGGACTCATTTCTTCCTCTTCTAGGGTTGTTTCCTGGTGTATATCCTCTTCTTTTGAGTATTCTTGTTCATTTTATTCTTCCTCTTCACAATCTATGTAAAATAATTTCTTCTCGGCACACTTATGACGATTAGTGTATTTGCTATCACAATTGTAGAAAATCCCTTTTTATCTTTTTTCTTCCAATTGTTGTGGTGTCAACCATGTCGGTTGTGGAAGTCTAGGAGTAGGAACACTTCCATATTTATAGATGTGAGTGGTAGGCTTCCTTGTCGCCATAATTTTACATTCAATTTTTCTTGCCAACCTAAATGCCTTCGCCAATGAATCAGGTTCCCAAACGTGAACTTCATGTTGGATGTTATCCTTTAAAGTCCCTATGAAGACATCGATCCTGTGTTCCTCTAGAATATCAGTTACCCTTATATTCAATTTTTGGAAGTCCTCTATGTGCTCCACCACTGAACCCTTTTGTTTGAGATTTATCAATTGGCTAAAGAAGGTGTTGCTCTTTGTATCCTCATAATGTGATATCATTTCCTCCGTAAAAATTGACTAAGTGACAATTTTTTTATGGGAGCAAAGCCATTGATACCATACAAATGTATTATGTTCTAAATGTAAAGTTCCAATGCGTACCTTTTGTGTGTTTTTCACATTATTGAGATCAAAATATTGCTCCATCTATAGTATCCATGTTACGGGATCCTTGCCATCAAACTTCCTCATATCCATCTTTGGAATATGGTAGTTCTTCCATCCAACATCAGATTTTATGAAATCACAATTAACATTTATGAGTTTCTTCTGCTATATTTTCGCCATTAGGAATCATTTCTTGTATCAACTTTGTCAAAACTTCCATGTCTGCTTTTAGATCATTCTTCATGTTTTCCATGTTGTCTTTAATTTTTCCATGTCCTCCATCTTAGCTTCCACGCCTTTCTTAAAACCATCCATATTATTCTTCAAACCATCCGTCTTCGCTTCCACGCCTTTCTTCAAAACTTCCATTTCATTTTTTGTTGCTCTTTGCAAGTGCGAAATTTGGTGCACTTGCTCTTGTAATTTTGATAGATCATATTGCAATTATTCATCTTCATGAGTCATAGTAGAGTATTTTGAGGACTTAATGGGGGTTGAATTCTTTTTAGGAGGAATTTTAGAACCCAATACTGAAATATATGCTCAATAGGCCCTTGGAATCACTTCAAACTGTTTTTTTACACAAGACTTATGCAATTCGGAAAAAAAAAATACACACCTTTTTCTTGCTTTTTAGGAGCTCGATATTGAAACTGGATTATCTCTGTGATTTAAGATCTTCAATATCTGAAATTTGGCTCTAAGGTAGCCCTCTGAATCCTCTTTCGAATGCCACAGGTCTAACCTGATTTGGATTCTTTAAGACAAAGTTATGTCCAATCTCCCACAATGACCTAATTATGGATTGGTTCAGTAGAGCAAACATGTATGACTTGCCACATGTCACTGTTTCATCTTTCGGCTCTGAAATTGATATAAAGGAAACTATAGTCCATGTACTTGCGGCCAATATTTACATAATTCCAATCGGATTCTCAGAGAGAGAGTTATGAATATTTTCCCACGATCGCCTATTTGATATGAAATTCAAGAGCCTAAACAAGCCCTAACTTCCAAATCCTACCTCCCAAAATAATGTGAATCAATCTCTGAATCTTTTCCACAACGTTTCTCAGGATTTCATCTTCGTTCTGTGAAAATTTAAGCTTCTGAAACCTTGTAGAAAAAACTTTATAGCGCAAATTTCGCGATGACCTTTTTAGGTGAAATTCAGGAGCCTGCAAAAATCCCTACCTTCCACAAATCATATCTCCAAAAATATTGCGAAAAAAGCTCTGAAATTTTGTGACGATGTTACTCAGGATTTTTGCTTCTTTCTCTAAAAATTTCAGCTTCTGAAAATTCCTATAAAAAATTTTATAGCAAAAATTTCACGATGACCTATTTGGAGCAGCAAAACCCTAGAATCCAAAGCTCTAATACCAAATGTTGTGAAACCAGCTCCAAAAATAGAAGAAAAGAGAGATCAACGCCTTATAAATCAGCCACTTTGAGGGGGAAACCTCCAATACATTACATAAATGAACAATTCTTGGATGTTACAAATTACCAAAACCTCCTTCTATATATAGGAGTCCATGGGGCCACAATATAATCCTAGCCGACTTAACAATAATAATTTAAGGGCACAATAATAACAATATTGGGGTTACAGGGGTGCAACAATAACAATAAGGGGGCTATACTAATAACAATAAAGGACTAAACTAGTAATATAGGGACCTAACAGGCATGGTTGACTCCACCAACCCAGCCACGCAACCCCACCGGTAAATTAACAAAGAAGGCCACTAGGAATCCTACGGAAATAGTACCGCCCACTGTGACCAACAAGCCTGGCGATAAGGAGCCTACCCTAATGAAAACGGGAGAAACCACTGAGACCACCACCATGATAGAAAATAATGGCTCGGCATCCAAAGAAACTGATGCAACCACTTCTAAAGGCACAAAGCATGGTGCACAGACCCAGGTTGGATCAAGGAAAAAGCAGAAGTGCTCTAAACAAATGAGATAAGAGGTCTTGACATTGATAGAGGACGGTCTCAATGAGATCGAAAATACAGTCACTATTGTGTAGGAGGATCGTCAGACGGACATGGAAGTCCAATATAAATCGTCATTGGAAGTTGTCCAGGTTGGCCTTTAAGAACTAAAAATGCAAGCAAGTCAGATCTAGGCGAGCGTGATTCAAGCGAGCTAGACCAGTGCGCATATTAGCAGTGCACAACCTTTAGACATAGTACTGCCATCATCCAGCGAAGGGCGATTTTCCTATATCCCCCTTCCAACATTTCAAATGGATGCGAGCCAGTGCACTCAATTTACTGGAACAAGTAAGTGCATATTAATATTGTTGTGTTGCCTGCAGGAAAGCTTCATCTTCTACATTTAGTCATCGCTGATGAGCTACAATACCGCAAAGAAACCATGCATACGTAGACCCAAGATGCACAGAAACAGGTTTCAAAAGCACATGAGTAGCATTGTCAGGCCTACGCGGCATATCAAACAGTAGAAGCTCAGCGCGATGCACTGGAAGCCAAGATCAATCAAGTATGCTAGGATATTCCAACAGTCGCATCCACCGCTACACCTTCAGAGAAGTTGGATGGACTAGTTGTTGCCATCAAGGCTACACGCGCAGAAGCTCACACCCTTCAAGCTGAGTACGAGCAACAAATCAAGAACCTTGAGACCAAGCTTTAGCTGAAGATACCACCAGAGGTCCATGCCAAGAGAGCCGCAAAAGTGAAACAGGCCCACGAAAGTATTTCCACCACAATCTCCAGTGTGACCAATCTCTGGCCGAGGCCATGGATATTTGAGCATCTGTCCAGAATGATCTAGTCGTGTAGTAGCTTCCTAGCACACTTAGCACCAAATAGCATTATTTTGAAGATATATGCATCGTCGCACCCACACTAGTGGTTCAGCAGATACTTTCTCGTCTGCAAGAGGGTTGCAGACTCTAGGGAAAAATTGTAGATTTGCGCAAAAAAGAACAAGTGCTAGAAAGAATGCAACCATGGGCAGATGAAGAACTAGAACTTTCGCATGCGCTAGACAACACACTCAAGATCATCCAACAAACCTAGTGTAGTGTGGATATGGCCACTAAAGTGCCCACGATAGACAAAATGGTTCAACAATTGGAGGGTGCCGCGACGCAAAGCCTGAAGTTAGTTCTCTCTCTCAAAAAATTTGTCAAGACACTTTGGGGCAAGACCAAGGATACAATCATAGCACCTCAATGACTCGGGATGAGTCACATGTTTGTGTTGGGGGCATGTTGGAGCAGGGTCCCCTGAGGCACAAGTGTCAATGTTTTTTTTTGTATTTTTTTATGTGTGTGCTGCGCAAGGATAGTCAAAGGGATTTTGCCCCAATTTCGAGATATATTTAAGCTTAAATGTAAACTATGGGTCTCAAACCATGGTTTGATACCATAGTATCTGTGTGCTAGGCATATTATAAATAGGTAGCATTTCGTCTAAGCTAGGCAGTTTGGTAAAGTTACGAGATATTGATACTCAGATGATATCTATGTTTGTAAGGGTTTAAAGGTTTTGGGTTGGGTAAAAGGCTCCTGTTGGCTGTGTGTGTGGAGACCTAGTCCTGGCTATGCGGGGACTCCGTTGGATGCGGAAGTGATAGTAAGGGTTTTGTAAGGGTTCTAAAGGAAAAGCTAATGTATTAATAGATCTGAAGGATTAATAGAAGAACAATTTTGGCGAAAGCTCTGTGTTATGTGTTTAGCTATTGTTTATGGTTTGATGAGATCACACTATATGTTTTCTTACTTATGAATGCGCATAGCTAATTGATATTTTATGCATGAATAATGACTTATGTTAAGTAAGAGCGAGATCTGATCTATCGTCTACATTAAGAGAACCCTATTTCTATGATACTATCTATGTGTTCTGTTATAGATATTTGGATGCTTACGATTAAATGATGATACCTAATAGATCTGTTTAAGTCTATGATGCGTTGTGATTTATAAGCTTCCGTTTTGTTTGTTTGCACCAAAGTGATAGCAAGTCTGTGGCATTCTGTTAATGTTTGTGCAGTCTCTGTGTGAGCATCTGTATAAGGTTTCTATGGGTTTTTACCAAGGACCACTAAGCAATTCCTCCCTCAGGGTTCGGAAACCTAGTTCCAACACCCCCCCATATTGCTTCGGGTGAGACTTTGTTCTGTGCAAGCAGATCATTGTCAAAAGGGCCAGTAGTTGGAGAGTTTGTTGGTTTATCCATATACTCTAAACCTGGGTCAGGACCCCTCAAGCCAACAACCAACTTGGCACACGATCTAATCTGTAAGGAGCTCTTCTTGGGCTTGATGTGAAAGTACACCTAATCCCCAACCTGAAAATCCTTGAATAACTTGTTCCTGTCTGCATAACTCTTCTACCTATCATGTGCTACCTTCAAGTTATTCTTGATCACCTACATTTCTTGTTCTATTTCTGCCAACATCTTTGGTCCAATCAGTACCCTGTTAACTGGATCACTCCAACTGATAGGAGTATTGTAACTTCGCCCATACATAGCCTCAAATGGACTCGTCTTCAATGACTCATGATACCAATTTTTGTAGGAAAAATCTACCAGTGGAATATATTCTTCCCATTTTCATTCTTGATGCATCCCATACATCCTCAACATATCCTCCAATATCTTTTTGACCCTCTCTGTCTATCCATCTGTCTGCAGATGATAATTTTTTTTTAAGGAAAACTTAGTGCCCAAACCTACAAACAACTCCTTCCAAAACTTGGAAGTGAACTTTGCATCCTTGTCGGTCACAATATTCTTTGGAACACCATGCAATTTGACTATGTCTCAGATAAACACCTAGGCTACATCGCTAACTGAGATGTAGTCTTAAATGGTATGAAATGTGCAACCTTTTTTAACTTGTAAAAAAAACCATGATAGAATCACGATGTTTAGTTTTCATAGGAAAAACTGTGATGAAATCCATGGAAATGACCTCCCATTTCCACTCTAGAATCACAATCGGCTGTAGTAATACACCTGGATGTCTAAACTCTGACTTAACCATATGAAAATCTAAAAATATGGCTACAAACTCTACCACATCCCTCTTTAGATTCGGCCAATAATAGAATCTATTTACTGCAATCAAAATCTTCTGGAAGCCTGGGTGAATTGTATATGGTTCCGCATGAAACTCCCTCAATATCACCTTCTTGTTCTCAGTTTTGTCTGGTACATATATCTTGCCTCTAAATATAACCAATTCATATGTTGTGAGACAATAGTCTAAATATTGTACACGTGTACCTGTACCTATACCACATGAACTTATACTTGTGCCAACACATGTACCTATACTAGTACCAACACTTGTACCTGTACTCTGTTGCAACCTGTGCACAATCTCCATATACCTATGATCATGCTAACCTTCTTGCAAGATACTATCCTATAATTTTGTCCCATAGGAACTCATTGATGCTAAGTGATTTACCTATACTCGCCTACTAAGATAATTTGCGACCTCGTTCTCCTTTCCCTTTATGTACCTGATCTTGAAGTCAAAATCACTAATCGTGCCCAACCATCTAGCCTACCTGGTGTTCAAATTCAGCTAGTCAAATAAGTACATCAACCCAATGTGATCACTCATTAATACAAACCTCCTACCAAGAAGACAATGCCTCCACATCTTCAGTGCTTGAATGATCGTTTTTAGATCAAGATCATGTGCCACATAGTTTTTCTCGTGCTCATTTAGATTTTGTGACTCATAGCATACCACCTGTCCATCCTGCATAAGGATTCTACCAAGTCCTCTCTTGCAAGCATTTGTACACACTAAAAACTCCTTTTCCATATCTGCAATCTTTAATACTATAGCATGTGTCAATAAATACTTAAGTAGCTCAAAACTAACCTCACACTCCTTTTTCCAATCAAACTTCTTAACTTTCCTCTGCAATGACGTAATAGGATAAGAAAACTCTGAGAAGTTCCTGATGAGCCTCTTGTAGTAACCTGTCAATCCCATTAATGATCTCACCACATCTACATTCTTAGGAGCTACCCACTCCATGATGACCCTTATCTTCTCTGGATCTACTGTGATGCTCTCCTTGGAAACAACATGTCCCAAGTAATATACCTCAGTCTGGAAGAAGTTACATTTGTTGAGCTTAGCATACAACTCATGCTCTCTCAAAAACCTCAATACAGCTACTAAATGCTTGGCATGCTCTTCCTCATTTTTAATATAGACCAATATATCATCAATAAACACAATCACAAACTTGTCCGAATAAGGACACAACACATTGTTCATCGAACACATAAATGTAGCTGGGGAATTAGTCAAACCAAATGGAACTGCAAGAAACCCATAATGCTCGTACCTGGTCCTGAATGTGGTATTGTATATTTCCTTCTCTTTGATGCGTAATTGATGGTATCGCGATCTCAAGTCAAACTTAGATAACATTGCTTATCCCTTTATTTAATCAAACAAATCATCGATCCTCAGTAATGGGTACTTGTTCTTGATGGTCACTTTGTTCAGTTGCCTATAGTCAATGCATAGTGTAATCATGCCATCCTTCTTCTTTATGAACAACATCGGTGCACCCCATGGAGATACGCTTGGCCTAATCTACCCTTTTTCAAGCATCTCTTTCAACTTAAACTTTAATTCTACCAACTCAGGTGTGCTTATCCTTTAAGGTGATTTTGATGTTGGAGCTGCCCGTGGCACCAACTCAATAGAAAATTATACTTCCCTATGCAGTGGAAAATCTAAAATATTTGTTGGAAATACATCATGAAACTGTTGCAAAACTGGATACCTATTCAACACATCTACATCCTCAACTTCCTTACCTTTTTCACTAGAGATATGAACTGAAAATAACACACACCCTTTCCTGTGATTGTGCTTGTCCTATATAGTTGTCACCATCCTAACTGATGTGGCTTTGTTCTTTCCTTATAAGACTCTTGGTTCCCCATTGTCATCCAATCATTCAATAGCTTTGTCATAACAATCTGCCTTGGCCCTATGGAGGTATAACCAATCCATACCCAATAGTATATTGTAGGAACCCAGTGGAAATATGTTCAAGTGCACTATTGTAGGCATGCCATTTAACTCAAATGCATAATCTCTTAGCCAAAGGTGAACGTTTTTATTTTTACATGTGGCCAACTGTACTAACCAATATTATTCATGTATTTCCTTACTCAAACCACACTTATCCACCAATTCAGGACTAACATAGCTATAATTAGATGGATGGTTAATCAAAATAGAAATAACTTGATCAAAAATATTATCATCCATCTCAATGATAGATTCTTTATGCTATGCTTATCTGTTGTCCACAACTGCATAAATATGAGGAATTCTCTACCCAACATCCCCAACATTTTGCACCTCTTATACATTATATATCTTAGGCCTACCACATTGATTTTATGGACAATATCTCTTAATATGCTCCTTACCCTATGTCCAACACTCCAACTATCCTGTACCATTACCTCCATACTACTACTGTGATATATGATGTTGTTGTGTCCTATGTTCCTGTGCACCTGCATTAAACTTATTTAACGGTGCCACATTTTATTTATCTTGTACATTCTGAGGCCTTTCTCTCTTAGGTTTCCATTTACTTTTACCTTTGTCTTTCCCCTTCCATCCTTGCAGAGACTCATTCTTGCACTTTTATTGTTCATACCAATGCTTCAACTTCCCAATGACTTCCTCAAGGGACCGAGGCTTATCATACTCACTCCGATCTTTGAATTTTAATGGAAAACCACTGAAAAGTCGTTGAAATTTAGCCTTCTCATCTGTAATATATGGCACATACCTCAATATCTAGAATAATTGGGTCGTGTACTCTTCATCTGTCATAGATCCCATTCTTAGCTCATACAAATCTCATGCCTTACTGTGATAATACCTCTCTAGAAAGTACTTCTTCCTAAAAATCTTCTTGAACTCATGCAAACTCAAGTCCTCTGTTTTGATGTCTCTGACCCGCTTCACATCTTCCCACCACATGTTTGATTTACCTTTCAAACTGAAGATAGTAATTTTTTCCTTCATATTATCTGCGTACTCATGCAACTCAAATAAATTGTTCATTCCAAATATCCAAGCCTCTGCATCTTCTGGTTTCTTCAAGTGGTTTGGATTTCTTAAATTCATCTGGAAAGTATCCCCTATCACTCCTCCTATAAGGATTATATCAATCATGATCATGATGTATATCCAAACTAGAACTAGAATGGTAATTGTACTCATCACCTTTCCTATCCGAAGTTTCCAACAAACTGCCATATCTCACTATGTCTACTTTATTTGACCTGTGTCTACCAGGATACCTATTGTCATATGCCCCATTAGTTATGTCCTCATGTCCATAACTGATCTGTAGTGGCCCTTGTTTCTAAAAATCTGACAAGCTCTGAAGAGGTATTTCATTCACCTCTGCTTGTTTCTCTTGTGTTTGTATGATCCTGTCATTATCTACCTTACAACTCCTTATTTCTTCCCCTAGGCTTCTCAATGTGTCTACCAAATTAGAATAGTGCCCACCATGCTTCTCATATCAAAGGAATGATCTATTCATTACTGCATGTAAAAACCAATTGTTGATGGGACTTCCAAGTTCCACCCAACCATAGATTAGATGATCCAAATCTTACTTTATTCAATCACCCTCGTGCCATGTTCCAAGCATGAATGTGGGACTCAAAACAAAAGAACCAACCAAGGAATCCCGAGGCTAAACCACCTCACCTTCATTAAATAGAAATCAAGCTTTACCGTGACCTACACTCGATCACTAGGCCAAAAACAACATAGATATCACTGGATTCTCTCCACCTAAACTATGAGGAATTTTCCTGTCTCCTAGTATTTCAAGATTTACCGCAACCCACAGTTCAAATCAGGGGTCACTGGGCCCTAAAATAATACATATTATCCATGCTTTACCACAATCCCAAACCTGAGATTCCTAGGCCTAAAATGGAGAGAAAACCACCACCTCTCAGGCTTTACCGAAATCCAAACCTGGATTAATATGCCCTAAACCGAGGCAACAAACGAGTCAGTTCTATAATCATTCATAGATCCACCTCACTCAAATTTGAATCCATCTGATAATCTAGCTAAACCAAAACATGACAACATGACAACACCATGGCTATCCAAAAATAGAAGGCTAGGCTAAAAACACGATCACACATAGAAAAACCCATGTCAAGGCAACAAGAAACCACTTGCAATACCATGCATGCCAAATCTAGCAAGGAAATCAAACATCTAAATCAATACATGCAAATAATCATGTTGTAGCTACCTGGTCCTACTTTTCCCTGCTTTATCTTCGCCTTCTTTCTCCAAATCACCAAGTATTCCACACTCTTCAAGAGTTCTCCAATAATACTCTAAGCGTCCAAGAGTATGAGAGAGAGAGAGAGAGAGAGAGAGAGAGAGAATATTGAGAGAGCTCCAAAAACTTCACTCAAAAAAGGTATCGACTGATCCTCATAAGTCTTTTTATAGAAGAGACCTCTATTTTCTTCATTTTCAATTATTTTCCTTCATTTTCCTCCTCACATGCAACCTGTGACCTTTCATCTCCCTTTTCTCCTAATTTCCATTATTTTCATAAATAAATGTGCCAAAAATGCCATTTTTCCTTTCCAAAGCCTTTTCCTTTACCTTTGCCAATTTCCTTAGCCATAATAAACCAAATTAACACCCACTAGGATGTTTTGCCCAACATTCAGTTCGGAATAAGTGTCCCATCAACCGTGGTTATTATTTTTAACTTTATTACATGGAATTTTCACCAGGGTTTTTACATTTTTCACGAAGAAATAACACAACAATTCTAGTTTTAAGATCTCCAGTTTCTCCTAACATATTGGTTCTAATGATGGAGCTGATGGACCGTACACTGTTGACATAGAGAATACATGGCAGAAATTTCAAGTGACAGAAAAAATAATAATAATAATAATAATTTAAATAAAATAAGTAAAGAAATTACAATTTACCTTAAGAAATAGCACAACAATTCTAGTTTTAGGATCTGCAATTTAGCCTAAGATTTTCCCAATGAATAGTTATAATGATTAAGCTTATCTCATGGACCATCTACAATATGGAATAAAGAAAAATTACTGTAATTTTGGAATGGCGGAAAAAGGAAACTTTAGATGAGATCATTTTATTAATGTTTCTAGTAATGACCTAGTAAAGGTAGATCAATGGGACTAAAAAATACAATGAGTGGTAACAAAGTGTAGGACTCCTAGAGAAACTTAAATACGCTAAATGATGAAAGGAAAGGAATTAGCTACTGAGAAGCGAAATTGTTCAATGAGATAAGCATAAATACATATGACTATAAAAAGAAAAAGATAAATGGTAAGATACCATTAGAAGTATGTGTAGAATGACAAAGGGGGAAGTCGTGTTGCAAGCATCAGAGAGATAGGTGGACGTATGGAGGAAGATAATGGAAATTTCCTTGCATACTCATTCAGCATAGGAGTAGCAAAAATAGTTTGACAAAGTCCTCAAAGAAACTCCAGGTCTAGGAGGACTAGACTGTGAAACCTTGGGACTAAGTCTGGAATGATTTATTGAAACTTTACTAACACTTGTCATGTTGGAAATTATTCATTGATCACAAATTGATTCCCTAGAAAGTGAGGGTGGGTGAGAAACCATTCTATGCATATGATCATAAATAAATGAAAAATAAAAAAATGAGTCTTTATTCACATGCTTTACCTAAGAGGATCCTTCAAGGGTGAATTCAAGATAAATAAAAAAAGGGACCAAGTTAGTGTTTGAAGTTGTGGATGATGCAAGTATCATAATTCCCTGGAAATAGAACTAATGACCACAAATTTCACAAAGAAATTTTCATTCCAAATCTTAATTATAAAATTGCAAGACATCCATTATTATTATAACATACTATTTAGCTTTTTGAAGTACATAATCTACAAAGATATTACGCAATGTTTGGCTTCATAAATCGGCTCAATTTTCAATTTATGAAGTGAAAATAACATGTTCGGAATAATCAACTACAAGATCAGTACTCAAATTAATTCGTAAAAAAAAACAAGAAACAAGATATATAATGCATCCTCTACAATGATAATGGAAACTATGAATATGGACGCCGAGGTCTACCTAAAAGAAGTAAAATTGAGAAGGCCAACTTAAAATAATATCTTCATTACAAATAATAATTAGAAAATTTTAAAGCATAAATTATTCTAACAAAAAAAACATTTGACTTTGAAAAGTTAATGAGATACAAAAACATTTCAGAATCCCGATAATATAATTATATAAGAAACTCTTATGAAACATTAGAATTTATGGAAACTTTTAGCTACAATCCCGAGTGCAGACTTCACAGTTCTATACATGTATAAAGTGGACTAATAAATGTACAAGGAAATGAACAAAGATGCCTTGGATTTCCACTATGTAGTGAATGTTTGCAAGCAGTACAGTATGGAAACCTTATGTAAATTTTCCAGAAAAGAAGAATGTCATGGATTGATATCATGTATTAAATCTCTACAACCAATACCGTAAATGAAATATTATTTAAATTTTCTATAAATAAGGTCCCTATTTAGGGAATTCCTTTTTCATTGTATGAGCAACAAAAAATAAATCTTGCATTTGTATGTTTAGATATTTGCGTTGAAATTTTAGTATGATATAATAAATAGTAAAATGAAATAATGAATTGTGTAAATAAATAACAGTAATAGGATGAGTTAAAACATTCATAATACAAAGTCAACATCACAGCCAAATGAATTGTAATAAGATTTCCTGGAAAAGCGTTAAATGTGTGTCAATTTTATATGAACCTGAAACAACATAAGACATTCTCTACAACCCGTCTTAGCAAACAAAGCATAAATAGCAGAAAGGAGCTTCTAGGTTATCATTGATTTTCATCCTGCCTAACAGATTATGTTAAACAACCAGACCCAGAAACAAGCTAGATAAAACAATAGTGTCAACACTATCCCACCTATAATTTTGCTTTAGGATGGACAATTCAATAGAAAATGAACATACATTTTAAATTTTTCCTGCCCATGATACCGGAACAAAAGAAGTAATACTTAGTATACTTGCAGTTGAAAGTTTTCTCTGTCAGATAAAATGAACTTCACATGTATTAATGAAAACATGGTCATATGCATACAATCAAGTATAACCATGATATTTTTTGTATCAATTTTCTAGGCTTGGGAATGAATTATAGGTCCACGAATTAAAAAATTCCCATAAACATAATCATATAGTTTTCTGGGAAGAGAGGAAGGATTAGCACAACCACCTATACCTTTACCTTTTTCGTTGGTCGGGTATAACTACGTCGTCTCTGGATCTCGATATTTCATGTGCTTATGATAAATCTTAGTATTTCCTGAGTTTTTTATTGCTACGATTCATAATGTTAATTGTTAATGGGTTCCTCTTTCCTTTAACTCGCATGTTTCTAAATATCTTTTGTAAGAGAAACCTTTGTCACAACATAAACACTTGGCATTATAAAGGGAAATTAATATGTAATAATATGGCCAACTATTTACATATTGAAAATTGATAAAAATAAATAAAAAAGAAACCACCCTTATACAAATCAAAGAACGAAGCGTATAAATTGATTTAGTTGGCGTTTGGTAGAGGTGACAAGTGGAACAAAGCACATGCATGCCAAGGACCAAGGATGAACATCAAATATATACATGTAGACATTAATATATCATCCCATTTTATTGAAACAGTTAATGGTGAAAGTTTCAAAGGATATAGGGACAAGGGTTTCGAACAAGTTGGATGGGAGTCCAATTTAAAGATTTTCAATGTTGGAATAGACATTTTTGCGAGAAGGAAAAATTTCAAGGCAATGTATATGTTGTTTGAAGAGAATGTGACCTCTGAGATCGATATCATATTTCTTATTAATGTGTTGCGGGTGCAAGTAAATTTTATAGGATTGAGGCCTTCATTCTATTTCATTGTTCATTTGGTTATATTTGTGCAACTTGGTGTCTCCTACAAGAATTTGTATGGCTATTCATGATGAGATGATTCTTAGTAGGTTTGTCTACAGTGGAAAGATAATAGAAGAGAAACACCCATGTAGTCCATAATCTAGTTAACTATCATATATTTAGAAGTCATACTATCGGTGAAATTCTAGGGAATATGACTATTATTTGTTAGCACTGGATAGGCCATTCCAATACAAGGTTTTACGCTAGTCCTACTAGTACATTTAATAACATACAACTCATATATATATTTTTTATTAATACCAGTACCAATAGCTATAGTGAACCACATGGCCTAGTAAGCAAGCCTTATAAAAGTCTACAATTATACATGGTAATAGTCCTAGTACTAATAGTAGTAGGAAGATAACGAACACTTGACCTAGATAAGACTGAGGAAGACCTACTAAATTAGTTAGATGCAGATATCTCAATAGGATTGAGAAGATTAATCATAAAATATTGATTTTTTGGTCGCTAATATAAATGGAAAAATACATGTGATGATCTTTCATTTTTTGGCTTATTATTTGACCTATGTGGGGCTCCTAGTTTCCATACAGAGATATATACAGGATGCAATAGTGGATTTTTTTCAGGTTTAAATCTTACTAACGACATTTTTGGTTTTTTTTTTTTTTTGTGGGCATGTATATAATGGTAGGGAATTCTAATAGAAAGATACAAAGCAATATCTGCTTCATGTTTTGGCACAAATAACCTACCTGTTGTATTCTGAAAGTTCTGAAAGAAAACCATTGAATTCTTTCAACTTTGATATTCTAAAAAATTCTTGTTGAAACAAAAGTAAGTAATCAATAAAGGACTAAAAGATGTGAATATACATTATATGTATCAAGATATGGCATATATAAGTTACATTTTGTATTCTAAAAGCAAACCATTGAAATCCTTCAGCTTCAATTGTCCTTCAATTTCGATGTTCTCATCAACTTGTAGAATGCTTCATTGTTGAAAAAGGTACCCCTCTTTAGTATATATCGGCGTTGTAACTCAACCCAACCTCTTGGAGATCCACCCAATGCAGTAGCAAAAGAAACAAAGCCAAATATAAATGGATAAATTGAATGAAGCACATGTCAACCCAACGCAATAGCAAACGCAACGTAGGAAAAATTAAATGGAGAAATTGAATGAAGCCTATGCCTCCATGCCTATTCAATGCATACACAGATGGCTTGGGAATACAGAAGGTGAATATTCAATGAATATCGAAGTGAATATCGTTATTGAATGTGAGATTATTGATTGGGTGGAGATTGTGTGGAGATACAGGGAATGCAAAAACCCAAACGACGGTGCAGATATGGACGGGGAGGAATATTGTATGTGATTTGATTAGGAGGATTACATGGAGATTTCATGGGAGATACAAGAAATTTTGATGATGTGAATTTGTGTGGGAGTACATGTAATGAGAAGGTCTAGACACTCTTAATGATAGTCCAAGTGAAAATTTATAATTAGAAAAAGGAGGACAAAAATGGAGGCATCTTATTAGCTGGGGTAAACAATGTTTTCACCCCAACCCCAGAGAGGAAAATCCTATTGGCATCATTATATAATTTTTAATTTTTAATATAATAATACTTTATAATTATCCATTATCAAAATTAAATCTATGGATACCCTTTTTACGCACACATTCCTCCTAAACTTTGTGTGCCTAAGTAACAAAGACTAGCAATTGCACTGGGAGGTGCAAAGGAATGTCGAAAGGAGCAGGAAATGTGGAAGGATTCTCTCTCCTTGTGCGACATGTCATTTTGCAACATTGATGTCACCCTTGTCATGCCCAATTCCACGCTGATGGGAATGAGCTTTCTGACCTTCACACCTCAGGAATCAATGGAAGGAATATTGGAACTATCCCCACCACTTGGCTTCTTATAAGTTGAGATATTGTTGAACAAGCCAACACCAACAATTGTTTCAAGAAACATGTTTCAGTGCATTCTTGCTGATCTGAAAATGGGTTGGATAACTTGTTATGATTTTCAATAACCTCCCACTCAGTTAAACAAATAAAAGATCTAGCTTGTACTTGACTTTTGCGGAAATTTTCACTTGAAACAAGTGTATGTTTTTTAACTATTTAAGTGCTTTAAGTCCATTTTTGTTTAAATTAAACATGTGTAACAATGATATAATTCATAAAATAAACATCCACACATAACATCAAGTTTAATCTAGGATTTCACCTGAATATCGTGGGCTACGTATCTTTGAGCTCTTGTCATCTTGACTTGGCTCTTTGGGATTATGGAAAAAAATCTTTTAAAAGTTCCACACTTAAATCCAATGGCTACTAAACTGAACCAATGGGTTTACAATACCATCTGTATCCCTATCATGGTTTTCATCACTCTAAAAACAAATCTAGGCTCCCTTAGACTTGATTGCTTTTGTCAGTGCTCTTGAGCTACACTGAGCTTCTCTATGGCACTAACTCATTTAGAATTATTTTTATATCCCTAAAACATCTCCTACTATCTCCATCACATATCAGACCTCCAAAACGGACAGATCATTTGCTCCAAAAGAGCAATGCATCCCAAATCTTGGCCTCCCTCCACGGTTGGCACTAAGCTACACAAAACATCCCTATGGCTTCTCGAGCTCTAGAAGTCTTCAAATGGATTTTAAAATCCCTTCATTGGATTTATAATGCCAAAAATATTCATAATGTACTATTGGTTCACTAAAATTTGCCTCTGGCTGCTCCGGTTTCGCCTCCAACACCTGTCAGCACCCCCTAGCACTAGGGTCACTGAAAACTTCTCTGATTAGTTCTCGACCTCTATAATTCCTCAAAAGCTTTTTAAAACTCCATAAATGGATTCATAAGTATCAAAAAAGTCATAAATCACTATTTTTTTGTTGAATAAGGCCTCTAGCTACCCTGGCTAGGCCTCAAACTGCTACTGGCACTTGCTGGCGCTGGTGGCCCCTAGAACTTCTTTGAAGAATCTCGGCCTTAAAAATTTCTCTAAAAGTTTTGAAAACCACACCATTAGTTCCATAATTTATGAAACATCCAAAATTGACTATTTTATTGTTGAGAAAGGCCTCTAGCTTCTCTAGCTAGGCCTCAAACTGTTCTTGGCCCATGGTGGCCCTGATGGCCCCTTGAACCTATCTGAAGCAAAAACCTATTCAAAAGTTCTATGAAGGCTCTGAAACCCTCACCAATGAGTCTAGAATGTCTAATATAGTCAAAATTGACTATTGGTGCTCCAAAATTGGTCGAATCTAGCTCAAGATAGAGCCAAAACAAGATTTGTCCACTCACACCCAAAAATCCTCCACCAAATGTGGAGAACTGGACATAACTCCAGTTAAATTAGGAAATTTTCCACCAAATATGGCTCACCCACCAGAATTTCGACCAAGTACTAACCACGCATTAATTTTTATGGTTAGGGGCAAGGGTGGCCACATGCCGACCCCCCCAAACCTCGTGATTAGGCCAACTGTTGAACCCAACCGTCGGCAAAGTTAGCTGTGACTACGCGCATGTGAATGGGCTTGAGTTTAATGTCTACTGGATGTTACGGTTTCTGGAACCATTATTTATAATAGAAATTGTCACTATTAGCATGTGACTTCTTATGGGGTCGTTTAAAAACTGACGGGGCTAAGAGTTGTGCGCCAGCATTTGGCCTTTGGTTCCGAGGCTGTGAACATGTGGGGAGGGGCTGACCCTCGAGCTGGCCCCTCCAAACCCCTAATGCTGATAACCTTAAAATTTATATATGACCGAAATCCATATTTTGTTAAGAAACACCATAGATCAGTTGGTAAGACAGGTGCGTGTGTGCCAATAGGTCTTGCATTCGACTTCGGCAGAGTCAACCCAAATTTTGCACAAATGTCCTGGACCACATGGTAGCCTTCGGGCCTGCCACGTGGTAGCTCTTGATTGGATTAAAAGTCCAATGTACAGACCCAACTTCCAATTAAAGAATTCCACTTTTCTTGACCTGATTGGACTGAATGGAATATTCCAGGGAATATTTTGAGGAATATTCCAAGAATATTCCCTGGAATATTTTCTTTTTAATTTTCCCAAAATTCAAGTCAAACTTGGTCAAAGTCCAAAATTGAAATTTACTGGACCTTTCAAACTGCGATAACTTATTCATATGGTATCGGTTTTTTGATCAATTCACAATGCTGGAATCAGGAAGATGAGATCTATCTGGTCGCTCAGGTTCGACACACTTTCAAACACTTTGAAATTTGAGCTATCACTTAGGTCCATGATCCAGTTCTAATCACACCTCCCCATTGGGAATTTTTTGGACCCCAAAAGACTAATATACTGATCTGTACAGTAAATGAGAGTACAACACCCTCTTCTTTTCAGCCTCCATACACGTGTCTTGCATGGCTAGTGCCTTTGAACCAAAACTCGAAGGTAGTCGACACTTCCCTTCCTGGATGCGCTTGTCCTCCTGTTAAGAACTTTCTTCCTTGCACTCACTCAAACATTTCTGGCTAGAAATTTATAGAAGGTAGCTGAAAAAATCTTCCTCGATCATAGATCCAAGGTGGCTCAAAGAAACATGATATTACAACATAAAACATGCATACATAACTGAAATTTTCGTATGTACAAATGACTATATGTCTTATTGTGTCAAGAAGTCCAACCACTTATCACCAAGCCACTTCCATGGTGACTTTTGTTGCTACAAATCTTCTTCACGTGAAACATTTGTTCTCAAATCAGTGATGGAATCCTTAGTTCCAATTAATCCAATCTTTTTGTCCTCTTGCCTCAAATGCTTGGGATGATTAGTTGGATGCAATGTCCAACAATGGGCAACAACATGTCCCTTCTTCTGGCAATGTGTGCAAGTCTTATGCACCTTCTTTGCAAGTTTCCTTTTCTTTAACTGCTTCATATATGCCTTCATCCTCTTCCAACATTTTGAAACAACATGGTTACACAAACCACAATATGCACAACAATGCTTTCTTCAATTCAAGCATGTAGATTTGTCATGCCTTGTAGAAACATAATCAACTTGACTATGGGAAGAATTATACCTCACATGTTGCTTTTCATGTACATATTTTTTACCTTCATGAGGAGATGAACTTGTAGAGGTTCCAGCTTTCTCTTGAATACTAACATCAGTGTTCATGTCTTGAAAACTGTCTGAACTCTCATGGTCCCCATAAGCTGCATGTCTATAATCTTCTTGCTGCAACATAGGATTCAAACATTGGTAATCAAAATTATGTGGTTTAGAACATGTGACAAAAGTTATTTTTGAAGTTGCCTCGCATGCCTTCATGGCTTTGGAGTCTTCGCCATTATATTGAACATAACCAAGACCAAATTTCTTAGGTTGTTCCTCAACCAAAATAGGATCAATCATGCCTTGTGCATGTTTTCCTAAACCCTTACCTTTGTAGCCCATTTTAAACATTAACTTGGGCCCTATACCTCTAGTGTGCTTTTCAAATGAACCAACACATCTTTTTGAAGATGAAATTGAAGACAAATTTGAGTGAATTACCTTTTCTTCACGCATGTTCTTGGTCAAAGCCTATTGTGCTTGATGGAGCTGCATCTCCATATCATGCATTCTTTGAATAATTTCTTCCTTCTCTTCCTTCATAGCAACCAATTCTTCATGAAGTCTATTGCTTTCTCTTCTATCTTTGAACATAATTTGTACCATGTCCTTCAACATGTAGAAGTCTTGCTTCATGTCTTCATCGAAGAATCTTGTGAAGGAGGAGGATTTTGACACCTCACTTGAAGAAGTTGTCATTATGAAAATGAACAAAAGAACTTCAACAAAATTCATAAATCTTTCAAAGACAATTGACAAATCTTCTGAACAAAATGGCTATAGATTCAAACTCTTCTTCAAGCAACCTTTTGCAAACAAACACTTTGTGCTTCAAGGGTTTCCTTGAGGTCCTTTGGGTAAGGAATATGCCTCAACCCTTCTCCCTTCTTGTCCTCTTCTCTACTTAGCTAACAACAACTTTCCCTTCACCTCCAGAAAACTTCAAAATTGTAAGCAACAATCAGTTTGCAAACAGTAAAATTATTTGTACTGTTAAACACCTTTCAAGTCAAAAAAGAAAACTATTGCTCTATCATTCAAGAAACCAAGCACTCTGATACCAACCTGATCTAAAAATGGGTTTAATAACTTTTATGTTTTTGAAGAACCTCCCACTCAATTAAACAAATAAAAGATCTAGCTTTTACTTGACTTGTGCAAAAATTTAAAATTGAAACATGTGGATGTTTTTAACTGTTTAATTTCTCTAAGTCCATTTTTTTTTTCTGAAATTAAACATGTGTAGCAAAAATATAATTCAGCAAATAAACATCCACACATAACAACAAATTTAATCTAGGAGCTCACCTGAATATCGTCAGCTATGTCTCCTTGAGCTATTGCCATCTTGACTTGGCTCTTTGGGATTATGGAAAACTTTCTTTTACAAGTTCAAAAATTAACTCCAATGGTTACTGAACTGAACCAATGGGTTTATAATACCATATATATCCATTTCATGGCTATCATCACTCTAAAAACAAATCTAGGCTCCCTTAGACTTGATTCCTTCTGTCGGTGCTCTTGAGCTACACTGAGCTTCTCTATGGCACTAAATCCTTCAAAATTATTTTGCTATCCCCAAAACCTCACCTACTATCTCCATCACATATCATACCTTCAAAATGGGCTGATAATTTTCCCCAAAATATGACTGCATCCCTAATCTCAACCTCCCTCCACGGTTGGCACTAGGCTTCCCAAAAATTCCCTATGGCTTCTCGAGCTCTATAATTCTTCAAATTTCTCTAAAAATACCTTAATTGGATTCAGAATGAAAAAAATAGTCATAATAGACTATTGGTTCACTAAAATTGGCCTCTAGTTGCTCTGGTTTCGCCTCCAACACCTGTCGGCACCCCCTGGCACTAAGGTCATTGAAAACTTCTCTGATGGGTTTTCAACCTCTAGAAGTCCTCAAAAGCTTCTGAAAAATCCATAAATGGATTCATAAGTATCAAAACAATCAGAAATGAATATTGGCTTGTTTAATAAGGCCTCTAGCTGCCCTGGTTAGGCCTCAAACTACTGTCGGCACTTGCTGGCCTTGGTGGCCCCTGGAACTTCTCTGAAGCATCTCGGCCTTCAAAATTCCTCTACAGGTTCTGAAAACCACACCATTAGTTCCATAACTTTTGAAACATCCAAAATTTACTATTGGATTATTGAGAAAGGCCTCTAGTTGCTCTAGCTAGGCCTCAAACTATTGTTGGCCCATGGTGGCCCTGGAGGCCCCCCGAACTTCTCTAAAGAAAAAAAATACTCAAAATTACTTTTATGGCTCTAAAACCCTCACAAATAAGTTTGGAATGTCTAAGATAGTCAGAATTGACTATTTGCGCTCCAAAATTGGTCAAATCTAGCTCAAGATAGAGCCAAAACAAGATTTGTCCAGTGACACCCAAAAATCCTCCACCAAATGTGGAGAACAGGACTTCACTCCAATTAAATTTGAAAATTTCTGCCAAATATGGCATTCACGGTAGAATATTTGCCAAGTACTAACTGCACATTAACTTTTATGGTTAGGAGCGAGGGTGGCCACATGCCGACCCCCCCAAACCTTGCGGTTAGGGCAACCGCCGAGCCCAACCATCAACGAAGTTAGCAGTGACTGCGTGCATGTGAGTGGGCTTGAGTTTAATGTCTTTTGGATGTTACGGTTTCTGGAACCGTTAGTTGTAACAGAAATTTTTTCAGTTGGCATGTGATTGCTTATGGGGCCATTTAGAAAACAACGGGGTTAAGAATTACACGTCGGCATTTGGCCTTTGGTTTCGGGCCTGCGAACATGTTGGGAGAGGCTGGCACCTCCAAACCCGTAATGTTGATAACTTTAAAATTTATATATGACTGCAATCCATATGTTGTTAAGAAACACCATAGAGAAGTTTGTAATATGGGTGCATGTGTGGCAGCAGGTCTCTCGTTCAACTGCAGCGAAGTCAACCCAAATTTTGCACAGATGTCCCGGGCCATGTGGCGACTCCCAATTGGATTAAAAATCCAACGTATTGCCCCAATTGCCGATTAAACAAAGCCACTTGTCATGACCTGATTGGACTGAATTGAATATTCTGAGGAATATTCGGGGAATATTCCCTGGAATATTCTCTTTTTAATTTTCCCAAAATTCAGGTCAAACTTCGTGAAATTCCAAAAATTGAAGTTTACTGGACTTTTCAAACTGCGATAACTTCTTCATACGGTATCATTTTTTCAAACCATTCCGAGCGTCGAAATCAGGAAGACGAGATCTATCCGGTTGCTCAAGTTCAGCACACTTCCGAACACTTTGAATTTTGAGCTATCACTTAGGTCCATGATCCAGTTCTGATCACTTGCCTTCACTAATTCGAAAATATATAGATGTCTCTAATAAGCCCCTAAAAAAAAAAAATGAACCCACTGAAATTTCTCGCTCGGAGAAAGCTCCATGGGTTATCATCCATGCTACTACTACAACAATAAACATGGAATATTTTTATGTCCTTACATCCATGTTCAATGCAAGAAGAGGCAGGTATGGCCTTGGACATATAGAAGTCCATGCATACTCAATGTAGAAGGAGGTGGCCTAGGAATATCAATGCAAGATATGAGCTAAAGGGAAAGAAAGATATGTGGGATGTATTTCCTAACAATATTGGTTTCTACAACAACATTGAGTTAATATGAGCCAACTTGGATCTCAATTAACTAATGCTACAACTAGTCACTTTTAATGATGTATATCCTCTTGAGGGTTCATTCTCCACAACACTAGATGCAAGTATTGGTAAGATCTAGTGTGGTGGTGGGGGGGTGAGGCATAGGGTGAGGATGAAGTAGAAAGCAATAGCAATGGTGGTGATCTTGATGAGTTTTACATCGAGGAGGACAGAAAATGAATTTTGAGATTTTTCCATCTATGGTTCTAGTATCTACTTTATTTTGTATTTGACATTGGCATTTCCATATATAGAATCAGGAGAATTTATGCCATACATTTTGATTTGATGACATTAAAGAACTTAATGAGGAACTGCAATTTGTGGTTTTAAGTTCTAACCTCTATGTTATGTTTAAGGAATATTTTAATTTCTTATGTGTTTAATGTGGTGATTAGTTGTATCAATATTTTGTAGATGCTATAAAAATTTTGGATCTTTATGTCTATATTTTGTTTTTTATTTGTAAAATTTTAATAGAGATATATATAACATGTTCTCATTACAGGAAATTTCAGCCTAAAAGGGCCTACTAAGGAAAATTAATAAAATAATAGTAAAAATAATAAAATAATAGTTATAAATTTTAGAGGGAAAAGAAGAAAACTACTTTTTTATTGTATTTTCGGCTTATCTCCTTATAGGTTTACTCAAAATTCATGTTTAGGTAAAATAGTATCCCTAGAAGTGTGAATGCCATGTTGTTTTTGGTAAACGAAACCCCTAGTAGATCTATTTTCTAGTTTTTCCCTACAACCAAATCCTACTTGGTCATGATTCAAGTCTATTCATCAATAATACCTTCCTTCCTCTCCCAGTTACAAAGTATCATTTTTAACCAACAAAGATCCTTGGAATATTGAGTTTCACTTTGGAGATGTTTTATTTTGATTTGGGTGTTTCGTCACAAGTTTTTCATGTAAAAATTTTAATACAATTATGTATTTCCTATATTCTCCTGATCTAACAATTACATGTCACTATTAAATACAGAATCGCTTCTACAATAAAATCTTGCATAATTTAAAACGTGATCACCAATTGCAATATCAAGAAGAAATATCAATCACACATAATGCAGATGTTTTTACCGAGAAAGCATAAAGCTAAAACCCCCACTATCCTATATTATGTATATATCATGGATCATGAAACAATATCATAGAAAACTCTAATCCAAGAGCTCCCAGTACAATATACAATCGTCTCACACTGTGATACAAAAATTGGCAAATACATGCGCGAATTTACTACCTCCTGATAGCCTGCCTCCACTGCACAATCCCTGCTGATAGCAATCCCTAAATGAATGGAATCCTTCTTTCCTTTACTACGCAATCCTCATTAGCATCTCCAATGTGTGTGTGGTTGCATGAGTGCACCCACTAATGTCACAAATGATAGTCAAATTGTCCCTTTCACCTATCTCTCAACTAGGTCTCCACTGCATCTGACATGCATGTAGTTAATAGTAGTAAATCTTCAGTTGCATTTGAGACCATTGATTGTGAATTAATTAAATAATTAATTCACTGATCTCTCACTAGTGTATGTTCAGTTACAACTAGCACAACTGAGTTTAACTCACTTAATTGAGTTAAAATACTTTACAACTCACATAACTACACATCCAACTCTGTTACAACCTCGAATCACTGAGTTAAAACTAATTCCACTTGCATGTCCCACCAAGCAACCTTTGAACTAGAATTTCCTATAGCTAACTGATTTTCCACTTCAGTTAAATATTTCCAAGTGCTCATTGAGAATAGATTAATGTCTATTGTCCAACTATTATTAGGGGATAATAATAATAGACATGTATCTATAAATAGATTTCCACCTAAAAATAGCCTGAGGCTCCATCCTAGTGTAAGTGCTTAATTTTCACTAGGATCTTCTTGTTGAATCTCAACACTCCCTCTCAACAAGAAAGGGATTATCCTTCACCCCGATCCTGTCTCTATGGTATTCGAATTTTCTCCTAGTGAGCACCTTCATCAGAATATCTGTGTCCTAATCTTCTATAGGAATGCACTGAAGCAACATGATCTTCCACTGCACACAATCTATGATATGATGATACCGGATATCTATATGCTTAGATCTATCATGAAACACAAGATTACTTGAGAGTTTAATGCAACTCTGATTATCACAATGAATCACTATCGGATCTAAATGAGAACCAAACAAACCAATCAGGATCTTTCTCATCTAGATAGCCTCACATGCAACTTGAATCGCTACCATGTATTCCGCTTCCGCTAATCTGAGTGCCACTGATATTTGTTTCCTGTTGTACCAAGAAACAGTTGTAGATCTGATACTAAAGATCCCCCCTGATGTGCTCTTTCTGTCTATTGGGTTGTCCACCTAATCTGCATCCATGAAGTCATGCAACTTCACCTCATCTGTTTGTCTATACCATAATCCATACTTAGATGTGCCCCTCAGGTATCTCAGGACATGCTTTCCCGCCTTCCAAAAGAGCTTGGTAGGCTTAACCCTCACTTGACTTAGCTGGTTAACCGCATAGCATATGTCCGGTCTTGTATTCACTAAATGCATTAGCGAACCCACAAACTATCGATAGACAGTAGCATCCACTACCTCTCCAGATGTAGCATCCTCTTTGCTCTATTTTCCTGGAAGAGGAGTATCCATGGGTTTGTAGCCCTCCATGTGAAACTTACCCAGTATCTCCCTTGCATACTTTCCTTGAGACACAAAAATTTCACCATCTCGCTACCACATTTCCAATCTAAGGAAATAATGAAGTAGCCCCATATAATTCATCTCGAACTCCTTTGCAAGGTCCTCCTTTCATGAGTGTATCAACTTCTCATCACTAGTCAGTATTAAATCATCAACATAAAGAAAAATTATTAAAATCTTACCCTCCACCACAATTTGGTATAGGTTTGCATCCACCTCACTCTTGGTGAAGCCAAGTTCAGTGAAATAGTTGTCTATCATATTGTACCAAGCATGGGGTGCTTGCTTAAGCCCATACAATGCTCTTTTGAGCCTGCACACATGCGACTCACTGCTGAAGATCTCAAATCCATTTGGTTGCTCAATTTACACTTCTTCCTCAATGATACAACTGAGAAACATAGTATTCACATCCATTTGATGAATGCGCCAACCAATCTATGCTAAGAGAGCAAGGATGGTCCTTATGGAAGAATACCATGCGACAGGTGCAAAGGTTTCTTCATAATCAATCCCCTCGATCTGTGAGAAGCCTCGGGCCACAAATTTGGCCTCATGTTTCTCAACACTCCCATCAGTAGCTTACTTTACCTTGTAGATCCATCTCAAACCTACCATTGATTTCTCAACCGGCCTTGGAACAATTTCCTAAGCATTGTTTCTAACAATGGAGTCATACTCCTCCACCATTGCATTTACCTATGTGGGCTCCTGTACTTCTTCCTGAAAGGAATATGTCCCAATCACAATACATTTTCTCATGAGAGCCATGTATCCAGTAAATCATTCATGAGTCTGTCTTTGTCTACATTGTGAAGTAGGGGCTCCTACATTCTGCACAGCATCAAGTCTCTACCTATCAGCTTCTATGGTACGCCTTCTACATGTTTTGATGTTTGCCTCTGTGTGGGTGGACTCCTCCACTCCATGAACCTCCTCCCATGGTTGATCCACATTTAGAGACTCGTCTTTGGGAACCAACAGTTCCTCCTCCGCATGCAAGTCTAGCTCCCTCTCAAGCGACAACTGCATGGCTTTCCCCTCATTGAATTTTATATCCCGTCGCATAACAGTCATCTTACTGCTAGGAAAATACACATGATAATTATGGGGTGTTTCTGTGTATCCTAAAAATATCCCAACTTCAGCAGTCAACTCCAGCTTCTTCCGGACATTCTTGGTCACATGCACATAAATAAATGAGCCAAAGATATTAAAGTGAGAAACATCCAGTTTCTTACGAGTAAATTCTTCTACATTTGTACTCATGCCAAGTACTCTATGAGGACAACTGTTTTGCACATAAACCATAGTGTTGCATGCTTCCGCCCACAAATGCATTGGTATGCCCTGATCATGCAACATCGCTCGTGCTGCCATTAGGGGAATTTTTAGGTCTAAAATGGGCCTCCTAAGAAAAATGTACAACCAAAATAAACTTTATAAGAACCAATAGGATTCAAGATGATGATCTCAACCATGGGGGATGATTCACCATTTTTTAATTAAAAGAGTAAAATGATTAAAAATTAATAAAATAATAAAACCACTTTTTTCAACTCGTATTTTTAGCTTATCTCCCAAATTGTTTACTCAAATTCCGAGTGAGAGTACTTGTTGGATGAAAAATTTAATTCCTCATCTAAGGAGTACCCATGTTTCATACTTTCGATGGACACTGCTACGCGAAAAATGAGAAATACATGAAAAACGTGATTGCAATCACGTTTTTCATGTATTTCTCGTTTTTTATGTAGCAGGGTCCATCGAAAGTATGCAACATGGGTACTCCTTGGATGAGGAATTAAAATTTTGCATCCAATGAATACTCCCGCTCAAAATTTGAGTAAAAACTTTGGGAGATAAGTTGAAAATACGATTTGAAAAAACAGTTTTTTCTTTTTTCCCTCTAAAATTTGATGATATCATCAAATCTTGTTTTATTATTTCCACTATTATTTTATAATTTCCTTAGGAGGCCCATTTTAGACCTCAAAATTCCCCTAATGACCCACAATCGTTTTGTTCTTCCTCTCCGCGACCCCATTTTGTTGTGGGTTATGAGGCGCCATGAGTTCTCTTTTAATTCCTTCTTTGCTGCAGAAGTCTTTGAATTCGTTAGAGATGTATTCTCCACCATTATCGCTCCTTAGAGACTTCACTTGCTTCCCCGACTCTTTCTCCACCAATTCCTTAAACTCACATAACTTTAAGAATGTTTGATCCTTCTTCTGCATGAAGTAGATCCAGCATTTACGAGAAAATTAATCAACAAATATAGCATAATACTTATGTTTTGTCGTTGAAGCAACCGATAATGGTCCACACACGTCTGTGTGAACTCTCTCCAAGATCACCGAAGCACGGTTCTCATTTTCATGAAAGGTGGAATTTACATACTTCCCCATGGTGCAACCCTTGCACCGATCTAACTGAGCAAGTGTTCCCATTGGAAGTCTAGTAGATATTTGTTGCATGACTTTCAAGGCTCCATGATGAAGATGGCCCAATCGCCGGTGCCATAATTCGCCCTCATCCCGGCTCACCACTTTTTTTGCCTTTCCCATCATGGAAGCGCAGCCATCTACCTTCAGCTTGTAGAAATTCCTAACTCGAACCCCTATCCTCTTGGCTTGACCCGTTTTTTCATTTCGCAGGAAATATTTTCCATTTTTGAAAACAACGTCATAGCCTCTGTCCTCCAACATTGCGATTGAGACCAAATTTTTCTTGAGACCTGGAACATGCATAAATTTTTCAATTAAAATGGTCTACCTCACTCCCACTCAAAGGTAATGGTACCAATCTCGGTCGCACTGTATCATCCATCGTCACCCATATCTATATGCATTTGGATATCTTTCTCCTCCAAGTCACTGAAAATCTCCTTATCTCCCATCATGTGGAAGGAAGCGCCACTATCCAGATACCACACCGATCCCAATGCACTTGACACCATGCATGCGATCAAAGAGAAATCAAGTTCAAATTGCGAGGCAAGGGCCTCACCGGCTGCATCTCCAGCAGCCTTCTTGTTCTTGTTCTTCTGCAGACAGTTAGTAGCAAGATGCCCATGTTCGTGACAGTGAAAACACTTCACCTTGGACAAATCCATCTTCTTGCCTTTAGACTAAGATTTTGAATGGAATATCTTCCCCTTCCCCTTCCTTGCCTTGTTAGCCAAAGCACAATCCTCTTCATCATCATGCTTTTATGAAGAGCCATTTCTAGTGTTCCGCTTAAACTCCTTCTGCACTAGATCCGGCCACAGTTGTTCTGAATCCGACAGTTTTTCCTGTGTGTTGACAGATTCTTCATAACTATGCCAACTCTTAGGAAGTCCCAAGGGAGCCAAGCTCACAAAATAATCATCAGCAACAGTGATTACCACACTCCCTAATTCATCTCAACATTGGACAAACTTTGTGAGATACTTTGGAATATTGTCACCCTTTTTCATCTTGATCTTTCTGATTTTATCTTTCAGCGCCAATTTCCTATGGTCGTTGCTTCTTTAGAAAAGATCCATCAAAGCATTCCACATAGCATATGGTGTGGCTTTCCTATGAAGGCTTGAGACAATGTGGTCTTGTACACCTTCCAAGAGAATCCTTCTCGCCTTCGCCACTTTCTTTTTCCATGCATCAAGTAATGCAGCATTCGTCAAAGTGGGCTTAGGAAAATCACTGTCGATGAATACCTTCAAGCCATTATCTTCGAGCACCACCTCCATCCTATCCTTCCAGGAAATGTAGTTTGAGCTGCCCTCGAGTGCATACTCTAGCCACAAGCCATTGAAAGTCATTTCAATGTTTACTCAACTGTAGCACCAAGAAAAGATTGCAGCAAATTCGAATTGTTTCCACCAAAAAATCAGTGCCTGCTTCAAAGTTGCAATCTTCTGTGCTCTGATACCATGTAGAAATTTCAATACAATTATGTATTTCCTGGATTCTTCTGATCTAACAATTATATGTCACTATTAAATACAGAATCACTTCTACAATAAAATCTTGTGGAATTTAAAACATGATCGCCTATTGCAATATCAAGAAGAAATATTAATCACACATAACACAGATGTTTTTACCAGGAAAGCATAAAGATCAAAACCCCACTATCATATATTATGTATATATCATGGATCATGAAACAATATCATACAAAACTCTAATCCAAGAGCTCTGAGTACAATATACAATCGTCTCACACTGTAATACAAAAATTGACATATACATGTGCCAATTTACTGCCTCCTGACAACCTACATCCATTGTGCAATCCCTACTGATAAAAATCTCTGAATAAATGGAATCATACTTTACTTGAATGCGCAATCCTCATTGGCATATCCAATGTGTGTGTGGTTGCATGAGTGCACCCACTAATGTCACAACTGATAGTCAAACTGTCCCTTTCACCTATCTGTCAACTGGGTCTCCACTGGATCTGACATGTTTGTAGTTAACATTAGTAAATCTTTAATTGCATGTGATACCACTGATTTTGAATTAATTAAATAATTAATTAACTGATCTCTCACTAGTGTATGTTCAGTTACAACTAGCACAACTGATTTTAACTAACTTAACTGAGTTAAACTACTTTACAACTCTCGTAACTACACATCCAACTCTGTTACAACTTCGAATCACTCAGTTACAACTAAGTCCACTTGCATGTCCCACCAACCCACCTTTGAACTCAAAATTCCTATAGCTAACTGATTTTCCACTTCAGTTAATTATTTCCAAGTGCTCATTGAGAATAGATTAATGTTTATTGTCCAACTATTATTAATGGATAATAATAGTCAACATGCATCTATAAATAGACTTCCACCTAAAAATAGCATGAGGCTCTATCCTACTGTAGGTGCTTAATTTTCACTAGAATCTTCTTGTTGAATCTTAGCATTTCATGCAATTCATTTTCCAAGGTCAAAAGATTTAAGTTGATATGGAACCACTCCATCAAGTTGAGTGGCTCTTGTTACAACCTCCCAAACTAAAGTATGGAGTAAAAAAAACCACCTACAATATACGACAATTGCGTAATTCATATAATAGAAAATTCTTTTCTTCACATCAAGGCATTGAATATTGAAGTTAATTAACTAATTATAATTAAATTAATTAATTTCTACTATTGTGAATTTATAAGGTTGGAAACAACGTTTTCCAACTTTTGAAATTCATGAGCGGATAATTTAATTAATAATATAATATTTTTATTAAATAAAGTAATAAATTTATTCATTTTATATTTTTGTTTTATTTATTTAACTCCGATAAAATTATAATTATATATTTTAAAATGTTTTTTAAAAAATTTAAAAACAGTCAATTTATATAATTTTTATATTCGAAAGAAATAATTACTACAAATATTTACAAAATTTAAAACAAAATTAAATAATAAAAAAACAAACATAATATTGTAATTAATGACACAAAATTGTGACTTAACAGGAACAACCTATTATATATAGTATGATATTTTAACATCCATGAAAATAAAAATAATCTATGCACACTTGAAATGATGATCTTGAAAATTTATCATAATCTTGTTTGTTTTCTTTGTCTCGCCGCAAATTCCATTTGTCAATAGAAATTAAAGATTGATTCGTTGTAGATTCATCATTGCACTTTGAAGCATTATCACATGACACGGGCTCGCCTAGCGTCCGACACGTCATTGACCCAATCCAACTTTTATAAAACAAATGAGACTATTTTTTAACCAACCTAGATCCATCTTAACTCCGGATAGGCTTGATAGATCCAAAGTTAAGATCGATCTAGGTTGGTTTCAATCGTGTGCGACCAAGAAAATTCTATCGATAATATGAGAAACATATAATTATTTTTATCAATAATATGTAAATACATCTAATATTAATATAACCATTTTAAATATGCTAAATATGTCAGAGATTTATGGAGTCATTTTATTTTTAAATTTTCTTAGTTACGTGAGTTTGTTGAGATGATAAATATTGTAAAATAACTTTTAATGGTGAAAAATGATGAAATAATTTTTTTGAATGCAAAGTGACACTATAATAATTTTTTTGATATGAAACCACTCCATCAAGTTGAGTGGCTCCTGTTACAACCTCCCAAACTAGAGTATGGAGTAAAAAAAACCACCTACAATATAAGACAATTGCATAATTCATATAGTAGAAAATTCTTTTCTTCACATCAAGGCATTGAATATTGAAGTTAATTAATTAATTATAATTAAAGTAATTAATTTTTACTATTGTGAATTTATAAAGTTGGAAACAACGTTTTCCAACTTTTGAAATTCAAGAGCGGATAATTTAATTAATAATATAATTTTTTTATTAAATAAGGTAATAAATTTATTCATTTTATATTTTTATTTTATTTATTTAACTATGATAAAATTATAATTATATATTTTAAAATGTATATCGTTAAATATATAAATGTATTTAATATTTTTAAAAATTTTAAAAACTGTAAATTTATATAATTTTTATATTCGAAAAAAACAATACTACAAATATTTACAAAATTGAAAACAAAATTAAATAATAAAAAAATGAAACATAATATTGTAATTAATGACACAAAATTGTGACTTAACAGGAACAACCTATTATATATAGTATGATATTTTAACGTCCATGAAAATAAAAAATAATCTATGCACACTTGAAACGATGATCTTGAACATTTATCATAATCTTGTTTGTTTCCTTTGTCTCACAGCCAATTCCATTTGCCAATAGAAATTAAAGATTGATTCGTTGTAGATTCATCATTGTACTTTGAAGCATTATCACATGACACAGGTTTGTCTAGCGGAGCAATCCCACACGTGATTGATCTAATCCAACTTTTATAAAACAAATGAGACTATTCTTTTAATCAACCTAGATTCATCTTAACTCTAGATATATCAAGCGTTGAGAGAGATCAAATATGTCAAGGTGCAAACTTCTTTATTGAGTGAAAAACTTGAGGAAAGGTTTGCAACTCGAGAGACTTTATCCCTCTCGAGGCTTGATAGATCCAGAGTTAAGATCGATCTAGGTTAGTTTCAATTGTGTGCAACCAAGAAAATTCTATCGATAATATGAGAAACATATAATTATTTTTATCAATGATATGTAAATACATCTAATATTAATATAACCATTTTAAATATGCTAAATATGTCTAAGATTTATGGAGTCGTTTTATTTTTAAATTTTCTTACTTACATGAGTTTGTTGAGATGATAAATATTGTAAAATAACTTTAATGGTGAAAAATGATGAAACAATTTTTTTGAATACAAAGTGACACTATAATATTCATCAAGTTGAGTGGCTCTTGTTACAACCTCCTAAACTAGAGTATGGAGTAAAAAAAACCACCTACAATATATGACAATTGTGTAATTCATATAGTAGAAAATTATTTTCTTCACATCAAGGCATTGAATATTGAAGTTAATTAATTAATTATAATTAAAGTAATTAATTTTTACTATTGTGAATTTATAAGGTTGGAACAACGTTTTCCAACGTTTGAAATTTAGGAGTGGATAATTTAATTAATAATATAATTTTTTTATTAAATAAAGTAATAAAGTTATTCATTTTATATTTTTATTTTATTTATTTACCTCCGATAAAATTGTAATTATATATTTTAAAATGTATATCGTTAAATATATAAATGTATTTAATATTTTTTTAAATTTTAAAAACAGTAAATTTATATAATTTTTATATTCGAAAAAAATAATTACTACAAATATTTACAAAATTTAAAACAAAATTAAATAATAAGAAAATGAAACATAATATTGTAATGAATGACACAAAATTGTGACTTAACAGGAATAACCTATTATATATAGTATGATATTTTAACGTCCATGAAAACAAAAATAATCTATGCACACTTGAAACGATGATCTTGAACATTTATTATAATCTTGTTTGTTTCCTTTGTCTCACCGCCAATTCCATTTGTCAATGGAAATTAAAGATTGATTCGTTGTAGATTCATCATTGCACTTTGAAGCATTATCACATGACACAGGCTTGCCTAGCGTCACGGTGGAGCAATCCGACACGTCATTGACTCAATCCAACTTTTATAAAACAAATGAGACTATTCCTTTAACCAACCTAGATCCATCTTAACTCCGGATATATCAAGCGTTCCGAGAGAGATCAAATCTCTCGAGGTGTAAATCTCTTTATTGAGTGAAAAACTTGAGGAAACGTTTGCAACTCGAGAGACTTTATCCCTCTCAAGGCTTGATAGACCCAGAGTTAAGATGGATCTAGGTTGGTTTCAATCATGTACAACCAAGAAAATTCTATCAATAATATGAGAAACACATAATTATTTTTATCAATAATATGCAAATACATCTAATATTAATATAACCATTTTAAATATGCTAAATACGTCTGAGATTTATGGAGTCATTTTATTTTTAAATTTTCATAGTTACGTGAGTTTGTTGAGATGATAAATATTGTAAAATAACTTTAATTGTGAAAATGATGAAATATTTTTTTTGAATGCAAAGTGACACTATAATAATATTGAATAATAGAAAATATGAATAATAAGAATGTAGTCAATTGCAAATAGTCTTCATTGTGATCAATCTCAAATTATTTTCTTCTAGTATTCTTATTGTCACCCTTGTTAGTTTCGTCATATTTTCATATTGATTATATGAAAAGGACAGTTGAAATTGTAAACAATTTGAATATTTAGCTCGAGTTGTTGTAGTAAGCATCATACCTTGTCTCTCTTGCTCTCCAATATTAATAAGTTTAATTACTATAACACAAAAATCAATGTACATTGTCAATATTTTTTTCTGCTTACACTAAAATCAATGCACACTATTAATCCAATGACTTTAAAATTAATGTACCATCATATATCCAATTACATCAAATCAGAAATCATCATATACATTGAAATCAATGCATCTAACACAACAAATCAAATACGATTAGAAAACAACATTGACACTTAAATCAATGCATCTAATGAAAGTAATCAAATAGAATTAGAAATCAATATCTACACTCAAATAAATGCATCTAGTGCAAGTAAGAAAATAGGATTAGAAACCAACATCTACACTAAAATCAATGCATCTAGTGCAAGCAATCAAATAGGATTAGAAATCACCATCTACATTGAAATCAATGCATTTAGTGCAAGCAATCAAAAAGGATTAGAAATCATCTACATTGAAATCAATGCATCTAGTGCAAATAATCAAATATCATTAGAAATCAACATCTACACTAAAATCATTGCATCTATCCCCGGATGCGGGTGATTAAACACAATTGTACGTTGCTGGGGATATGGGTTAGTGCGTGGATTCACCACACCGCCACCCATACTCATGTGATGTTCTACATAAAAACACCCACCTTCAACTGCAACGCTGCATTAGCGCAACACAGTACCTAAGACCAACCAGTGTCCATAATAAGCATGGCTTTATCTGGAAGCTTCATTCCCACTCTGCCTCCCCTGCGCTCAAGCTACTAACCTGCTGTTGCAGAGCCCAGCTCTCGAACCAACATGGGGAGACGATGTTCCAATTTTTTTTGTATTGACTTAGTGCCCGGTCTTCACCTTTCATAGAGCCCCCTCTGTAATCTATGGCTCAACTCACCCAATGTGAATTCCCCTACTCTGCGAGACATCCCACCCATGTTCTCTGATACTTCCACCGTTAACGATGATTCCGTCCCCAGTCATTCTGCTGTTCGAACCCCTCACACTGCACAGAGAATCATGTCGCACCTTCGACAGCGTATGCGCTGCCGAAGAGGTAGCAGTCATAGAAAATTCACTCACCAGTCCTCCACATCCATTACTGACTCTTCGTCCCCCTCCTCTGATAATTTCACTCGTCACTATCCTGAAACTAGAAGTGGTCATGGTTGTCGGCGTGGGTATGGGAAATCGCAATTCGAGATGGGCTCTCCCCACATCCCCGCCTCTCCAATCATCATCCCTGTGCATCTCCACACTGCCCATCTTCATTTCCCCTACACTCTGAACAGGCCTACAATCATAGCCACCATCACCATCGATCTGAAGGAGTAGCCACCCAGTTCGGATGCTAAGAAAAATGGTATTCGGATGGAAAAAAGCATTGTTGAGAAGAAAATTACTCCACAAAGTGTCGGCTTGAAGAGAAAGGCTCCTAGCTGTAGTTATACTCAGGACATAGGCCAAGAAGACAACCCGGGCGACATCAAGCGAGGCTGCTCCAGTGATAAAGAAGACAAGCAGGCAGAGGAATATGACTTGTATTCTTATGGATGTCGCGTTGTTGAGGAACCCCATTCCATTTCTCATGACACCTAATATGGTCAGAATTCGCAGTTTTTTTCTACACAGTCTTTCGGCTGCGTTTAATTCTATGCTCTTCATGATAATTAGTTCATCGTTTCAGATTTTTGATAATATGTTAATGTTCCAAGGCCAGTTTCGCCTACGTGGGAGGCATGTTTTAGTTTGTTTAGAATGGGTTAGCAGTCTAGATTTTGTATTTCTGGGATGTCTGGTTAACATTTTTAAACTAGTTTTGAAGTGTAGGAATGCCGCTACTATGGGAAAGCTCCGCTGAGGCCGGTGCCTCTTTGTAAAATATTTTTGTATTATTAATAGAATAGTTAAATTCAGAAAATAATAATAATAATAATAAATAATAATAAATAAATTCAATGCATCTAGTGCAAATGATCAAATAGGATTAGAAATTACCATCTACATTGAAATCAATGCATAAATTGCAAGAAATATTCTTCCCTCTCTCCTCCCCCCTATATATATCTATATTTCCCTCCATCTCTCCTTCTTTGTCTCTTTATCTCACCTCCCCAAACACACACACTCTCTCACTCCATATCTATCAATCTCTATGTCCCTCCCTCCCTGTCTCCATGTATCTCTTATTTCTCTTCACCTTCCATGTATATCTATATCTCCCTCTGTCTCTATATCAACCCCAAAACATACACTCTCTTTCTCCAATATATCTATCTATCACTCCCTCCTTTTCCTCCTCCTCCTCTCTCTCTCTCTCTCTCTCTCTCTCTCTCGTTTCTATCTCTCTTCCCTCCTATTATCCTCTCTCTCAATCTTCCTAATCACTCCCTCTCTCTCACTCTATCCACCTTTAAATCTCTATGTCTTTCTTCTTACCTCCCTCTCTCTCCCCTCCATATCCATCTCTCTTTCCATACCTCTCTCCACTCTCTCTCTTCCTTTCTCACCCACATCTCTCTCTCTCTCTCTCTCTCTCTCTCTCCTCTTCGCCTTCTAATTTTTTTAATATATGCCTATCTCTCTCCTTCTCTCCATCTCTCCTTATTGGTCTCTTTATCTCACCCCAAAACATACACACTCTCTCTCCATCTCTCCCTTGTCACTCCCTCTCTCTCTCTCCACTTATCACACTATGTATTTTTTCTTCCCTCCCTCTTTCCCCATCCAACTCCATCTCTCTATCCCTCCCTCTCTACCCTCCAACTCCATGTCTCTATCCCTCCCTCTCTCCTCCTCTCTCTCAAGTCCCCTCTCTTTTCCTTCCTTTCTTTCCCTTTCTCTCGTACCTCCCTCCCTCTTCCCCAATCTCTCTCTCTCTCTCTCTCTCTCTCTCTCTCTCTCTCTCTCTCCTACAATCCTCTCTCTTCCCCCATCACTCTCTTCCTCTCTCTCCATTTCTATCCTTCCTCCCTCTATCTTCCCCCCACTCTCTCTCTCTCTCTCTCTCTCTCTCTCTCTCTCTCTCTCTCTCGCGCGCGCGCGCTCTTCCCCCATCAGTCTATCTCTCTCTCCCACTATGTTACTATATCCCTCCCTTTCTTCTTCTCTCTCCTTCTCCCCCCTTCTCTCCATCACTCCTTCTATATCTCTTTATGTCACCCTTAAACATACACATTCTCTCTCCATCTCTCCCTTCTCACTCCCTCTCTATCCACTTCCCACTCTCTATGTCTTTCTTCTTCCCCCACTCTCTCCCCTTCCAACTCCATCTCTCTATCCCTCCCTCCCTCCTCCTCCTCTCATCCTTCCTCTCTCTCCCTTTCTCTCCTACCTCCCTCTCTCTTCCCCATTTCTCTCTCTCTCTCTCTCTCTCTCTCTCTCTCTCTACCCTCCAATCCTCTCTCCTTATCCCTCCCTCTCTCGTTTTATCTCTCCCACCTCAAAATTTATATCTCCATCTCCCTCTCTTACCATTCTATACCTATCTCACCCCTCTACCCCTCTCTCTCTTCATTCCTCCTCCCCCCTATCCTTCAGTTTATCTCCATCTCTCCCTTCTCACTCCCCCTATTTATCCACCTCTATCATATGTCTTTTTTCTTCCCTCCAATATATATATACAGTTAATATATATATTGTTTGGATTCAACAAGAAAAATGTTTGGCACCCATGATCCTAGTGAAAATTAAGCACCTACACTAGGGTGGGGCCCACAGGATATTTTTAGGTGCATGTCTATTTTTATTATCCCTTAATTTAGATGGACATTAAATTGTATCTATTCTCAATGAGAACTTGAACATAGTTAACTGAAGTGGAAAATCAGTTAGCTAAGTGAATTTCGAGTTAAGAGGTTGGTTGGTGGGACATGCAAAGAGACTCCAGGTGTAACTAAGTGATTCTAGTTGTAACAGAGTTGGAAGTGCAATGGTGCATGAGTTTGTGCAAGTTGTAAATAGTTTAACTCAGTTAAGTGAGTTAAACTCAGTTGTTCTAGTTGTAAATAGTTTAACTCAGTTAAGTGAGTTAAAATAAGTTGTGATAGTTGTAATTGAAGATACACTAGTGAGAGATCAAGTGAATTAAATATTAATTAATTCACATGGAGTGATATCACATGCAACCGAAGATTTACTATTATTATTTGCATGCATGTTAGATCCAGTGGGGACCCAGTTGAGTTCTAAGTGAAAGGAAAGTAAACTATCAGTTCCTGACATTATCCTCTTGCACACATGAAAGCACGCACACATTTTATGTGCCCATGATACTTGCGTAGTCAAGGAAGGCAAGAAGGCAACAATTTAGGGATTTCTTTTAGCAGGGATTTCACAGTAAAGGCAGGTTGTCTGGAGACAGTAAATTGGCTAAGAGATTTACCAATTTTTGCATGACAATGTGAGACAATTAGCTGATGTACTGAGGGCTCTTGTGAGAAGAGTTTTGTATGTAATTGTTTCATGATCCATGATATAATATTAAATAGAAGATATTGGGGTTTTTAGCTGTAATATTTCCCCGATAAATTATATGTGTTGTGTGTGATTGATCTTTCTTCATGCTTATGTAATTGGGATTGTGTTTTTAATTCCGCAAAATATTTGTAGAAGCGATTTAGTACTTAACATTAGTGTATTGTTATATAAGGTGAATCGAATATATACATGCATATTGTATAGTTTCTACATGGTATCAGAGCACAAGAAATTGCAGAAGTGAAGCAGAAGCTGAGTTTGTGGCTGGATAGAATTTGAATTTCCAGAAAAAAAAATTTCGTGCTACAGCTGATTCAAGATCAAAATGGTTTCAATTTCTTGAGGTTAGAGTATGAACTCAAGGTCAGCTTGAACTACATTTCTTGGAAGGATGGGATGGAGGTGGTACTCGAAGACAATGGCTTGAAGGAATTCATTGAAAAAGATGTTCCTAAGCCAGATGTTGTAGATGTTGCCAATCTTGATGCATGGAAAAAGAAAGTGGAAAAAGAGAGGAGGATCTCGTTAGAGGGAGTATGAGACCACATTGTCTCAAGCCTCCATGGGAAATCCACACCATATGCTATGTGGAAGGCTTCGACAGATCTATTCCAAAGCAGAAACGACCATAGGAAATTGGCGCTCAAAGATAAACTCAGGAAGATCAAGATGGAAAAGGGCGACACCATTCCAAAGTATCTCACAAAGTTTATCCAATGTCGGGATGAACTGAGTATGGGAAAAATAGTTGATGATGATGATTTGGTGAGTTTGGCTGTCTTATTACTTTCTAAGAGTTGGCACAGTTATGAATACTATGTCAACGGATAGGGAAAATTGCTGAATTAGGAACGACTGTGGTCGGATCTAGTGCAGGAGGAGTTCAGGTAGAACACTAGAGATGGCTCTTCATCAAAGCATGATGATGAAGAGGATTTTTCTTTGGCTGCCAAGGCAAAGAATGGGAAGGGGAAAAAATTCCATTATAAGTCCGAGTCTAAAGGAAAGAAGCAGGACATGTCCAAGGTGAAGTGTTTTCACTATCACGAACATCAGCATTTTGCTACTAACTGTCCACAAAAGAAGAAGAACAAGAAGGCTACTGAATCTGTAGCTAGTGAGGCCCTTGCCTCACAATTTGAGCTTTAATTCTTCTTGATTGCATGCATGGTGTCAAGTTCATTGGGATCGGTGTGGTATTTGGATAGTGACGCATCCTTTCACATGACGGGAGATAAGGAACTTTTCAGTGACTTGAACGAGGAATATCTCCATATGCAGATTGAGATGGGTGACGACAGACGGTACAATGCTACCGGGGTTGGTACCATTACCTTTCAAAGGGAGTCAGGTAAACCATTTCAATTAAAAGATGTTGTGCATGTACCAGGTCTGAAGAAAAATTTGGTCTTAGTTGCAATGTTGGAGGACAGAGGCTATGGCGTTGTTTTTACTGATGGAAAGGATTTCCTACAACATAAAACAATGGGTCAAGCTAAGCGGATAGGGATATCTACAAGCTGGAGGTAGATGGTTGCACTACCATGATGGGCAAGGCAGAGAAAATGGTGACCCCCGGGTTTGGTACCATTTCCTTTCAAAGGGAGTCAGGTAAACCATTTCAATTAAAAGATGTTGTGCATGTACCAGGTCTGAAGAAAAATTTGGTCTTAGTTGCAATGTTGGAGGACAGAGGCTATGACGTTGTTTTTACTGATGGAAAGGATTTCCTACAACATAAAACAATGGGTCAAGCTAAGAGGATAGGGATATCTACAAGCTGGAGGTAGATGGTTGCACTACCATGATGGGCAAGGCAGAGAAAATGGTGACCCCCGGGTTTGGTACCATTACCTTTCAAAGGGAGTCAGGTAAACCATTTCAATTAAAAGATGTTGTGCATGTACCAGGTTTGAAGAAAAATTTGGTCTTAGTTGCAATGTTGGAGGACAGAGGCTTTGACGTTGTTTTTACTGATGGAAAGGATTTCCTACAACATAAAACAATGGGTCAAGCTAAGCGGATAGGGATATCTACAAGCTGGAGGTAGATGGTTGCACTACCATGATGGGCAAGGCAGAGAAAATGGTGACCCGGGATGAGGGAAAATTATGGCACAGGCGATTGGGCCATCTTCATCATGGAGCCTTGAAAGTCATGCAACAAATATCTATTGGACTTCCAATGGGAACACTTGCTCAGCTAGATCAGTGCAATGGTTGCACCATGGGTAAGTACGTAAAGTCCACCTTTCATGAGAAGGAGAACCTTGCTTCGGGGATCCTTGAGATAGTTCATATACACGTGTGTGGACCATTTTCGGTTGCTTCAATAGCAAAACATAAGTACTATGTAATCTTTTTTATGACTTTTCTCGTAAATGTTGGATCTTCTTCATGCAAAAGAAAGATCAAACATTCTGTAAGTTCTGTGAGTTTAAGACATTGATGGAGAAAGAGTCGGGGAAGCAAGTAAAGGCTCTTAGGAGTGATAATGGTTGAGAATACATCTCTAATGAATTCAAGAACTTTTGCAACAAAGAAGGAATTTGAATAGAACTCATAGCGCCTCATAACCCACAGTAGAATAGGGTCACTGAGAGGAAGAACAGAACGATCGTGAGTGAAACACGAGCGATGTTGCATGATGAGGGTGTACCAATGCATTTATGGATGGAAGCATGCAACAATGTGGTTTATGTGCAGAATCGTTGTCCTCATAGAGTACTTGGCATGAGTACACCTGAAGAATCTCTCACTGGTAAGAAACCAAATTTTTCACACTTTAAGATTTTTGGCTCATATGTTTATGTGTATGTGACCAAGGATGCTAGGAAGAAGTTAGAACCGACTGCTAAATTTGGGATTTTTGTGGGGTACACAGAAACACCCCATAATTATCGGATGTATTTACCAAAAAATAGAATGATTGTTGTGCGGCGAGATATAAAATTTTATGAGGGGAAAGCCATGCAGTTTTCGCTTGAGAGGGAACTGGACTTGCATGTAGAGGAGGAACTGCTAGTTCCCAAAGATGAGTCTCAAGATGTGGATCATCCACATGAGGAGGATCATGGAGTGGAGGAAGCCACTCATGTAGAGCCATCCATCATAAATGGAAGAAGGTGCACCACAGAAGCTGATAGGCTAAGACTTGATGTTGCACAGAATGTAGGAGCCCTTACTTCACCTATTTACTAGATACATTGCTCTCATGAGAAAATGTATTGTGATCGAACCATATTCCTTTTAGGAAGCAGTGTAGCAACTTACTTGGGTTGATGCAATGGTGGAGGAGTATAACTCTATTGTCAAAACCAGTGCATGGAAATTGTCCCAAGTTCGGTTGATTTCAGTGGTAGGTTTGAGATGGATCTACAAGGTAAACAAGCTGCTTATGGGAGTGTGGATAAATACAAGGCCAGATTTGTAGCCCAGGGATTCTCACAGTTCGAGGGGATAGAATATGATGAGACCTTTGCACCTGTCACAAGGTACTCTTCCATAAGGACCATCCTTGCACTCTCAGTGCAGATGGGCTGGTGCATTCATCATATCGATGTGAAAACTGCGTTTCTCAATGGGATCATTGAGGAATAGGTGTACATAGAGCAACCTGAAGGTTTTGATATCATCAACAGCGAGTCACATTTGTGCAAGCTGAAAATATCATTGTATGGGTTGAAGAAAGCACCCCGTTCTTAGTACACTCTGATAGACAACCATTTCATCGGACTGGGCTTCACCAAAAGTGAAGTAGATGCAAACCTATACCAAATTGTGGTGGAGGGTAAGCTTTTAATCATTATTATTTATGTTGATGATTTAATATTGACTGGTGATGTGCAGCTGATACACTCATGTAAGGAGGACCTTTCAAGGGAGTTCGAAATGAAGGATATGGGCCTCCTTCATTACTTCCTTGGATTGGAAATATGGCATCGGGATGGTGAAATTTTTGTGTCTCAAGGAAAGCATGCAAAGGATATACTGGGTAATTTTAACATGGATAGCTACAAACCCATGGATACTCCTCTTCCTAGAAACTGGAGGAAATAGGATGCTACTTCTTGAGAGGTAGTGGATGCCACTGTCTATTGAAAATTAGTGGGTTTGTTAATGTATCTAGTGAACAAGAGACCGAACATTTGTTATGCGGTTAACCAGCTGATTCAAGCTATGGTTAAGCCTACCAAGCTCTTTTGGAAGGTGGGGAAGCATGTCTTGAGATACCTGATGGGAACATCAGAGTATGGTCTATGGTACAGATAGACAGATGGAGTGAAGTTGCATGGCTTCACGGATGTGGATTGGGCTGGAAGACTATTCGACAGAAAGAGCACATCAGGGGAGATCATTAACATTGGACCTACAGTTGTTTCCTTGTATAACGAGAAGCATAGTTCTGTGGAACTCAGTTCATTGGAAGCATAATACATGGCAACAAGTCAAACTACATGTGAGGCTATCTGGATGAGAAATATTTTAGTTGGTTTGGTTGGTTCTCAGATTGATCCGACAGTGATTCATTGTGATAATCAGAGTTGCATTAAACTCTCGATTAATCATGTGTTTCATGATAGGTCCAAGCATATAGATATCCAGTACCATCATATCAGAGATTGTGTGCAAATAAGAATTATGTTGCTTCATTACATTCCCACGGAAGATCGAGATGTAGATATTCTGACGAAGGGGCTCACCAGGAGCAAATTCTAATACAATAGAGATAGGATCGGGGTGAAGGATAATCCATTTCTTGTTGAAAGGGAGTGTTGAGATTCAACAAGATAATTTTTTGGCAACCATGATCCTAGTGAAAATTAAGCACCTACACTAGGGTGGGGCCCACAGGCTATTTTTAGGTGCATGTCTATTTCTATTATCCCTTAATTTAGATGGACATTAAACTATAATATATTCTCAATGAGAACTTGAAAATAGTTAACTGGAGTGGAAAATTACTTATCTAAGTGAATTTCAAGTTAATAGGATGGTTGGTGGAACATGCAAAGAGACTACAGTTGAAATTGAGTGATTCTAGTTGTAACAGAGTTGGAAGCGCAGTGGTGCATGAGTTTGTGCACGTTGTAAATATTTTAACTTAGTTGAGTGAGTTAAACTCAGTTGTGCTAGTTGTAATTGAAGATACACTAATGAGAGATCAAGTGAATTAAATATTAATTAATTCACATGGAGTGATCTCACATGCAACTGAAGATTTACTATTATTAGCTGCATGCATGTCAGATCCAGTGGAGACCTAGTTGAGTTCTAGGTGAAAGGGAAGATAACTTAGTAGATTTTTACCGTGATCCATCAATAAATTCTCAAGAAATCTTTCTGCACAATCACATTATCATGAATAAAGTCGACGCGTTTCGAACCAACCAAAGGTGGTTCATCATCTGGACTAGGTGAGAGATCGATCAGTCGTTAAGTTTAAATAGATGTAGGAGATGCAAAGAAAATGTGACATAACAACCTATTTGACTAATTTATCCACAACGCTAGTTTTAAAAATTAAAACAAAATAATAAAAATAAAATAAAAGTAGTCTACCAATTTAAATATTAATTACAATTTGAAACGAAAAGGGAAGCAAACTATCAGTTGTGACATTATCTTATTGCACACAGGCAAGCACACACACATTGGATGTTCCCATGATACTTACGCAGTCAAGGCATGAAAGAAGGCATCAATGCAGGGATTTCTTTCAGCAGGGATTGCGCAGTGAAGGCAGGTTGTCTGGAGACAGTAAATTGGCTAAGGGATTTGCCAATTTTTGTATGACAGTGTGAAAAAATTAGCTGATGTACTGAGGGCTCTTGTGAGAATATTTTTGTATGTAATTGTTTTATGATCCATGATATAATATACAATAGAAGATAGTGGGTTTTTTAGCAATAAGCTTTCCTCGAGAAATTATCTGTGTTGTGTGTGATTGATCCTTCTTCATGCTTATGTAATTGGTGATTGTGTTTTTAATTCCGCAAAAGATTTGTAGAAGCGATTCAATATTTAACTTTAGCATATTGTTAGATCGGGTGAGTCCAAGATATACATGCATATTGTATAATTTCTACATATATCATGATATAGTAATCTATATTATAAAATAAAAAATTTAATATTGTATTAATCTAAAGTTATTAGATTTAATAATATTAATATTATAATATATTAATATGAATATTAGATTTAATAATAATGATAATAATATGTTAATATTAATGTTAGGGTTAATAATGTTTTTTGCATGGTATTAATAATAATTTGGTCCATGGTATTTCACCCATAAGCTTCATATATAACTAGATGTTGATTTCTAATCCTATTTGATATTTTTTTATTTATTTACCTTACCTCTTTATAGCTCTTTTATATTTACTTATTTACCATACCTCTTTTATAAATATAGTATTTGGCCCATGGTATTAATAATAATTTGTTCCATGGTATTTGGCCCATAGGCTTCACCTAAATAAAACCTCTTTTTTGAGTTTTTGTAAATATAAAGAGGTTTATGGAGTAAATATAAAAAAAGTTTTAATTTATTTACCATACTTTTAGTTTATTTATATTTTTATTTATTTACCACAACTCACGAGTAAGCATAAAAAGAGGTATTATTTATTTACCATACCTCTGGTTTATTTATATACTATATCTCTTTTGGAGTAAGTATAAAAAGAGGTCTTATTTATTTACCATACTTCTAGTTTATTTATATTTATATTTATTGACCATGTCTCTTTTTTGAGTGTTCTCAAAACTCTTCATATTTTAAATTTATATTGTTTAAATTTATTTTTAATTGTTTATTTAAATGGTATGCAATTTATTGTTTAAACCAACATTATTTAGATTTTATTTTTATGTGTCCCTCTTTGGAAAAAATTCTCCCCAAGTGTCAGTTGTATTATTCTGCATCATTGATTTTGATGTTGATTGAAATAGTGTTTAGCTTTAGATTAAACACGGTTATTAATCAGTTACATAGAATAATCCAATTACAAAACTCGTTGCAACTTTTTCAAAGTGGATGCTGCCTGCTGGATTGTGGCCTCGCTTGGATTGGTTCGGATTCCTCTATTTGTCTTTATAACAATACTAATTTTACAGTCATTGCATCCATGATGTCTTAGTCTCCACCTCTAGTTTAGACGAAGGGCATGCGGAAACTGGATGCAGTGGTCTCCCATCAATGTGTTCAAGGGCAATGCCAAAATTTCTTTGGACTTATGCATGAGGCTATTACCCTAAAAATGAAATTCTCATCAACAGGGGCAATGACATCATGGTCAGTAATGCAACCTTATTTTAAAGCTTTTTCCATCAATAAAGGTTTCAGGTTTGATTCTCTCTTACTAATTGGCTGTGTTGCATAAGGTAAACTAGGTTGAAGGCGTCAATAGTCTTGAGATTGAAGGGAAAATATTCACATTGCGCCAAAGCCATTGGCACCACCCAGCGGAGCACACTATAAACGGAGAGCAGTAGAATCTCAAAACCCTCTTTTCCATATTTCCTGCACTAAATTATACTCTGTTATTTAGGCCTTGGTCAACAGTTTTTGCATTGAAACATCCATCCATTAGAAATCCATCTGGTGCACCAAGCAGAGATCGACGAAATAGCTGTGATTGGAATAATTTATAGGGATGTCTCATATGACCCTTTTCTGGCAGAGGTATATTTGTGAAATATCATTTTTCTTGGATATTATTTTGTATATATATTCAGATTATGAAACGATTATTTTCTGTTGATTATGTTTGGGTATAAGGAACAGTTAATGGATGCAATCCATGCCATTGCGTATATGGAGCCGCTAGTGGAACCCCTGGGCCCAGTGAATCCGAATGAAACGGTGGAATTAGATAGCTGTAAATATTACAGGTACATGGGATCTTTCACCACCACTGCTTACATGGAGGGAGTCATTTGGACCATGATTGACGAGGCATTTTTATTATCACCCTTCTCGTTATTATCGAAACACAAATATGCCTCCATGGGTATCGACCCTGTGACCTAAATATTTTGACTAATCCACGTGCAGATAAAGATAGTGTGAGAAGACCAAGTGAGGGCTCTACAAGCAGCTATCCATGATGTAACTACTGGGTTGTCTCTCAGTTCTTGTGAATTTATCATGAAATAAAATTAAATTTATAATATTATAGATTGTGTTATCACAAAGATTTGGATTTGTTAATGTTTACACATATTTATTATTTGATTTATTTATTATTTTAGAAAACTAATTAGTAATTATGTTGTAAAGCATTCTTCTTTGAAAACAACTCCTCCACTCCCCCCAACTGCCACTTGTATCATTGTGCACCATTGATTTTGATGTTAAACAATTGAAATACTGTCTAAATTTGGATTAAATATTGTTATTAATCAATTACAAAGAATAATCGAATAAGGAAAACCGTTTTAGGAATAATCTAATTACAAAACCCATTGTAACTTTTTCAAAGTGGATGTTGCCTAGTAGATTATGGCCTCACTTCGATTGGTTTGGATTCCTCTGTTTGTCAACATAAATTTTTCAAAGTGGATGTTGCCTGCTAGATTATGGCCTCGCTTTTATTGGTTCAGATTCCTCAGTTTGTCAACATAACGCTACTAATTTTACAACTGCTACTTCTATGGTGTCTCAGTCTCCACCTCTAGTTTTAGACGAAAAGCCTCCTCTTCCAAAGGACGAAGCTGTCAAATAATTTCTTCTTTCATAAACCTCGAAGACAAGTTGTTACGACGTCAATAATAGCATCAATGCCCACCCTTTTAACTTATGGACTTTACGTTTTAAGAGAAATACATAAATGTAACTAAATATTGTTGTTCACTTTCTATAGTTGTAGCTTTCCTGCATGATTAATGTGAGATTAATGTGAGAGTCGTTACTTATAAGTTAAATATTCAATTAAATCATATAAAACTCTGCACACTACACTCTATACGCTATCTATACTAACTAGGTTATAAAGAAACTAATTTCTTTATCCAAACAATTCTCCAAACCTATAATTTTTTAAGTAAAATAATTAATATTTATAAATTAAATATTCAATTAAATCACATAATATACCACATATTTTTTTTCTTCTATACTACTCTTTCCTATATTACTGCTTTACAACATTTCCTTTACAACATATAATCCAATTACTAATTTTAATTTCCTCTTATTTTTTATTTTGGAAACATACTTACACATCTCCCATATTAATAAAATACTACCTCTCCCCACAATAAATGAGAAAATTTAAACAATTATATACCAACATAATTACGCTGAAAGCGTTCCCATTGTTGGCTTTGCCGAATGTGATTGTTCGCTGAGCCAATGAGAGCGCGTTCTCATCGTCATTACCGCCACTGAAAATTTGACATTTGCCTACTGACTGTTCGACCACCCGCTATTTGCAACGCAGTTGTTTCGGCTGCTGATTCTTCCACCTCACGCCATTTGCACCAGCATTGATTACAGAGATACTGAAAGCCGACTGCATTTCTAGAAACTGTTGGGGACCATCTATAGATAGGAGTTGATAGAGGTGAAAGAGGGCTACACGCAAAGCTGGACAAGCGTCCGCCACAACGCCAATGCGATCCTCGCTCTTGAAAATACCCACTGCATAAATCACAATTTGAACAAATCCTACCACCAAATGTTTCTGCATTGTGAGAATCAGTTCGCTATTATCTTTTCTAAAATTACTGCGAATGAAGCCAGCGAGAATCAGAGCAAAATTTTTGAGATCAGTTGAGGAAACAGCCACGGGTTCTGGATATTTAAAGTATGAGAGAATGCGAAGTAGTTGTTTGGGTTCCAGAATTTCAGCTATGGGCGAGAGAAGGCCAAGGACTAGAGGATGATGTTTAGTCAAGTCGAGGGCAAGAATTGTGCACAACATTTCTCTGTGAAAGTGCTCAGATTCTTCAGTTCTTCTTCCGCGAGTGTAGGAGTGGACTATAAAGTTTTCTAAAGACTCGATCCATTGTTCGTTGGACAGGAAGCTTTGGCGATTGATAGCGTTCATCTGTAGATTGAGGCAGAGAAATGTGAGTCGCTTCCATGCATTGGACCAACTCTCCACGCTCATTGTCCTTATAATCTCCTCCGCGTTCGTAGTGGGGAATAATTGAAGAATGTCGCCTACCAGGTTTCCGATTTCATTCAACGAGAGTTGTTGTGGATATTCGGGAATGACTTCCCATCCCGTGTATTCGTTTCCCTTAACACGTTGGAAGTATTGTCTCATCTCTTCCCTGAGAGCAGCTGCGGGAGTTATATCACTCGCAGTGAAAGAGTCCTGGGTCTGAGGGATGGTTGCTATTTGTGGATTCTTCTCAACCCACGTCTCCAGAGAGTCTCGATCATAGAGGAAGTCAGTGGGGGCTATCTTCACGTGATCGTAACCCATGGAGAAACTCAGACTGCATAGATATTCATCTTTCTCAAATTCCATCTTTATTTCAAGAGTATCTCGCAGGTTTTCGGCTTTCTGGCAAATATATGACAGATCCCCTACCACTTCTGCGGCTGCTATAGTTTATTCCAGAAATTTGAAGCCCGTAAATCAATAATTACTATCGTTAGATCTTAAATGATGCTCATACAGTCGAAGCGCCAATATCGGTTCCACTTCAAGTGCCATGATCAATCATGTAACTGCCGGAGAATTGAAGAGGTTGCTCTTCAACTTCCACAAGGGTGCTCTTAGGTCTTAATCAGATTATTTGTTGAATGTTGTAATGTCTTGTATTGTTTTTTACAACACATGATTTTTCCTATCCTATTTGTTAGGATAAAAACTATATCTTTTCACAACACATTATTTTATCTATGTTATTTGTTAGTTTAACAATTATTTAAACATATAGGAAATCTATATTTTTATGATAAAACCTATTTAAAAATTTGATGAAATCCATTATATAATACTAAATAAGATCCACTTTATCTTTCTTAATATAATTTAAAGTGGATTAGTTTCTTTAAAATTAATGTAAAATTATAATCCTATCATATAAACCGGGCCATTGCGAATATCCTATGCTAAATAGTTTCTTTAAAATTAATGTAAAATTATAATCCTATCCTATGCTTGAACAAAGTCACGTGATTTTGGTGATAGCATCTTCTAGTGGAATGACATGAAGTGTGCTTGTGATGCATATTGCAAAAGATAAAATAGAAAAATTATATCGATGAAATCACAATTGCAATCTTAAGTTGACTGGATAAAAAAAAACAAAATTTCTCAAGCTATTCAACAACCATCATATTATTTTTATTATATATAGATCTCCTCATTAACACAATTTGTCAAGCTATTAAACAATCATCATATTATTTTTATTACATAGATCTCTTCTCATTACGTCTCTGTAGACAATACAATGGAATTCTTTATTATGTTTTCACTGTAGTTCTTTTTACTAGTCTCGTTAGAATAAAAGGACATTCAATATAATTACTTATAATTATCTCAAATTATCAATATAACAAATACCTATCTAATTGTTTAATCATATAATTCAGCCACATGTTAAAGAAGATCATCTTGCTCATAATTGGTTCTTGTTTATACGGAATATTCTTGTATTTGGATTTCTCTTGTACACAAGTCCACCAATTGAGTCTGCAAGTGGTCCATATTGGTTCATGGAGCCATTGTCTTTGTAAGATTCATGCATTATGCATTTTATTTGAGGTGCACTTGTTAAATCCAGTGGGATATGCCTTCCATTTTGATCACACAATGCCAGGGAAAAGTAAACCAAATAATCAAACTTTATAATTTGAATTTTAAATATTTATATTTATTTTAATAAAAATATTAATTTTTTATTTTAATATTATTGATTTGTTATTTATATAATTTTATTTTTATTTCATTTTATTTATTTGTTTGTTTATTTATTTATTTATTAATCTTTATTTTATTTTATTTTCTATTTATTTATTTATTTTATTCTTGTTTTTGTAATTAAGAATTTAATTTTTATTTTATTTTATTTTATTTTATTTATTTATTTATTTTTATCTATTTTATTTTTAATTTTAATTATATATTTATTTTATTTTATTTCTATTTATTTATTTATTTATTTATTTATTTTATTTTTATTTTTATTTTTTCTTATTTTTTTATTGGTTTTGAAATCTTTTCTTATCATAGCATGTAATTATTAAAAATAAAATATATATATAAATTCAAACTTTAAATATTATTTAATTACTTTTAACATTTAATTTATTCGATAATAATAAAAACAATTGAATATCCTTTGAATAATGCACAGAGGCTATCTCTCTCTTTTAGAAAGTGCTTGAATATTAATAGAAATCCTCTCCTTGTCAACTGTATTAAAAGGCAACATCCTCTCATTATATTTTGATTTTCGAACTTCTTATACCATAACTCCAAGCAATAACAAGTATACGCCCTCCCGAAAGGCTACATTCCATTGCTATGTTACTCGAGACGGCATGATAGTGAATTCGGTTGATTTCAGTCCCTGGAGGCCATTTATTCTTCTTCCTCTGTTCTCCTAGGAGGAGTTGGAGAAGAATTAACTCAACATCTACCTGTTTTGCCCCCCTTACATCATTGGGAGGTTTCCTTTTGGCGTTCCTTTGCACCTCCCGGTGCAATTGCTAGTTATACTTTCTTTAATTATATTTCTCTTTCAAACAGATCACACCGTAGACAACAATCTTCATGGCCACAATAATGGCACCAACATACATGCATGAATGTGCACCAAATCCGCATGGTGCATGCTCACCTTTTTAATAACAAAATATATGCTTGAATGATCGTTTCTTAATTTCTTCATATTCATAAAATCAATTTCAACTTTTTCCAAGTGCCCGTGTAACCACCCTCTTAGCCATTAACAAATGGTTAAGTTTTTGTTAATTATAAACTAATTAAGACTGCTGTTATTTGGTTCTAATTGGAATATTGGGATAAAAGGAATTTTGATATTTAATAAAAGAAAGGATTTTATTGTGGAATTGGTTTCTGAATAAAAACTGATGGTAAAAGTAAATCAAGATTCTGAAGGCAGTTGAACAGAAAAGCAGTTCCACAACTAACCAAGAAAACCCTGGGGAATAAGTAAAGGATTCCAAGGAGGGTTAGGGGTTCTGTGGAGAAGATAATACAGTCATAGAGGAAGGGTTTCTCCTCTAGGAATAAGACTGTGGCTGGAGTCGGAGAACTGGACCGGATTGTCCCGAGTACTCCTCCAGAATATACTGCTGACAGAGCTGGGGAAAGTGGACCGGAATGTCCTAGTTTTTCCTCCTACGGAACTCTGCGTTCAACAGGAAGCCAGGACTTGAAGCTAGGGGGGAACTGAAGGACGTAATAGCCCTGGTTCATGGTTGGGAGGAAAAGCACACCATCAGACGATTGGATCACAGATGAGTAAAAGTTTCTGAAGCATTTTAATAGGTTTAAAATTAAGTTATTACTGTGCATGTTGTTTTTGGAAAGTAAACTATGTTAAGAATTAATAAGTTACTGAATAGTATAACAGTATTCTTTAAAGTTAATATGCTCAAGAAAATACAGTACAGTAGCAGAGGAAGAATCTGGAGTTTTCTTGATAGTAAATCCAGTTTTACTGATTAGTATAATAGTATCCTTTTACAGTTAATATGCTTTAGGAAAAAGAATACATTACAGTAGCAGAGGAAAAGTCTGGAACTTGCTTGATAGTAAGTCCTGTTTTATACTATGATATCCTAAAGTAGTTGTTCTGGAAACGATGATTCCAATAGAAATAAGCTGTAAACTGAAATTTCAAGCAACGAAGAGAAAGCAAGTGCAGTAACTGTAGCATACAAGACTACCGAAATGTTAATGCCGTAAACAGAAGAACCCTGATTAAATTTCTAGAAGACAAACAACACCGGAATAAGTTGAAACTTCCTCAGAATGGCGGAACACCTTGTCATCTAACTGTCGAGATTGAAACCCTCTGGAAATTTAGTAGGAAATAATTAAGCAAAACACAGGCAAGAAGATAGTAACAGAAACCAGTAGATAATCATACGATATTTACGAGTTGAGCAAAATAGGAGAACTCGCAGTATAACAAGCCATATTATACCCTTGAAACGAACATGTAAATACACCGACAATTTCTGAGGCAAGGTTATATGTGAAACTAAATTAACCACAAATCGTCACATAGTTAAAACAGAGTATGTATTTGCAATTAAACGGATGGAACCAGTTCGCAAAACCACGGAAGACATCGTATCAATGCAGCTAAGATAAATATGGTGCACGGGAAAACAGCCCGGCGATGTTCTGAAAACAAATTATACATATCAATAATTTAAACAGATTGAAATCGACCATGGAACCTATTGGTCCAACGGCAGCGCCGTAACCATTAACCGAATCCCAAACAGGTTCGGAACCTTCCGGCCTAACCCAAATCAGTATTACGCCGACGGTGAGGCACAAGGCCACAGGTTCGAAACCTGGGCAAAACAAAAGAAAACCAAGATAGGTATCATGAACTTACACCAGAACCCTCAGGGTTAATACTGAAACCGTGCGCTGGGGGTAAGCACCTGTGGAACGGCTGCCATGGCCAGGAGAGGGTTTGAGCCGACAAGTTCCCGTGGACAACCGAGTTCCTCCGAAGGGCATGGCGCAACCAAAGAGGGTACCTGTCAACAAGAATTCATCATGCGGAGGTAAATACCAAACCCTGTTGCAGACGCACAGATAAAAAAAAACACAACAGAAAACTGAACCAAAACCGTCATACCTGTAGCCAGCATGGTGAAAACCGTTCATGATAAACCGGAACCCCAAAATCAGTATTGACAGTGCACTGCCGCACGAAGCGAAATCAAACGATGCCAGGGTTAGAAGATGAGTTAAATTGTGGTATTAATCTCTTTCAGAACTGAACGAAACAAAAAGAAATCTAAGTTCAAACCTGTGAGAGAAATTTGAGCTTGTACCTGAGGGTTAAAACATTTTTTTTCTTCCGGACGCAAGACCGAGAGGGTTAAACCACGCAGTGACAGTAAACAGAAAAGCCTGAAGAAAATCAGCAGGAAACCTCCTCTCCAGACTCTCGCCGGAGCATAACAATGAACAAGGAAAGCAGTTACAAACCCCAAGTCATCAAAACCCTAAAGGATCTCCACCGTATGATCATCGAGAAAATCGACGGTGCGATGTGGGACACTTGTCAAGTAGCGGCAGTGGGCCAGTGACCGGATAAATGAACTTAATGAATCTCGTATATCAAAGTTAGTATAAGGGTAGAGTTAATGTACGTGAATTAAAAACCAAATCACATGAAAACCAGACCATCGACCAAATAAACTTAGCGTAAGTACGTTCTAGGGTAAGTAATTTCACGTGTAAATAGTTAACTCGGCCTTGCCGCCAATTACAACAGTTCTACGGAACACATATTTAAACTCTGCCATAATATCACTGTACCGCATTGTGGAGCGGTGTAAATAATAACCCTATCCATATTCCAATCAATTAATTATTGTCATGATTATACAGGATTTGATATGGTAAGTAAATTTTTTTTTATTACTATGGTAAGTCTATGTGTTTGATTGTTACAAGTGGTATCAGAGCCTGTTACAAGGCTGGGACCCTATTGGGTCAACTAACGTTCAAACTGTGTGTTAATTCTGCACAGTCCAACAAGTAATGGAAAGACAAGTGAGACGGACCCCTTCACAACAGTCACAGCGAAATGCTGGGGACATGCAGCCTCCGCCAGGGGGCAACCCTGAGATGTGGGTTCAGTTGGGGATAGAACAGCACCAGCGGTCAAACCGGCTGATGGAAGAACAACAACAACAGACCCGCATCTTATTGCATACAGTACAACAGTTGCAGGAGGAGATGGAGAGGGTACGACAGGAGAACGCCAAAATGATGCAGGAACAGGAAAGAATCTTAAAAAGCCTGTCTGATAAACAAAACCACAGGAATGAAAATCCCAGTGCTGATAGAGAACATCAAGAGGGGAATGAACAGCAAACTGAAGAGCAAGATGTGAGTCAAAAAGAAAAAAGTTCGTCCCAGCACAATACCTTGAACAGAAACCTTAATGAAGCAGAATCTGAAAATGGTACAGAACGGAAAGCAGGAAAAAGACAAAAGGTGGAATTACATGGAGAATTTAGAAAGATTAAACCACCCACCTTCGATGGAGAAAAAGAAGAGGTAGCTGAGGCCTGGTTGATAAATATGAACAAGTACTTCCAAGTGTATGATTATGATAGTGGTCTCAAGGCACGATTGGCAATTTATCAGCTAAAGGACAAAGCCACCCTATGGTGGGAAGAAGTGAAAAACGTGAAGGGAATAGAAGATCAAGACGTAACATGGGATAAGTTCCAACAGTATTTTAAGGACAAATATTTGACGGAGCGATTCTACGATGAAAAAGCTCGGGAATTTCATGACTTAAGGCTAGGCCAGATGACTATAGAAGAGTTCATCACCAAGTTTACTTCGTTACTGCGTTATGTACCGTATCTAAGAGATGAAAAGGCCAAGGTTCCGAGATTTCTGAGTAGTCTACCCACCTACATGAAGGAGCGTATTGAATTTGTCAATCCTAGAACGATGGATGAAGCTATCAGAAAGGCAAGGCTGTGCTACCAGCAAGCAAAAAATAAGGTAGATCAAGGAAAAGGATGGCCAACAAAGAAGGAAAATAGGAACAATGCTGGATTCAAAAAGGGCAAAACCAGTAACTTCAGGAATTCAGTCAAGAATTCAATTAATAAGCAATTCGGCAGAAAGCATCAAAGGATTAGATGGCCAGGTGAAGATAAAACTGTGGAAGCTTCAAATAGACCAGAGCAAACTCCAAACCAGAGACCACCACTGCAATGTTGGGGCTGTGGGGCAGCGCATTACTACCGAGATTGCCCACAACGTGGAAAAGCTGAAACAGTGAATAATTTGCAGGAAGCCTCTACGGTGGGGGACGTTGCCAGAAGCATACCAAGGATTCACGCGGCATTGGAGGATCGGCAGGCTGATTTCCAACCCACCATGATAGAACTGGAAGGTAAATTGTTTTCTCAAACTGTTTCTATTTTAGTGGACCCAGGCGCAAGTCTGAGTTATATAAGTCCTAAACTTGTTGAAATCTGTAAATTACCAAGTCAGAAGTTTAAGAAGAGCTGGTTGGTTCAGTTAGCTACAGGAGCTAAAAGAAAAGTTAGTGCTAAAATAACAAATTGTGCTCTGCAAGTCGGTGGACAGCAGTTGACAGTGGATTTGAATATTCTGCCCTTGGGTTCTTATGATGTGTTGCTGGGAATGGATTGGCTGGAAAAGCACTGGACACTCCTAGATTGTAAGGAAAAGAAAATTTATTACAGAGATCAGGAGGGAAATCGCCAAGAGATTCAGGGCATAAGGAAGCCTATACAACTACGTCCAATTACAACTTCTCAAATGGGAAAATGTATTAGGAAGGGATGCCAACTGTATTCCATACAGGTTGGACTATCAGGGGCTAAGGGTAAGACTGCTCTGCTGGAAAACATACCTGTGATACAGGAATTTAAGGATGTGTTTCCGGAAGAGATTCCCGGATTACCACCAAAAAGAGAGGTTGATTTTACAATAGAGCTGCTACCAGGAGCTTCACCAGTATCCCGGACTCCCTACCGAATGAGTGTACCGGAGTTGACAGAATTAAAAATGCAGCTCCAAGAATTACTGGATAAGGGGTATATACGACCCAGTGTATCTCCTTGGGGGGCACCAGTACTGTTTGTTAAAAAGAAGGATGGAACCATGCGCATGTGCATGGATTACAGGCAGCTGAATAAGCTGACTGTTAAGAACAGGTATCCTCTACCCCGTATAGATGACCTGTTCGATCAGGTAAAGGTAGCTACTGTGTTCTCGAAGATTGATTTGCGGTCTGGCTATCATCAGATTAGAATTAAGGATGAGGATATACACAAAACTGCCTTCCGCACAAGGTACGGCCACTATGAATTCGTGGTATTGCCTTTCGGTTTAACTAATGCTCCAGCCACTTTCATGAGACTGATGCATAGTGTTTTCCATCCTTACCTGGACAATTTCGTGTTAATCTTCATTGATGATATACTGATTTATTCCAAGAATGCAGAGGAACACCGGAAGCATTTGCGCATGGTGCTGGAGTTATTAAGGAAGCACCAGCTATATGCAAAATTCAGTAAATGCGACTTCTTCAAAGAAGAAATACAGTATCTTGGACATGTGATATCTAAGGAAGGTATAGCGGTGGACCCGGAGAAAATCAAGACCATAATGGAGTGGAAGGTGCCACAAAACGTAGCAGACATACGATCGTTTATGGGTCTCGCTGGGTACTACCGGCGATTTATAAAAGGGTTTTCCAAGATAGCTTTTCCCATTACTTCCTTACAGAGGAAAGGAAATATTTTTAAATGGACAAAGGAATGTCAGGACAGTTTTGAAAGGTTGAAGCAGTTACTGACAACTGCACCTGTATTGAGTGTGGCAGACCCGGATAAGGAGTTTGAGATTTGTACAGATGCCTGCAAGGAGGGAGTGGGAGCTGTAATATCACAAGAGGGAAAGGTGATAGCGTATGAATCTCGCAAGCTGAAGGATTATGAGCAGAAATACTCAGCTTACGATTTGGAGCTGACAGCGGTGGTGCACGCTCTCCGAGTATGGAGACACTATCTACTTGGAGAGAGATTTGTATTAAGGACTGACCATAGTAGTCTAACCAACTATTTCAAACAAGCTGATTTAAATTCTCGACAAGCGAGATGGAATGCTTTTTTGAGCGAGTTTGATATCGATCTGCAACATGTAAAAGGAAAAGAGAACCGGGTTGCGGATGCATTGAGCAGAAGAGTGCACAACATTTGTGAGTTGTATGTTAATCAAATTGAAACCAGATTTCTGGATCAAATCAGAATGGAGGCTGACAAGGATCCTGAGTATAAGTACCTGTGGCAGCAAACGCAAGCACTTGAAGGCCAAGGTGAGCATGGGGATTATGAGATTAACCAAGATGGGTTGCTAGTTTTCAAGAGGAGGATATTTATTCCAAACAGGGTGGAATTAAAAACCATGATACTAGATGAATATCACAGAAGCAATTATGCTGGACACCCTGGATATCAAAAGATGCTGACTGCTATTCGAAAGGATTACTGTTGGTCCGGTATGAGAAAGGATATAGCGAATTATCTGAATAAGTGTTTAGAGTGCCAGCAAGTGAAGGTGGAGCATAGGCATCCTGCTGGATTGTTGCAGCCCATACCCATCCCTGAATGGAAATGGGAGGTAATCTCATTAGATTTCATTACGGGACTACCGAAAACAAAACGAGGTAATGACTCCATAATGGTAGTTGTGGATCGACTAAGTAAGTCGGCACATTTTATACCTGTCCACTCTACTTTTAAAATAGTACAGATAGCGGATTTGTTTATGCGTGAAATCTTCAGATTGCACGGCATCCCTAAGACTGTTATCTCAGATAGAGATGTAAAATTTACATCAGCTTTCTGGAAGACTCTGTTTTCAGGATTGGGAACGCAAGTACATTTTAGTACAGCTTATCACCCGCAAACAGATGGTCAAACAGAGCGAGTAAATCAGGTACTGGAGGACATGCTGCGAATGTATGTCATGCAGCAACCAGTTAAGTGGGAGGAGTATCTTCATTTGATAGAGTTTGCCTATAACAATGGATACCAAGAATCATTAAAGATGAGCCCGTTCGAGGCACTATATGGGCGACAATGTAGAACTCCCGTCAATTGGAGCAGTCCCGAGAATAGACTCATGCTGGGACCAGACATGTTAGCAGAGATGGAGGCAGAAGTGAGGAAAATTCGTCAGAACTTGAAAGCCGCACAGGACAGGCAGAAAGTGTACGCGGATAAAAGGAGATCATATCGTGAATATGAGATCGGGGATCATGTTTATGTCCGGATTAAACCAAAGAAAAGCACTTTGAGATGGGCGTCTTGTGCAAAGTTAGCACCTCGATTCTGCGGTCCTTTCCAGATACTGGAGAGAATAGGACCGGTAGCATACCGTTTGGCTCTACCTAGTCACATTCGGGTGCATAATGTTTTTCATGTATCATTACTAAAGCGATATGTTCATGATCCAAGACACATAATACATTGGCAGAACATACAGGTAGTAGGCGAACCTGGTTATTAATGTTTTTATAATATTAAAGACTTATTGAAGTAACATAGGTTTGCTTTGTGCAGGTAGAACCAGACGGGGAATTTCTGGTCGAACCACACAGTATAATCGACCGGAGGGAGGTCATGCTCCGGAGACGAGTCATCGCCCAGGTTAAAGTGCAATGGAAGCACTTTGGACCCGAGGAAGCTACCTGGGAAGACGAGAGCTTTGTTCGGGAAGCTTATCCTGAGCTGTTTGCAGGACTAGAGTGATAACACCGAGGACAGTGTTCTCTTCAAGAGGGGGAAAACTGTAACCACCCTCTTAGCCATTAACAAATGGTTAAGTTTTTGTTAATTATAAACTAATTAAGACTGCTGTTATTTGGTTCTAATTGGAATATTGGGATAAAAGGAATTTTGATATTTAATAAAAGAAAGGATTTTATTGTGGAATTGGTTTCTGAATAAAAACTGATGGTAAAAGTAAATCAAGATTCTGAAGGCAGTTGAACAGAAAAGCAGTTCCACAGCTAACCAAGAAAACCCTGGGGAATAAGTAAAGGATTCCAAGGAGGGTTAGGGGTTCGGTGGAGAAGATAATACAGTCATAGAGGAAGGGTTTCTCCTCTAGGAATAAGACTGTGGTTGGAGTCAGAGAACTGGACCGGATTGTCCCGAGTACTCCTCCAGAATATACTGCTGACAGAGCTGGGGAAAGTGGACCGGAATGTCCTAGTTTTTCCTCCTACGGAACTCTGCGTTCAACAGGAAGCCAGGACTTGAAGCTAGGGGGGAACTGAGGGACGTAATAGCCCTGGTTCATGGTTGGGAGGAAAAGCACACCATCAGACGATTGGATCACAGATGAGTAAAAGTTTCTGAAGCATTTTAATAGGTTTAAAATTAAGTTATTACTGTGCATGTTTTTTTTGGAAAGTAAACTATGTTAAGAATTAATAAGTTACTGAATAGTATAACAATATTCTTTAAAGTTAATATGCTCAAGAAAATACAGTACAGTAGCAGAGGAAGAATCTGGAGTTTGCTTGATAGTAAATCCAGTTTTACTGATTAGTATAATAGTATCCTTTTACAGTTAATATGCTTTAGGAAAAAGAATACATTACAGTAGCAGAGGAAAAGTCTGGAACTTGCTTGATAGTAAGTCCTGTTTTATACTATGATATCCTAAAGTAGTTGGTTCTGGAAACGATGATTCCAATAGCAGTAAGCTGGAAACTGAAATTTCAAGCAACGAAGAGAAAACAAGTGCAGTAACTCTAGCATACAAGACTACAGAAATGTTAATGCCGTAAACAGAAGAACCCTGATTAAATTGCTAGAAGATAAACAACACTAGAATAAGTTAAAACTTCCTCAGAATGGCGGAACACCTTGTCAGCTAACTGTCGAGATTGAAACCCTCTGGAAATTTAGTAGGAAATAATTAAGCAAAACACAGGCAAGAAGATAGTAACAGAAACCAGTAGATAATCATACGATATTTACGAGTTGAGCAAAATAGGAGAACTCACAGTATAACAAGCCATATTATACCCTTGAAACGAACATGTAAATACACCGACAATTTCTGAGGTAAGGTTATATGTGAAACCAAATTAACCACAACTCGTCACATAGTTAAAACAGAGTATGTATTTGCAATTAAACGGATGGAACCAGTTCGCAAAACCACGGAAGACATCGTATCAATGCAGCTAAGATAAATATGGTGCACGGGAAAACAGCCCGGCGATGTTCTGAAAACAAATTATACATATCAATAATTTAAACAGATTGAAATCGACCATGGAACCTATTGGTCCAACGGCAGCGCCGTAACCATTAACCGAATCCCAAACAAGTTCGAAACCTTCCGGCCTAACCCAAATCAGTATTACGCCGATGGTGAGGCACAAGGCCACAGGTTCGAAACCTGGGCAAAACAAAAGAAAACCAAGATAGGTATCATGAACTTACACCAGAAGGGTTAATACTGAAACCGTGCGCTGGGGGTAAGTACCTGTGGAACGGCTGCCATGGCCAGGAGAGGGTTTGAGCCAACAAGTTCCCGTGGACAACCGAGTTCCTCCGAAGGGCATGGCGCAACAGAAGAGGGTACCTGTCAACAAGAATTCATCATGCGGAGGTAAATACCAAGCCCTGTTGCAGACGCACAGATAAAAATAAACACAACAGAAAACTGAACCAAAATCGTCATACCTGTAGCCAGCATGGTGAAAACTGTTCATGATAAACCGGAACCCAAAAATCAGTATTGACAGTGCACTGCCGCAGGAAGCGAAATCAAACGATGCCAGGGTTAGAAGATGAGTTAAATCGTGGTATTAATCTCTTTCAGAACTGAACGAAACAAAAATAAATCTAAGTTCAAACCTGTGAGAGAAATTTGAGCTTGTACCTGAGGGTTAAAACATTTTTTTTCTTCCGGACGCAAGACCGAGAGGGTTAAACCACGCAGTGACAGTAAACAGAAAAGCCTGAAGAAAATCAGCAGGAAACCTCCTCTCCAGACTCTCGCCGGAGCGTAACAATGAACAAGGAAAGCAGTTACAAACCCCAAGTCATCAAAACCCTAAAGGATCCCCACCGTATGATCATCGAGAAAATCGACGGTGCGATGTGGGACACTTGTCAAGTAGCGGCAGTGGGCCAGTGACCGGATAAATGAACTTAATGAATCTTGTATATCAAAGTTAGAATAAGGGTAGAGTTACTGTACGTGAACAAAAACCAAATCACATGGAAACCAGACCATCGACCAATCAAGCTTAGCGTAAGTACATTACTAGGGTAAGTAATTCCATGTGTAAATAGTTAACTCGGCCTTGCCGCCAATTAACAACAGTTCTACGGAACACATATTTAAACTCTGCCATAATATCACTGTACCGCATTGTAGATCGGTGTATATAATAACCCTATCCATATTCCAACCATTTAATTATTGTCATGATTATACAGGATTCGATATGGTAAGTAAATTTTTTTTATTACTGTGGTAAGTCTATGTGTTTGATTGTTACAGCCCGTGAGTGTGAGTAGCACTTAGAAATCTGTGCTGTGATTTATCTATATCAGAAAATGAAATATTAGCTTAAGATAATAATGATAATATTTTAATTGAGAGTAAAGAAGTTCATTTTACATTAGGATGTTCTAATAGGAGATGTGTAGGTTTGTTTGTTTATTAATTTTTTAAAATTAAAATTAAAAAATTTGTAAATTTTGTTAATATTTATTATAAAGTAAAAAAATAAATATGTTCTAAAATAAATAGTTGATATTATATATATTATATTTAATTAAAAATACAAGTTAAGTAATGAAAAATAACATATTATATTTTTCACTTTAAAAAATTAAAAACAATATTTTTTATGGTTAAAATGTTTATTTAATATTATATATATTATGTTTAGCATTAAAAATATAATTTAAACAATAAAAAATAGCATATTATATTTTATAAAAAAAAAAATTTACACTTAAATTTTTTTTATCTCTCAATTCATATTAAAGGAATACTTCAGATAAATCTATTCTAGTCTTACAAATTCTTCATATTAAATTGCTTACATCATATGAATTACAAATTACGTTATAACTTTAAGATCCATCCGTGGATATATATGGTCCCAACGTTTTGGCTATGGATTGTACCATTATTTCACTCAAGCTATTGTTGCAGCTACTTATTCTCCAATCAAACATATTCATCGACTTACTTATATAACAAAATATCACTGATTGATCTATTCCAAGGTAGCCAAATTTTAACTTTGGTTTGATGCAAGCAATAGAAGGTACTGATTTTTCACCATCTATTCCAAATCTCGGTGCCTGCTACCAATGTTTCCTAGCGTCCAATATGCCCATCCGAAAGAAGCTTCACCGTATACTTGTAACTATGCATCTCCGTACCTTTGATAATCTAATTGTGTCACATTGTTCAGGTCCCATTTGTCCACCCATTCCCCTACACAAAATCACAAAGTTATGTAAGACAAATTTTCTTGTTTTGTATATGGAAAGAATGATACTAGTGCATGATTAAATTCATGGGAGGGCTACACTAAAGAAGTTAAATGCAGGGATTTTTCATATTTACCAACAAAAGTGAGAGGACCATTGGCCGAGACGAGGCTCTGCAAAGTTTGAGCTCTTATGGTTTTGCTATAGTAGATGTTCTGCTGAACCGTCATATTTTTTAAAGTGGCATCATCGAAAATATTGTAGTAATGCACATCCACAATGGTGCGGGATAAGCCGTTTTTCATTTGAAACAACTCTTTTGGATCAGCAGGGTTGATTTTGTTCCACATTATCACATAAGCCAGGGAAGAATACTTTCGAACGATGTCGTAACCCCATTTCAATTAAAATATGTTATGCATGTACCAGGTCTATTGAAAAATTTGGTCTCAGTCGCAATGTTGGAGGACAAAGGCTATGACGTTGTTCTTAGTGATGGAAACGCTTTCCTACAACATAAAAAAATGGGTCAAGCTAAGAGGATAGGGATTCGAGTTAATAATATCTATAAGATGGAGGTAGATGGTTGCACTGCCATGATGGGCAAGGCAGAAAAAATGGTGAGTCAGGGTGAGGGCGAATTATGGCACAGGTGATAGGGCCATCTTCATCATGGAGCCTTGAAAGTCATGCAAAAAATATCTACTGTACTTCGAATGGGAACACTTGCTCAGCTAGATTAGTGCAATGGTTGCACCATGGGGAAGTACGTAAAGTCCACCTTTCATGAGAAGTAGAACTGTGCTTCGGGGATCCTTGAGAGAGTTCACACAGACGTGTGTGAACCATTCTCGATTGCTTCAACAACAAAACATAAGTACTATGTAATATTTTTTGATGAATTTTCTCGTAAATGTTGGATATTCTTCATGCAGAAGATAGGTAAAACATTCTCTAAGTTCTGTGAGTTTAAGACATTGGTGGAGAAAGATTCGGGGAAGCAAGTGAAGGCTCTTAGGAGTGATAATGGTGGAGAATACATCTCTAATGAATTCAAGAACTTTTCCAACAAAGAAGGAATTCGAAGATAACTCATAGAACCTCATAACCCACAGCAGAATGGGGTCACCGAGAGGAAGAACAGAACGATCGTGAGTGCAACACGAGCGATGTTGTATGATCAGGGCCTACCAATGCATTTGTGGATGGAAGCATGCAACACTACGGTTTATGTGCAGAATCATTTTCCTCATAGAGTACTTGGCATGAGTACACCTGAAGAAGCTTTCACTGGTAAGAAACCAGATGTTTCATACTTTAAGATTTTTGGCTCATATGTTTTTGTGCATGTGACCAAGGATCCTAGGAAGAACCTAAAATCGACTGCTAAATTTGGGATCTTTTTTGGGTACAGAGAAACACCCCATAATTATCGTGTATATTTTCCAAACAACAGAATGACTGTTGTGTGACGAGATATAAAATTTTATGAGGGGAAAGTCGTGTGGTTATCTCTTGAGAGGGAGATGGACTTCGATTCCAAGGAGGAACTGCTGGTTCCCAAAGATGAGTCTCAAGATGTGGATCAGCCACATGAGGAGGTTCATGGAGTGGAGGAAGCCACTCATGTAGAGTCATCCATTAGAAATGGTATAAGGTGCACCACAGAAGCTGATAGGCTGAGACTTGATGCTGCACAAAATGTAGGAGCCCTTTCTTCACCTATTTAATAGATAAATTTCTCTCATGAGCAAATGTATTGTAACCAAACCAACTTCCTTTCAGGAAGAAATGTAGCAACCTACTTGGGTTGATGCAATGGTGGAGAAGTATGACTCCATTGTCAAAACCAGTGCATGGAAATTGTCCCAAGTCCAGTTGATTTCAGTGGTAGGTTCGAGATGGATCTACAAGGTAAAGTAAGCTGCTTATGGGAGTGTGGAGAAATACAAGGCCAGATTTGTGACCTGGGGCTTATCACAGTTCGAGGGGATAGATTATGATGAGACCTTTGCACCTATCGCAAGTTACTCTTCCATAAGAACCATCCTTGCACTCTCAGCGCAGATGGGATGGTGCATTCATCAGATCGATGTGAAAACTATGTTTTTCAATGGGATCATTGAGGAAGAGGTGTACATAGAGCAGCCTGAAGGTTTTGATATCTTCAATGGCGAGTCGCATGTGTGCAGGCTCAAAAGAGCATTGTTTGGGCTGAAGCAAGCACCCCGTGCTTGGTACACTTTGATAGACAACCATTTCACCAGACTGGGCTTCACCAAAAGTGAAGTAGATACAAACCTGTACCAAATTGTGGTGGAGGATAGGATTTTAATCATTTGTCTATATGTTGATGATTTAGTATTGACTGGTGATGAGGAGTTGATACACTCATGCAAGGAGGACCTTTAAAGGGAGTTCAAATTGAAGGATATGGGCCTCCTTCATTATTTCCTTGGATTGGAAACATGGCAGCGTGATGGTGGAATTTTTTTGTCTCAAGGAAAGTATGTAAAGGAGATACTGGGTAAGTTTAACATGGATAGCTACAAACCCATGGATACTCCTCTTCTTGGAAACTGGAGGAAAGAGGATGCTACTTCTTGAGAGGTAGTGGATGCCACTATCCATCGACAATTAGTGGGTTCGCTAATGTATCTAGTGAACACGATACTGGACATTTTCTATTTGATTAACCAGCTGAGTCAAGCTATGGTTAAGCCTACCAAGCTCTTTTGGAAGGTGGGGAAGCATGTCCTAAGATACCTGAGCGGAACATCAGAGTATGGTCTATGGTACAGATAGACAAATGGAGTGAATTTGCATGGCTTCACGGATGCGGATTGGGCTGGAAGTCCATCAGACAGAAAGATCACATTAGGTGGGATATTTATCATTAGATCTATAGTTGTTTCCTTGTACAATAGGAAGCATAGATCCGTGGCACTCAGTTCCGTGGAAGCAGAATACATGGCAACGAGTCAACCTGCATGTAAGGCTATCTGGATGAGAAAGATCTTGGTTGGTTTGTTTGGTTCTCAAATGGATCTGAAAGTGGTTCATTTTGATAATTAGAGTTGCATTAAACTCTTGATTAATCTTGTGTTTCATGATAGTTCCAAGAATATAGATATCCGATACCATCATCTCAGAGATTGTGTGCAAATAAGAATTATGTTGCTTCAGTACATTCCCATGGAAGGTCAGGATGTAGCTATTCTGACGAAGGGGCTCACTAGGAGAAAATTTGAATACCATAGAGATAGGATCGGGGTGAAGGATAATCCCTTTCTTGTTGAGAGGGAGTGTTGAGATTCAACAAGATAATTTTTTGGCACCCATGATCCTAGTGATAATTAAGCACCTACACTAGGGTGGGGCCACAGGCTGTTTTAAGGTGCATGTATATTTCTATTATTCCTTAATTTAGATGGACATTAAACTGTAATTTATTCTCAATGAGAACTTGAAAATAGTTAACTGAAGTGGAAAATCAGTTAGCTAAGTGAGTTTCAAGTTAATAGGTTGGTTGGTGGACATGCAAAGAGACTCCAATTGAAACTGAGTGATTCTAGTTGTAACAGAGTTGGAAGCGCAGTGGTGCATGAGTTTGTGCAGGTTGTAAATAGTTTAACTCAGTTAAGTGAGTTGAACTTAGTTGTGCTAGTTGTAATTGAAGATACACTAATGAGAGATCAAGTGAATTAAATATTAATTAATTCACGTGGAGTGATCTCACATGCAACTGAATATTTACTATAATTAGCTGCATGCGTGTTAGATCTAGTGGAGACCTAATTGAGTTCTAGGTGAAAGGGAAGTAAACTATCAGTTGTGACATTATCTGCTTGCACACATGAAAGCACACACACATTGGATGTGCCCATGATACTTGCACAGTCAAGGCATAAAAGAACGCATCAATTCAGGGATTTCTTTCATGACGGATTGCGCAGTGAAGGTAGGTTGTCTGGAGACAGTAAATTGACTAAGGGATTTGCCAATTTTTGTATGACAATGTGAGACAATTAGCTGATGTACTGAGGGCTCTTGTGAGAATATTTTTGTATGTAATTGTTTCATGATCCATGATATAATATACAATAGAATATAGTGGGGTTTTTAGCTGTAAGCTTTCCTCGGGAAATTATCTATGTTGTGTGTGATTGGTCTTTCTTCATGCTTATGTAATTGGCGATTGTGTTTTTAATTCTGCAAAATATTTGTAGAAGCGATTCAGTATTTAACTTTAGCATATTGTTCGATCGGGTGAGTTCAAGATATACATGCATATTGTATTATTTCTACATATATCATGATATAGTAATATATATTATAAAATAACAAATTTAATATTGTATTAATCTAAAGTTATTAAATTTAATAATATTAATATTATAAGATATTAATATTAATATTAGATTTATTAATAATAATAATAATATGTTAATATTAATGTTAGGGTTAATAATGTTTTTTTGCACGGTATTAATAATAATTTGGTCCATGGTATTTGGCCCATAAGTTTCACCTAAATAAAACCTCTTTTTTTATTTTATTTTAAATATAAAGAGGTTTATGGAGTAAATATAAAAAAATTGTTTTATTTATTTACCATACCTTTAGTTTATTTATATTTTTATTTATTTACCACACCTCACGAGTAAGTATAAAAAGAGGTTTTATTTATTTACTATACCTCTTGTTTATTTATATACTATATCTCTTTTGGAGTAAGCATAAAAAGAGTTCTTATTTATTTACCATACTTCTAGTTTATTTGTATTTGTATTTATTGACCATATCTCTTTTTTGAGTGTTCTCAAAACTCTTCATATTTTAAATTTATATTGTTTAAATTCATTTTTAATTTTTAATTTAAATGGTATGTATGTTATTGTTCAAGCCAACATTATTTATATTTTATTTTTACGCGTCCCTCTTTGAAAACAACTCCCCCCAAGTACCACTTGTATTATTCTGCGTCATTGATTTTGATGTTAGATGATTGAAATAGTGTCTACCTTTAGATTAAACACGGTTATTAATCAGTTACAGAGAATAATCCAATTACAAAACCCACTGCAACTTTTTCAAAGTGGATGATGCCTGCTAGATTATGGCCTTGCTTGGATTGGTTTAGATTCCTCTGTTTTTCTTTATAACGCTACTAATTTTATAGTCGTTGTATCCACGGTGTCTCAGTCTCCACCTCCAGTTTATATGAAGGGCCTACGAGAAGTGGACGCAGTACTCTGCGATCAATGTGTTCAAGGGAAATGCCATAATTTCTCCGGACCTATGCATGCTTCACACAGGCTATTAACCTGAAAATGCAATTCTTGTCAACAGGGGCCACGACATCATGGTCAGTAATGCAACCTTATTTTATAGCTTTTGCAATCAATCAAGGTTTCAAGTTTGATTCTCTCTTAGTACTTGGCTATGTTGCATAAGTTAAACTGGGTTGAATGCGCCGGTAGTCTTGAGATTGAAAGGAAAATATTCACACTGCGACAAAGCTATTGGCACCACCTGGTGGAGAACACTATAAATGGAGAGCAATGGAGTCTCAAAACCCTCTTTTCCGTCTTTGTTGCACTAAATTATGCTCTGTTATTTAGGCCTTGGTCAACATTTTTTTCATTGAAACAAACATTCATTAGAAATCGATCTGGTGCACCAAGCAGAGGACAGCGAAATAGTTGTGATTGGAATAATTTATAGGGATGGCCCATCTAGCCCTTTTCTGGTGTAGGTATATTTGTGAAATATCATTTTTATTTGATATTATTTTTTATATATATCCATATTATGAAGCGATTGTTTTCTATTGATTATGTTTGGGTATAAGGAACAGTTAATGGATGCAATCCATGCCATTATGCATATGGAGCTGCTAGTTGAACCCCTGGGCCCAGTGAATACGAATGAAACGGTAGAATTCGATAGCAGTAAATATTATAGGTACATAGGATATTTCACCACCCCTACTTGCACGAAGGGAGTCATTTTGACTATGATTAATGAGGCATTTTTATTATCGCCCTTCTCATTATCATTGAAACACAAATATGCCTCTATGAGTATCGACCCTGTGACCTAAAACGTTTTTACTAATCCTTGTGCAGATAAAGACAATGTTAGAAGACCAAGTGAGGGCTCTGCAAGCAACTGTCCATGATGTAAGTATTGGGTTGTCTCTCTCTTGTTGTGAATTTTTGGTGAAATACAATTAAATTTATAATATTATAGATTGTGTTATCACTAAAGCTTGGATTTTTTAATGTTTAAACATATTTATTATTTGATTTATTGATTATTTTAGAAAGCTAATTATTAATTACGCTGTAAAGCATTCTTCTTTGAAAACAACTCCCCCACTCCCCCCAATTGCCACTTGTATCATTGTGCACCATTGATTTTGATGTTAGACAATTGAAATAGTGTCTACCTTTGGATTAAACATTTTTATTAATCAGTCACAAAGAATAATCGAATAAGGAAAATTGTTTTATAAATAATCCAATTAAAAAACCTATTGTAACTTTTTCAACGTGGATGTTGCCTGCTAGATTATGGCCTCACTTCGATTGGTTTGGATTCCTCTGTTTGTCAACATAATTTTTTCAAAGTGGATGTTTCCTGCTAGATTATGGCCTCGCAGTTGGGGTCCTTGTTTTGAAATATAACGATTTTTGAGTTGTGGGAAACAGGTGGCAGAGTGCAACCATGGTAGACACAAAGTTGTCATGGCTGCAAAGAACTGGAGAACAGGTGGTGCAGAAGTGGCGGAAGCTAGAAAATATGGCATAAATGAGTGGCAAGAACAAACATCAGAACTCCTAGTGATCAGGGAGTAGCAACAAACAATAGAGCGGAAAAGAAGGGAGAACTAACAGTCATGTTGGCAAAGGAAGAAATAGGTATTCGGCCAATGTAGAGAGGAGGTTATTGTAGTGGAGAGTAGGGTAAGGAAGCCGCAGGAGAGCTCTCTTTTTTCTATTCACTCTTTTCATTCTGTTCGCTCAGTTCATTCTATTATGTTCCATTTGATGGTATTGTAACCAGTCTTGCTGGGATCGCTCAAAGAAGCTATGTTACTGTCTTCTAGTGTTAATGAAATATACTCTTATTTGGGTTTGATGTCGGTAACCCTGTGATGTGTATTTGATTTATATGAATGTATTGGCCGCATTAAAATTTGATTTTTCATCCTGAACATGTTCATGAGTAATATCTTGTGCAAGGTAGTTAAACCTGTTGGAGCACTCAGTTCTGTTTGTTTTATTCTATAGTCGTGTTGGGTTGATATCTGATCTGTTCCTAACATCACTAAGGTCGCGGCACGCCTCAGGAGAGACTCTCTACTCTTAGGAGTAGAGTGAAAATGTTGGCGTTGTGCTCGTCTATAGCGGAATCCTTGTTGGCCTCTATCGTGAACCTAGGTCTTGCTTAGAGACCTTCTTCCTTGCCAACAAATGGTTTCGTTGTCGGGACCCGAAATTTCATTTAGGAGCTAGATCATGGTATCATGTATATTTGAAAGGGAAATATGAATCTGGTGGGATAACCACTTATATCAGCTCATTATGCAGCAAGATGACTTGAGACAGCAGAAGGAGAAAACGGTTAAGAATCGGGTCCTATTCACTGAAACTGCGAGTGACCTCTATGAAATTTTCTGGGGAAAGATTCCAGAGGAACTCTATAATCGGTTACGAAGACTACAAGTCAAGACAGCTCAAGGAAGCTTGCGAAAGGTCTATTGCAAGTGGTTTCACATAGATCTGGTAGCACTCCATCGGTTAGATACCGATTTGACCCGAGCTGTAGATTTTTGGGTGCAATCTACCTTGGAAGGATACATAGTAGAGTTCTCATTTGAGTGTTACTACTTATTCTCGAAACCAGAAGACACATTCAGATCAGGATTTCAAGGAGAGATGTTGAAGGAGATTCCTTTGTGGATTCAAGCTTTAATGGTAGACGAGGGATTTATGGAGTTTCAAAAATATGAGATGGAGACTTAAACCTTTAGTAATGGGGGAAGGAGCTGAGCGAGAAATGCTACGAGTACGTTGGAAAGGGGAATAGGGATATGAATGTCTAGACCTCCAGTAGGTTGAGGGAGCGACGATCACATCGGAGGGTGAAAATCGCTGAGAAGTGGCAAGAAAGGGTGATGAAGGAGTTAGAAAAGCAGGAAAGTAGTCGAAAGGACATAGAGAAGGCGCCACAGATGATGAAGGAGATCGAAGATCACATGGGATCCCAGGATATAGGAGGGACAATCAAGGAAGTTTGGTAGGTGTATAGGATCCCAACCCAAAGAGAAAAGGGAGAAAGGTCCAACGTAAAGGATGTGCACCCCGAGGAGATGTCTGATGTCGAGTTGCATGTTGCGATGGAGCATTTATTTCGAGAAAGGTCGGCACCCATAAATCAAGGTAACTCTATTCCCCAAAGTTCAAGTAGCTCTAGTCCCGACCTTCCCCTGGTACTCTATCAGCCAGCAAGTGAAATTTTTGTTAAGTTATGAGAATTTAGTAGATTGAATAGTGTTCAGTTCATAGCAACTATACCTACTAGCAATAGTGCTAGTAATATAATTTCAGAACTAGGAAATAGAGGTTTCGTTCTAGTACCATCCATACAAAGGAGTACGGCAAGGTCATTTACCCAGTACCCATAGTTCTCTGCATTACAATAAAAAATGACATTGGTGAGGGTCATGCTTGTCACAAACCTTTAAGGTCCATCACCAATGTCACATATGGTGATGGTCCTTAAAAAAACATCGTTGTAAGTGTATATAGTGATGTTCCTTTAAGGTTCTTCACCAAAGCCATTTTCAATGACACTTTTGGTGAGGGTCGTTAGAGGCCCATCACTAATTATCTCTTTGGTGACACTTCTAGTGACGAAATTTTAATGACCCTCGCCAATGCTCTTTTTTTTTACTTTTGGTGACAGTCAAAACATGTTCATCATCATTGATCATTCCAATGAGTTTTTGATGACGCTATGTGCTTGTTGATATAATTTTTTAAAAAGATAATGATTTAAGACCATTATTATGGAGTGTTTTTTATAATATGTTGAGATTCAACAAGATGATGATCCTAGTTAAAATTAAGCACCTTCACTAGGTGGGGCCCACAGGCTATTTTTAGGTGTATGTCTATCTTTAGAATGGTGAGCATATTCTAAAATTAATAGGAGGATGATTCTAGATGGTTGAGAAAATTCTATTTTTAGATGATTTTCTATTTTTAGATATATGGGCGAAGTCTATTTATAGATCACATATCTAAGATTAGAATGCATGTCGATTATTATTAGCCCTTAATAATAATCAGACAATAAATAATAACTTATTCTCTTCAAGCACATGATTTAATTTAACTGATGTGGCAAACCAGTTAGCTGAAGGAATTACACATTCCAAGGTTGGTTGGTGACTCATGCATGGTGGACTTCGTTGTAACTGAGTGTGACATAGTTATAACAGAGTTGGAAGAGTAGTTATGTGAGTTTTTATTTAGTTTAACTCATTTAAGTGAGTTAAACTTAGTTGTGCTAGCTGCAACTGATGATACACTAGTGAGAGATCAGTGAATTAAGTATTTAATTAATTCTCAAGTAGTGTCTCACATGAAACTGAATAAATACAACAGTTAACTACTTGCATGTCAGATCCAGTGGAGACCCAATGGAGAGATAGGTGAAAGGGTCTGGTTGACCATCATTTGTGACTATAGTGGTGCATTAAATGTGACCACACACACATTGGAGATGCCAATGAGGATTGTGAAGTCAGGGCAAGGCGAGATCAAATTCATTCAGGGATCTTCTTCAGCAGGGATTGCGTAGTGGAGGCAGGCTGTCAGGAGCTAGTAAATTGGTGCATGTGTGAGCCAATTTTTGTATGACAATGTGACACGATTGTATATTGTACTGAGAGCTCTATGAGTTGAGATTTTTATGAGATTTTTTCATGATCCATTGATATACATAATATATGATATTTGGGGGTTTTAGCTTTAAGCTTTCCCGGTAAAAACATCTTGTTATGTGCGATTTATTTTTCCTCGTGTGTTTGCAATTGGCAATTTAATTTCTGCAAAGAATTAAGTAGAAGGATTATGTATTTAACAGTGGATTTAATTGTTAGATCAGGAAATTCTGGTAATACATCACACAATATTGTTTAAATTTCTACATGGTATCGGAGCATAATATATTGCAATATTGAACCAGTGTTGAGTTTTGTTGGTGGAACAATTTGAATTTGTTGCAAGAATTTCTTGGTGTGACAATTGAGTAAAAATATAAATGGATTTCAATGGTTTGTGCTTGGAGTATGCACTCGAGGGTAGCTCAAACTAAATTTCACGGAAGGATAGGATGGAGGCGGTGATTGAAGGAATTCATAGAAAGTGATTTTCCTAAGCCCACTTCGACGGATGTTGCATTACTTGATGCCTGGAAAAAGAAAGTAGCGAAGACGAGAAGGATTTTGTTGGAAGGTGTGAGAGATCATCTTGTCTCAAGCCTTCATGAGAAATCCACTCCATTTTCAATGTGGAAGGCTTTGACATATCTTTTGCAAAGAAACAACAACCATAGGAAGTTGGCATTGAAAGATAAACTCAGAAAAATCAAAATGGAGAAGGGCGACAGTATTCCAAAGTATCTCACGAAATTTTTCCAATGTTAGGATGAGTTTCGGAGTGTGGGAATTACAATTTTTTATGATGATTTGGTGAGCTTGGCTCTCCTTGGACTTCCAAAGGGTTGGCACAGTTATGAAGACTCTATTAACAAATGGGAAAAACTGTCGGATTAGGAGCGACTTTGGTCGGATCTAGTGCAGGAGGAGATAAGGCGGAACACCAGAGATGGCTCTTCATCAAAGCATGATGATGAAGAGGATTTTTCTTTGGCTTCCAAAGCAAGGAAATGGAAGGGGAATAAATTCCACTCAAAATCTGAGGCTAAAGGAAAGAAGCTGGATTTGTCCAAGGTGAAGTGTTTTCGTTGTCACGAACATGGGAATCTCGCCAGTAACTTCCCACAGAAAAAGAAGAACAAGAAGGTTGCTGGAGCTACAACTGGTGAGACCCTTGCCTCGCAATTTGAACTTTATTTCTCTTTTATCGCATGCTTAGTTTCAAGCGCAATGGGATCAGTGTGGTATCTTGATAGTGGTGCTTCCTTCCACATGACAGGAGATAAGGAGCTCTTTAGCGACTTGGAGGAGAAAGATATCCAAATGCATATAGAGATGGGCGACGATGGATGATACGATGCGACTAGAATTCGTACCATTATCTTTGAGAGGGATTCAGGTAAACGATTTCTATTGAAAGATGTTATGCATGTTCCAGTTCTAAAGAAGAACTTGGTGTGAGTCGTGATGTTGGAGGACAAAGGTTATGATGTTGTTTTCAGCAATGGAAAAGATTTCCTGCGACGTAAAAAAATGGGTCAGACCAAGAGGATAGGGATTCGATTCCAAAATCTCTACAAGCTAGAGGTAGATGGATACGCTGCAATGGTGGAAAAAGCAGAAGAAGTGGTGAGTCGGGATGAGGGAAAATTATGGCACAGGCGATTGGGCCATCTTCACCATGGCGCCTTGAATATTTTGCAGCAGATTTCAATTAGACCTCCCAAGGGTACACTTGCACAGTTAAATTAGTGCAAGGGATGTACTCTAGGTAATTTTGTGAAGACCACCTTTCATGAAAAGGAGAATCGTGCTTCGATGATCCTGGAGAGTGTTCACACAGACATGTGTGGGCCATTCTCGATTGCTTGAACATCAAAACACAAGTATTATGTTATTTTTGTTGATGACTATTCTCGTAGATGTTGGATCTTCTTCATGCAGAATAAGGATAAAAATTTCTCAAAGTTCAGTGATTTTAAAGCATTGGTGGAGAAAGAGTCAAGGAAGCGAGTGAAGGCTCTGTGGAGCGATAACAGTGGTGAATACATCTCAAATTAATTCAAAGACTTCTGTAGCAAAGAATTAATTCAAAGAGAACTCATAGTGCCTCATAACCCACAGTAGAATGGGGTCACGGAGAGGAAGAACAAAACAATCGTGGGTGTTCCACGAGCTATGCAGCATGATCAAGGCCTACCAATGAACTTGTGGGTGGAAGCATGCAACATTGCGGTTTATGTGAAAAACTATTGTCCTCATAGAGTACTTGTCATGAGTACACCTGAAGAAGCTTTTACTGGTAAGAAACCAGATGTTTCTCACTTTAAGATTTTTGGCTCATTTGTTTATGTGCATGTGATCAAGAACGCCGGGAAGAAGCTGAATCCGACTACAAAATTTGGGATATTTGTGGGGTACACAGAAAAACCCCATAATTATTATGTGTATTTTCCAAACAGTTGAATGATTGTGGTGCAACGGGATATAAAATTCAATGAGGAGAAAGCTGTGAAGTTGTCGCTTGAGAGGGAGCTCGACTTGCATGCAGAAGAGGAACTTTTGGTTCCCAAAGATGAGCCTCTAGATGTGGATCAGACACAGGAGGAGGATCATGGAGTGGAGGAGTCTACTCACGCAAATCCAAACATCAGAACTTGCAGAAGGCATACCGTAGAAGCTGAGAGGCTGAAGCTTGATGCAACATAGAATGTAGGAGTCCCTACTTCATAGCGCAGACAGAGCCAGTCTCTTGATCGATTCACTAGATACATGGCTCTCGTGAGCAAGTGTATCATGACAGAGCCATCTTCTTTTCAGGAAGAAATGCAAGAGCCCACATGGGTAGATGCAATGGTGGAGGAGTATGACTCCATTGTCAGAAACAGTGCTTGGGAAATTGTTCCAAGGCTGGTTGATAAATCAATGGTAGGTTCAAGATGGATATACAAGGTAAAGCAAGTTGTTGATGGGAGTGTCAAGAAGAATAAGGAAAGATTTTTTTTCCCGGGGCTTCTCACAGATCAAGGGGATTGATTATGAAGAAACCTTTGCACTCGTCGCACGATATTCTTCCATAAGGACCATCCTTGGTCTCTCAGCGTAGATGGGTTGGGACATTCATCAAATGGATGTGAAGACTGCGTTCCTTAATGAGATCGTTGAGGAAGAAGTGTACATTGAGCAGCCTGAAGGATTTGAGATCTTCAGTCACGAGTCGCATGTGTGCAGACTCAAAAGAGCGTTGTATGGGTTGAAGCAAGCACATCGTGCTTGGTACACTCGAATCGATAGCTATTTCATTGGACTTGGCTTCACCAAGAGTGAGACGGATGCAAACCTATACGAGATTGTGGTGGAGGGTAATATTTTAATCATTGTTCTTTATGTTTATGATTTAATACTGACTGGCGATGAGCAGCCGATACACTCATGTAAGGAGGACCTTGCGAAGGAGTTTGAGATGAAGGATATGGGCCTCCTTCACTATTTCCTTGGATTGTAAATATGGCAGTGAGAAGCTGAAATGTTTGTGTCTCAAGGCAAGTATGCAAGGGAGATACTTGGTAAGTTTCACATGGAGGGATTAAAACCCATGGATACCCCTCTTCTAGAAACTAGAGGAAAGAGGATGCTACATGGCAGAGGTAGTGGATACTACTGTTTATCTATAGTTGGTGGGTTCGCTCATGTATTTAGTTAATACAAGACCGAACATATGCTATGCAGTGAACCAACTTAGTAAGGCGATGGTTAAGCCTACCAAGCTCTTTTGGAAGTCAGGAAAGCATGTCCTAAGATATCTCAGGGGCACATATGAGTATGGCTTATGGTACAGACAGATGGATGAGGTGAAGCTGCATGGCTTCATGGATGCATATTGGGCAGGCAGCCCAACGGACAGAAATAGAACATCAGGAGGGGTCTTTAGTATAGGATCTATAGTTGTTTCTTGGTACAATAGGAAACAGAGATCTGTGGCACTCAGTTCAGTGGAAGCGAAATACATGGCAGCAAATAAAGCTGCATGTGAGGCTGTAATATTCCTAATTAGTCCTAAGCTAATTGGAATATTCATTTTTTTTTCCTTCTTTGTTTAAAGAATAAAAGTTTAAAGGAGGTCCATAGAACTCCTAATAAAGAATAAATCAATGCAAAATGTGAAAAAAAGGATAAATATTGGCTATGTAAGCAAGAACCCTTACGTGTGAAAGGGGATGGATATTTTGACTAGGTCAACCTGACCAAATCTACAACGTTGTCTTGGAGGAGTGGCCATCAATGAGGCATAACACAGTTTTAGATGGAGATGGATTTTGTGAAAGAAGTGATTTCATTGAAGGTGGTTTAGGGTTTACAACCTCCTAATCTATATAAGGAAGAGGATGGAAACATGAAAAGGTTGTTGATGGTTGTGATATTTTGGTATCTTGTCTATTTATACATGGAGCTTTCTTTGGTTGTTTAGCCTAGATTGCAAATGTTGTTTATCATTGGGTGTTCCTGATCAAGAATCCCACCTCTTCCCATTGAGTAGCTCTTGGGAGATTCTTGTATTGCATAGTCCACTATCTGGCTATAGGCCAAGATTCTTCTTCCAACTACAACGCAGATCCTGTTGAGGGTTTGGTTGTCTTTGAAAGCTGCAGCAAGTGGAGGCTATATCTATTCAGATCTAGATCATTTCAGTGTCCTTTTTCAGTGGTGGAGGCTTCTAATCCATTGGGAGGAGTGTATTAAAGTACTTGGGCTTAAATTTATGATATCGGCATGTGGCCAACCATGATCTAAACCATAAAATGTAGTTTTTCTTCCAGATCTGCGTTATTCCTGTAGGTGTTGTTGCAGGGTATTTTGGCACATCATTTGGAGAGTTGGTATTCAAGTGTTGGGGATCTGCCCTTCACTTTGGAGATCCATTAGAGAGGATCTATTTCTTGTTCATATCAGATCTGATCTGCATGTTTCTGAATATCTGAATATTTCTACAGATTTGCATGCTTAGATCTGCAATTTAGAATAGAATATAATAACATTTTCATTCCCTCCTTAGCATAATTGGAACTCATTGACACTCCCTATCACACACTCTATATTAGTTCATTTCCATGCATTTTGAACTAGTTCTCCATTATGTTTCTGTGGCACTCCCTAACACTTCCTGAAACACATTGGCACACCTTGGAACTTGGAACATCTTGGCATGTCACCCTGGCACTCCAAAATTCCTTGGAACTACCTAACATAAATTGTTACTCCATCCTTAGCACACCTAGAATTTGCTAAAAATCCCTATCACACACTATTATTCATTCATTTCCATGCATTTGAAACTATTGCTCCCTTCTTTTTCCCTGGCACTCCATAACACTCCCTAACATGCATTGGCACACCCTAGCACTTGGCACATCTTGGAATGTTTCCCTAACCTCTAGCATACCTTAGAAATACCTACCATACCTTGTCACTCCCTCCTTAGCTCACCTAGAACTCACTATCACTTCCTATCACAATCTCTTAATTGTTCATTTCAATGCATTATTTTCACCTAGTGCTCCCGTGTGTGTCCCTAGGACTACCTAATACTTCCTAGCATGTGTTGGCACACCATGGCACCTGGCACATATTGTCCAAATGCCACTCTGGCACACTATCATGACTTAACACTACCTAGCATACCATGTCACTTAAAAATTATTGGAATGTTTTTGTATGCCTTGGAATTCCTTGGCATGGTTTAAGATAATAAAAAATTGAGATCAATTATTCAAAATTAAGAGAGAAGTAATAGAGGATGATTTGGCACTTGATACAAGCTAAAACATGGCCCTTGGCATGTATTGGCACTAGTGTTGGTATGCCTAGCATTCCCCTCTTGAAAAGGTAAAGTCTTGAATTATTAACCCTCATATGTGTTCACTTATTTGCATTTTAACTTGGTGTTCCCTTTTGTCGCTTAACACTCCTTGACACGTGTTCGCATACCCTAACACCTAGCACATCTCGTCATGCCTTAACACATGGCATGTCTTGGAATTCCTGGAATCAATTGACACTACTTGGCACATATTAGCACACCCTGGAACTTTTTGAAATGCCATAGCATTCCCTAGCATGCCTTGTCACTCCCCCCTTGGTACGCTTGACACTCGCAGACACCCCCAACACACCCTTTTATTCATTCATTTCCATTCATTTTCACTCGATGATTTATTTTTGATGAGGTGCATGTCTAGAAAGAGTTCCTTTAAGAGAATAAAAAAATGAACGCACCATTACTGACATAATTAATTGTGAGATTCTACTTGAATGACATTAGGAAACTACACAAGTTATTTTAAGAATGAAATTTTTATGGTTTTTTTTTATGGTGTGGGAATGGTAAGAAGTGAGTGGTAAATATGGTGTGTGAATTCTTAGAATAACACTCATTTCCACTCCCTGACACACCCTCATATTCATTCACTTCCATGTATTTTGACCTAGTGCTCCCTTGTGTTGTGCTAGTACTCCCTAACACTCCTCACCATGCATTGGCACTCTCTACTTAGGACTTTTCGACATGCCCTGCCACTTCATAACATGCATAACACTCCCTGACTCACATTGGCACTTGGAACATGTTAGCGCTTGGAAAGTCTTAACATGTTTGACATGCATTGAAATGAATTGGTATGCTTTGGAATGGTTTAATATTAAAGTTATTTGAGATCAATTATTGGAAAGTAGATGAGAAGCAATAGAGAAATATTTGGCATGCAAAATGCACTAAAACTTGGCACTTGGCACCTATTCGCACCTAGTGTTGGTGTGCCTAGCATGTCCCTCATGGAAAAGGTAAATTGATGACTTATTAACCCTCTTATTTGTTCATTTCCTTGTATTTTAAATGTTTCTCCATTTTTTCCTTGATCGTCCTCGACACGCATTACCACACCCTTGCACATCTTGGCATGCCTTAACACTTGGAACATTTTAGCATCTTTGACATGCCTTCATGCTATCTATCACATATTAGCATTCCCAAGCATGCCTTGGCACTGATGCCCTCATAAATAGCCTTACTTGGGAACCTTACATTTCGTGGAACACCTTGGCACTCCCTAGCTGGCATACCCTCATAGATAGCCTTACTTTTTTTGCAACTTAGAAACCCAACCAAGTCATTAGAAAAAAAATGGTGTGCCCAACCCAAAGTCTCCCTTTATCTAAAATTACTTTTTCCGCACCTTATCATAACCACATGCTTCCCTCTTTCAATTATTATTCTAAACTTCTACTAAAACACTTCATCTTGGCACCTGGAACATCTTGGATGCATGCCACTCTCGCACACTAACACGACTTAGCACTTCCTAGCATACAACGTCACTCCCTCCTTAACACACCTGGAATTCACTGACACTCCATGTAACACACTCTTATTCATTCATTTCCATGAATTTTTACATATTTCTCCCTTTTGTTTCTCGGGAACTCGCTAACACTCAACATACATTGGCATTTGGCACATCTTGGTATGCTTCCCTAACACTGTAACATGCCTTGGAACTATCTAGCATATCTTTTCACTCCCTCCTTAGAAAAATTGGAACTCCATAGCATGCCCTATACATCCCTGGCACGTATTGGCTTTTGGTACTTGGTGGCACTTCACAATTATTGGCATGTGTGGATGCCCTGCAATGCCTTGGCATGGTTTAAGATAAAATATATTTGAGATCAATTATCACAATTAAGAGAGAAGTAATAAAAGACGATTTGGTACTGAAGACACACTAGCACTTGGCCCTTGGCATGTATTGGCACTAGTGTTGGTATGCCTAGCATGCCCATATTGAAAAGGTAAGGTCATAAATTGTTAACCCTCATATGTGTTCATTTATTTCAGTTTAACTTGGTGTTTCCTTTTGTTGTCTGGCACCCCTTGACACATGTTCGCATACGCCTGACACATTTTGTCATGCTTTAACACATGGCATGTCTTGGCATGCATTGGAATGCCTTGGAACTATATGACACATGTTAGCACACCATGACACTTATTAACATGCCTTAACATTCCCCAACACGCCTTGTCACTCCCCCCTTGGCATGCCTGACACTCGCTAACACTCGCTGACACACCATCTTAATTCATTCATTTCCATTCATTTTGAATCAATGATTTATGTTTGATGGGGTGCATTTATATAAAGAGTTCCTTTAACAGAATAAAAAAATTATTGCATCATTATTGATCTAAGTAATTGCGAGATTCTACTTGAATGACATTAGGAAACTACACAAGAGATTTTAATAATGGAATTTTTAGAGTTTTTTTATGGTGTGAGAATGGTAAGAAGCGAGTGGTCAATATTGTGATTTTCTTTCTCATTAAAGTGCTTATCCTTATGAGAGACTTGTCTTGATAAAATGACACCCTTTTCATGCTTACCTTCCAACTCCTAATCTTCTCAAAATAAAGGCCAACTTGCACAGTGAAGGAAAGCATGTTGGTCTATGGTGTGACGAGTGACTGGGTGAGAGTGTTAATGTACTATGAGAGGGAGTAAACCATTTAATTTTTGTCCTTTATGGATGACATGATGTAGGTGTGTCATGGAACCACAGGGCCACTGGAAAGATTGTGTAAGATATAGCCCAACATAATCAATGTCTTTAGAGAAATCTGTGGAGAGGGATCAAAATAGATTATATTGGTGAGTCCACCAAAAATTATTTACTAGAGAGTAGCACCATGGTGATCAATGCCACACATGGAGTCTTTTGAGCTAGGCATTTTTTTTCTAAAACTTTGTTTGGAGTGTCACTAAATTGGTGGAATTCTCAAATTCATGACATTGTAAATTATGTATGAACATTGTTGCTTTTGTTATAGATGCTAAGGTTTGCAAGGAGAATATAGGGTTTATAGGGTCTTAGGGGAAAAGAAGCATCAATTTCTAGCTCTTTGATATACTAAAGAGTATGGATTATATTAGTACTTGATATGGATTATATGACATTGAATCCACCTTGAGATGGAGGTTGTCATGCGTTAGAGGAATTAAAAATATGGAAGTTAAACAATTTCTCTTGTCATGACATTATCTTGTGATTTTTTGTTATTATTATTTGTTCTGTCAATTTATATTTTCTTATCATCAAGAGTAATTCCAATGAAAAAATAGAAGAATACGCAAGATGTAGGCACATGTCAGGGAAAAACCCCACTCTTTGGGGAAAACTCAGCCAAAATTATTCCTTTAGTAGATTTAAGATGAGACGACCAAGACCTTTAGACTATAGACTTCCTGCATCAATTCATCCCTTCACTATGTTAGCATGGAGATCTCCATGACATCGAGATCTCCTTTTCTTGCACCTAAATTTGACAATCAACTTATAAGAACATTAAAATCCATTCCACACCTTCCCCCAACTCTATATTTGATAGTGCATCTCAACTTTCAATCAAGCTAAATTCAAACCATGGGAAAAAAGAGATTTTTATTTACGATTGATTCAATTTCCCAAAAACCGTTTTCAGTGAGAAAGTCCTTCCGCTAATTGAGGTACTATATCACTTGGTTTGGACTGTAAATATTTTGCTCAAGTCCACATTTTGAACAGGCTTGCCTTCTTCATGAAGTACAAATAACTCAATCTAGACTAGACAATGGCCACCCATTTTCTTCTTTAAGCATGAAACTTGAAATGCATCATGAATTAGACTTCTCTCTAGTAGATTCAAGGTGAAATCATCTCAGATAATCTTCTTATGAATTTTATATAATCCATAGAACTTTGGTGCCAATTTATTCTTTCACTAAAGGAATCCATTGAGTTTTTTAAGGCCAATTTTGAGGAAGCATAAAATGTATTTTTCTAGGGGTTAAGCCATGTGTTGGATTCATATGTCCTAGAGGTTCCTACATGATAAATAATCTATGAATATATAAGAGGCATCTAGTAAAGCATGGAATGAGGGAATTTTTTTGGTAGTGTTGGCATTAAAGCATAAAAATGATATTAAATTGAGTATAAAAGAGGCCTCTAATGAAGTGTGTACTGAAAATTAGTCAATGGAAGGTGTTGGAGTTTCATTCCTAGCCTAGATAGTTCTAAAAAATAAAATTATTTTACATTTAACAAAGATTCTAGATTTTTACAATTTGGTTTGAACATCATTTGTATTTTGCTTACACAGGTGGCATTTTATAACATGAAAAATAAATGTTTCATTCAAAAGATTCATTGCTACCATAACCATTTCATCCCCAAAAATTAGGGTTTCCTCTCTCCTTTTCCTCAACAAAATACAATTTCAAACCTTCAGTCTAATAAAGACAAACAAATAGTGTGCATAATTCTTAGTCTCTAGCTCTCCCTTTCTCTCCCTCTCGCTCCCTTTCTTTCCTTCTCCCTACCTCCCTCTCCATACCTCCCTCCACTTCTCCCTCTCTGCCCTCAATGGACAAACCAAAATTCAAACCCAAATAATTGGATACCCAAATATTTATGGCTTTCCATCCAACTACTAAACCCCCCAACCTTCCATTAGCATCCAAGGAAATAAAATTCCACCCCTTTAGTAGATATTCTATACAAATGAAAATATAAAAACCATCTCCCGACAATTGTCACCAATGACTTGGAAGATGTTTTGTAGAGAGGATTTGCACCATATAGCTTTTCCTTGGTGCCCAAAACCTCCAATCAAGAATCATTTTCTAACCTAATATGTCCTTGCCTCTAGATGGATAGTCCTACGTAGAAAATGGAAGCTCATAATTTTTAGCAATCTGCCCATACCTATGGCCCTGCCTACACCTAAAAGGCGCTCCTTCATAATCCAATATTTGAATACACTCCAAGCCTATCTCGATATCCATGCCTTCTATAAGCCCTTCTCTGAGGTCCATATTAACCAAAATATGGGTGTATGTCTGAATCCCCATCTCTAAATATGTGGATTCATGGGCTAAATAAGATCCCAATGAGTTACATATATCTTTGAAAATTAGGGCATCCAAATAGTTAGGAGGGAGACTTGGAAGATGACCCTATATTAGGGCAATATCTAGTCTCTCCTACTTTGCATGGAAGAGGGGCATCTAGAAATTGAAAAAGATAGGAGATGAATCAATTTTCTAAACCATTTTTTGTACCTTCTAGGTGTCTGCTACATCTTTGAAGCAAAAATGAATCCAATCTCGGGCTAACAACGACACCTTTGGAGGACATTTGACAATAGGCAAGATTTCCTTTTCAGCCCACACTTGTAGGGTTGAGGACCTGAATGTTCAACCCCTTACTTGCCACACCAAGGATTTTTGGGACATTTCCTCAATCTTTTGAATGGTGATGTTGACTCCCAAAACTAGAGAAAGGATGACTATGTTCTTCTTCTTGACACTACGTTGGATTTTCCTCTTCCTTGCTTTCTCAGACTTCTTTTGAATCATAACTCCTTATTCACAAGAGTGTTTCTTCCTGAAAACTCCAAGACCATTCATGATGTCAGTTTAACCTTCTTCCGTCGCCTAGGCAAGGCTCTCCTTCACTAATTCGCTGAAGGAGGGTGAGGTTGATGGCACTTGAGATGAAGGATATACGGGAAAACAATCCGAAGAGGCTTCAGAGAGTGACAAACCCCCACTGTGTTCAAAAAATTATGAAAACCCTTAGGAAGCAGTAACACATTGTATGTCTTCTTCCAATATCTGGGACAATAGGGAAACTAAAATTAGAGCCAAAGACCCCAAGAAGAGTTATTTACCCCCCTGAAAAACATCCTTAGGCATTGGGTAGCCGAAACTAAAGGGCCTAAATAGTGCATGGCTAAAGCAGGGTTTAGGGCCTTCGAACCGCTAGATAGTTGCCTATTGAATTCTTAACTTTTCTTTCTAAAGATCTTGTAGGTCAAGAAACCGTGGTATGTTGACCTTCTAAGTTGACTTTGAAATGTGAATGGATAAAATCTTTCCGACTAGACCAAATTTGTTGAAAAAAGCCCTCCTCTAGTTCATAGTCCACCAACTCCTCCTCCATGTGGGTCCAATAGTAAACAATTTACATCTCATATAAAAATCATATTTGACGAATAGTTGTGTGTCTTCAAATGGTTTATCATGGCGACCATATCTGTACAAAATATATATCATGTGATAAAAACTCATGTTTACCATTTAATCTTATTTTTCATTTTGACAAGGATACGAGAGCCTAACATTGTCCAGAGCTTGTTCACTCTTTGTCAAATCTACGCCTTACTCTAGCTTGAAACTCCACGACCCTTTCTCCACCTGCAATTTTTCTGTGGGCCTCTAGGTTTCTCCAATGTTGAATTATTCTCATATGGTAAATATGTTGTAATGTCCTCTTTAACATTTTGGGTCCATCAAAATAAAATAAAAATTAAAAACATAAAATTAATAATTAAACCAATCTAGATCTGTCTTAACTCTAGATCTAGCAAGGGCCAAGAGGAAGGAATAAAATCTCTTAAAGTGCAAACCTCTTTAGATTTGATCCATCTAGACATTTATAAATTCAAAATTAAGATGAATCTATATTAATCATATACAATGAAAAAAATAAAAAAAGATAAAAAGATAAAGTAATTCACAAACTCAACATAGTTTCCAACTTTCTTTTGAAAAATATTAAAGTTTTTGACTTTCCAAGTTATAACTTTATTTATAAAATTTTTTGACCCTTCCCATTAAAATGCTTTGACTCATCGGAAAATAATTTTCCCACTCCATTTAAATTTTAAGAGGGTAATGGAGGATCAGCGGGAAAATCATTTTCCCACTCCATTTAAATTTTAGGAGGGTATTGTCATGGAGGATTGGCGGGCAAACAATCCCACTCTCAATAGTGGCTACACCCTGATGCAAGACAAACTGCAAACACTGTAATTCTTATCACATGCCTTATCACGCTGCTTTTCTGAAATCATTTCTACTACAAATCTTTCATTCCTTTACTATATTTGAACTCTAATTCATCCTTCAATCATGTGGAATGTTCGCCGAACATTTTCCTGGGAATTATCATAGTGTTCAGGAGGCCGAAAAGCTTTGAACATGTTGTTAAAATTAACATGGAGACGGAGGTTCCATGGCAAGTCTTTGACTATCCCTTAGAATGTGGAGCGGAGAAATATTTGCAGAGGAAAGCTACAACCCTTGCTAATCGATCTTGCAACTGATATTCACAGATTTCAGGTATTCAAATACCCTAATATTTAAAATAATCATATATTTAAGTAGTGCATTTTATGCAAAAATAAGAAGCCCAAACTAAGTTTCTCTGTTAATGGCAACCTTGGATGTTGATCAGAAGATTCAGCAAGAGGTGTCAATCGATAAATCTACTCTAAAATTCATGAAAGGTCATGGAAAACCCAATTTAGAATCAATGCCAGTCACCTTTGGAGGAAATCTGGATGTGAAAGAAAGGAAAAGGTATTTTGGTTATTATGAAGTAATGGAATTGCCCTATGGTTTTTTCAATCACCCAGTGGAGGAACATAGTTATTCTAAAAATATTAGATATCCCATTAAATATTATTCCATTAAATGTTGCTATAAACTATACATATTGACTACCGACGGATTGATCCACCAGGTGCAGGTTTGCAATTAGCCATGCCAAAGGAATTATTTTTTCCATAAACCACTGTTGCTGGCATGGGATGGCTTCGACCTCGGCTCTTCGTCATCTCCTAATCGTCGATCTATCTGTTTGTCTATGTGGAAGGTGGGATGGTTCATAAAAATGATATCCTTTCTGCGATCCGTCCTCCTCTATAGATGGTGGGCTCCTGCCTGTCATGGAGAAACTCCCTTAAATGGAATTTTTACTAAAGATCTGGTCCACCTACATGGAGGCTTGAAATTGAATAACCTATAACACTCTGTTTACATGTTTGATAAAGAATACGACCACATTTATGTTGTAAATAAAACTAATCTGATTCTGTAGGCATTAGCAAATTGTTGCAATAAAAATTACCCCACAAACCTGCCTGTGATGGATTGCAATCTCTCAACTTCCAGATTTTGTTTTTACCTTAATTTAGTGGAGACATTGAAACCCTATACCGATATGGTCGAAAAAAATGAGTCGGGATAGTAGAGTAGGGGGGTTGAAAATCTTCGTCTCACCAAGATTTTCACCAATTCAAATTTGGTTCCCGAGAGGATTTCAATATCTCTGTACCCATATATCATGTACCCTATGTTAATGATGTGTCCGTCCTTTATGATGTTAAAGTATATTTTTTTTTTAGAATTATTATTTATGATTGTGTGTTCATCCTTTATGATGATAATCTGTTCATCCTTTATGTTGATGATGTGATATGCGTTATGATGTTATAGGATATTCCAGCCCAGCAAAGAGGTGATGCAGTAAGCAGCATGGTTTACAAAGCAAGTCAAAGACTCACAAATCCTATCCATGTTTGTGTAGGATTAATTAATGATCTCCGAAAAACAGTGGAAGAGTTGCAATCCCAATTGGATTCCACCCAATAACAGCTTGCTAACATTACTATGCAACCTACTAATTTGTTAATTCTGGTTACAAACTATCATGAAACTTTGGTGCCACAATTGTACGACGCCTTACTGCAGGAGAGTGAAGAAACTTCCACAATCCCGAATGCTTTAGATGATGGCATTGATCCTATGCAGGTATGGGAGCCAGTCTAGGTATAAACACAAGAAATCTTATGATTTTTTTCACTATTCCTTCTTTTATTCTTACCTTGTTAGTTTGTCATGTAGTTAAAACCTATACATATTCCCTTCAATATAATTATCTTTCATGTATCTCTTTAAATCTATGAATATATTTATTGCAAAACATGAAATGAATTGCATATGTAGTCTACCCCTTACAATTTTAAGAAGGTTCAATAGAAACACTGAGTTTCTACTCCATTTTTTATAAATAGATCCGAAGCGAAGAGTAACAAATACTTACTGTATAATCATATTGGTCGATAGGTAACTGTGGCATCCAATGGTAGACTTCAAACCTTTGGGAGGTCGTGAGATGCAATTGTCCACAATATTAACATGCATTGAAATGTTATGGGGCACATTCAAAATTTAGAGTGAGATATTTTATTTTAAAGGAAGCAAGTGAGTTAGGTTTTTAAAGCTCTTTCTACATAAAAGGGTCCACAATCATCCGTACGTAATCCTATGCGGTGGAGAAATGACTGATATATTGAATATTGAAATTTGAGATATTCAACCTCGAGCTTCGGAACATTGATGTGCACATCAGACAAAATTTTAGATGTGTCTGTGCTTGTGTATATTGATTTCCATTTGATATTAGTGCAAGTAATGTAATTTTTTGCGGAGCTGACTCTGTTTAGTATGAAGGCTTTGCAGGTTTTTGTCATTTGGGTTAGAAATTCAAGTGTGAATTTTGATACGCAGTTTCATCTTTGATGTTATTTATCTGTGGAAAACATAAAAAATGAATGGATTTAATGCATGCCATTGGGTTTTTAGTCCATTTATGATTTGTGAATTGTGGTCGCATAAAGAATGAATGGAATTAATGCATGCCATTGGGTTCTTAGTCCATTTCTGATTTGTGCATTGTGGTGGATGTTCCACTGGATCTTCATAACAAATTTTATAATATTATACAAGATTTTAGTATGCAGTATTCTACTCAAGATTGCGGACTTCATATCATTAGCTTTAACACATAAATTACCAAGAAACAATTACACACCATTTATACATTTAATACAAGATATACCCTAGGAAAACCCAATATAGGATGAACCCAACTAGGAGAGGCATATGCTTTGCTCTTTTCTTCTCAGGATGAAAAGTGAATACAAAGAAAGGGGTACTCACACTGGCCAAATCTAGATGATATAGAATTTCCTTCTTCCTCTGTCATGCCCAATCTCCCATAACTATGAACATAATATTGAAATATACCTATGAAATAGATATAAATGCAGAGAACATAGAGAAACACAACTTGACTCGTTTATAGAGAGTTGAAGAAGTTACATCGTCACTAGGTGTTGCGATTTGTCTTATGAGGATCACTTTTTCTTTGTTTCTTTTTTATTTCTAATATTGATCCACCCAATTCTGTTGACATGGGTTAGTGGCATTGTGATATATTGATTTTTGAAAGGGAATCATGAACGCAAGGTATTTAGGACTAAGCTTCGCCTTTTTCGATTCACGAAGGTTATTTAAAACTCAAGAGATTTGATGGCACCAAATTTGAGTGTGTCTCCCCACCACTACCAAGGGGAAATTGCATAGATATCTTTTCTTTCAAATGAGCCATTTTCTTTGTTGGAGCACATATATTTCCCTTTATTACTTACCATCCTTTGGGATTTTTCCTATGTCCATTGGATGTAGAAGATGTTTGTGAAGATGAATAGGTTTCTTGGAGGTGTACAGTTTGTTGGCATGATCTACATCTTTTTGTTATGCTTTCAATCTCTAACGTTTTGATAAAAGTGAGATAAACCCATTATATAAGAATCTAGTTGGGAAACTCACAACTCAGGTTGGGAATTACATAGATATGGGTAAAGATGTTGAGTCCATGACTATATGAGCTCCATTAAATTTAATAAAATGACCCAGGGAGTTCCTAATAGTTGCAATAAAATTAAGATACCATAAGTGGAAAGGAGGTTTGGAACTCTTACCTAGACCGGAGTTTTTGTAATAATAATGGTGTTTGGATCAAACTTTGAGAACTAGGGATGAAAGGAGAGGTTCATTTCCCCCTAGCAATAGGGTCCTAGGTTGAAAACATTTTTTCTATCCGCCATGGCCTTAAAAAGTACAATTTAGTAACACTTGGAATGGAGGAAGACCTTATTGTTTGTAATCTAGGTTTGATTTTTCCACCCATGAAGCGTTGTTGTAGATGGCCAAATCCCATTAAAATGAAAAAAAATGGTATACCTTCAAAAAAAAAATTTGTGGGCATATACCTGTGAATCTAACACTTCAAGTACCAACACTGGAATGTCCTTCGATTTCTCCACTATGAAGGCGGCATTGAGGGACCCCTTTGTCTTTGAGGGAATAGAAAGCCTCGGTTTCACCTCATCCATGAATTGATGGGATTGGGAGGAGGAGGGCATATTTTTTCATAGGGATCCGCCAAGAAGGCTTGAAACCAAAATCACAATAGCATCCTTTATTATGCCAAAATCCACGGGAAAGAAACCATCAAGGAGTTTTCTTCTTGCATAGAGTCGTTTCTAATGGCTTGTACGGAACCCTCTCTTTGTTGTATCCATGAATTAAATATAGAGACAAAACCCAAGGATTTCATATGAAAATAAAGTGATTCTCGTAAATGGGACCTCATAAAAACTTGAAGATTTGTAGTGAATCCCCCTTGTTTTTTAAGATTCGTATTAGATAAGAGTGCAATGGTATTAGTCGAATGAAGACCATATTGGAGCTGAAAGTCTTATCTAGTGTTTGTGTAAGTTGCGACTCTTAAAAAGCGATGGTGGCACCTCATTTGAATTGAAATGCCATGGATATAGCCAGTGACCACATGCTCTCTCTAGTTATAGTTTTAATTGCCAATACTAATGTAGTCCTAGCTCATACATTGAATCCTTTTATTGTCATGTTCATTTAATTAGCGTTAACTATTGCAAGCGTGTTGACAGAGGACTCCTTCAATGTCTTATTTACACATATATGAGTGTTTTTAATGTATAAAATGAAATATCATCCATAATTTGAGCTTTGAGCTCAATATAGACTTTGTCAAACTTGAATCTCATGTTGACACTGGCATTTGAAGCAATAGATTTACAAATAGTTTATTTCATGAACTGTCTTGAATATTTTCTTAACTCCTTAGTTTCTTATATTAATCCCAAAAAAGAGACAACATGCAAATATAAACTATTTAATTAGTTTGAAAAAACAATGCTACCATAAAATTTGTGCAGAACAATATTTAATGGCTTGGAGGGATCCCCTCCCTTCATTATTTCCATGAATTTAATATATAAACAAAATCTGTGGATAATATGGAGGGGTTCCTCTAAAAGGGACCTCGTAAAGACGTGAAGATTTTATATGGCTCCCCCTTGTTTGAAGATTCATGTTAGATAGTATCACAATTATAGTAGTTATACAAAGACCATACTAGAGCTGAGAGGCTTTCTCCCCTAGTGTTTGGCAAGTGAAGACACTTCAAAAGCTATTGTGGCACCTCATTTGGCCTGACATGCTGGATATAGCCAGTAATAGTATTCTCTTTGTGGTTAAATTTGTAACTACTAGCCCCAATGTGGCCTTGGCTTGGTCATTGACCCCTTTTGTTGTCATGTTCATTTATCTAGGGTTTTTTTTTGTGTGCATGATTACAATGGTTTCTTGAGCAATTGATGTGACCCCTTTTGCTGTCATGTTCATTTATGTAGGGTTTGTTATTGTAGGCATGATGACAATGACTTCCTGACCCAATGACGTGTGTCCTCAGTGTAATCAAAAGCAGGATTGGCCAGAATTTGAGCCTTGAGCTCAAGATTTAATTCATCAAACTTGGATCTCATGTTGATGAAGTCATTTGAAGCCATGGATTTACAAATACTCTGTTAGAAGTGTTGTCATTGATGGCAAAGGACAACAGCAGAAGCAAAGGAGAAGACAGCAGGTAACATTTACAGGGAGCATGAGAAGAACATAGGGAGAGTTTATTTATAGAGACAGGGTAGCAAAAAGATACGCGGAGACAGAGAAAGGAGGCAGAAACAGAGGAGGCAGAGCAGCAGAGGCAGAGGTAGAGATGAAACATTCGAGCAGCAGAGGCAAAGGCAGAACTGTTAACAAACAATGAAATGATCAAGCAGATACGGAACCCTGAGGGAAATGGAACCAAGTGTTTAGCAGTAAAAACCTAATGAAATCGGGTATTAAACCTTGAGGTAGCATTGAATTAACATATTAATGAAACAAGGTTCATATATTAAAGCGCTGAAGAAATAAGAAATAAACCTTGAACAGAGTTTATATGTGTATATGTATATAAAGAAGGCGCGAAGTTGTTGTTGGAGCAGAACCATGACTATAAGCGGAACCCCGAACATGAATAGTAAAACCGAAGGGCCACAAAACCAGTGGGTTCGCGCATTGGTTGAAGTGGTAAGCTGTATTCTCAAAACGAACGCAATATATGTCACTGATGGCCACGTGTCCTCGGGCGGTTTCCAAATACAACTTTTTCGCGTGACCTTGGAAAATTATGTGAAGAGCACATAAGTTGCGTGATATTGCGTGTCGACCGTTGGATGGGGGCCCAAAGCCCAGTTGATGCGCGAGAGCAGATTGACCGTCTGATCAAAGGTGAAAGTGTGGGGAAGAGAACCAAGGATGTGGGTCCTACATTCAGAGCTACGGAGCCAAAGTATTATGTGAATTACTGTGTATTCTTTGTTATAAAAGTTAATAAACAGGTGGAGGTTATAACTTATATTAATATATTTTGATATATATGATGGGCCGAATGCAGGTTGAACTACATGGTAAAGTGTTCACATATAAGTTAAATGTGTGGGTTTACTATAAGGTTCATAATAAATTGAACGGGGTTGTTATATATGTCAATATAATATAATTGATATGCAAGTCACCAAAGGAGTGGTACATATGATAGTCAGCATATAGTAGTACATTGTGGGCCCGAGCGCTTTTACACTAAGTCGGGGTTTGATACCTATTGCAATGTTAATATGCTACATGGCTAAGGTTATACTAGGAAGAGGAAACATTAATCAAACTATGGAACCCGAGAGGTTATATATATATATATATATATATATATATATATATATATATATATATATATATATATATATATATATATATATATATATATATATATATATATATATATATAGATATAGATATAGATATAGATATTATTTTTGGGCTTATGTCTAAGTCCAAGACTTAATATAATGTTGACAGAAGATATTGTGTGTGTAGGGTGGGATCCCCCTACAAAAAATTCCGAGAATCATAACCCAAGCTGCAGGATACATTAAAGCGGAAGTGGAAGCTTATATATATGCAGTGCGGTACATATGTTGCGCTTTATATACAAAGGTCCAAAGCATATATATATTTATATGTAGCACTCTATTGTTCGAGTTAATACAAACAAAGTCTTATATTGTAGGACCCTCACCAATCGCATCAGAGAAAAGTTGGCAGCGGAACATATTAACAAAAGATTGCAATTGCGATGAAGATGCGGACCCGATGGGCTTATGAATTGTGATTCATACATGCTTAAGTTCCTACATCAAAATAGGCCATCACATCGGAAAGAAGCAGAACATCGGAGCACTATATTGAAAGTTGTGATTGCGATGATCGCATTGGGTCCTTCACAAATGCATCAATCGCAATCGAAAGTATTCAGTTACGATTAATTGCATCGGCACAGTAAAGTGCAGTGAACAGTGAATCATCTGATCGGAGTGATCGCATCAGAGCATCGGAGCATCGAATCATCGGAACTCACAACTAAAATTTGCAATTGCGATCAATCGCAATCGGAATAATCCAAGAGGTGACTCATCGCATCAGAGAATAAAACAAGCTTAGCAGGTGGGCCCGAAAGGGCATTTTAAGTATTAAAAAGGTCTTTTATTTAAGTTCTCCGTGACTTGATTTGCGTAACATAAAGGGGAAGTTTATATGTTAAAAACACTTCATTATCATGTCAAGAGTTGAATTTTGATATATGAAAAGCATAGTTACATATATATATGTTAGTTACACTGCAAAAGTGAACAGGAGATCAAACAGAGTCGAAAAGGAAAAACACAATCACAGAAAAGATAAACACAGTGATCCAAAACTTAATAATTTGACTTGTAATCCTCATTGTAACTGAATGTATACGTTTTTTTTATTGGTTTATATTGTTTGTGATGCATTGGCAAGTCTCCAAAACAAAACAAAATTCCCACTTTAATATTAAAATTATTACATACAACTATATTTTTCTGAGTGAGCTGGAAAAGAAATGAGAAGGCAGAGAGCTAAGAGGTATGGCTATTCATTTCAAATTCCCTGAGGAATACAAACAGTCATAAGAAAATATCTATAAATAATATCATCTTGATATGCATAGAGAGGTTAGAGAGAGTAAGGATAGAGAATGCAGAGTATGAAAATTGAGGCAGAAAAGATAAGGAAGAGAGGATCAAAAAGAGATGCTACAGAACAGAGCTGATATCTGAGGTAAATCAGCAAACATTTCTTTTGATAAATTGAGGAAGTTGGAGCTTCCCTATCAAGTTGAAGCTTGATAGTTGTCAGTTGTAGCTGACTGAGGTTGGAGCCTCCTATAGGTTGGTGCCTGTAGAAAAACAGTGGTGAGAGGGAGTTGGAGCTTGCCTTTGCATCACAACAATAATAAGATGTGGTTTTCCCCCTTTATGGGTTTCCACTTATATCTACCGTCTCTATGTGTGTTGCCTATGTGTTGATATGATCTACCCAATCTGATTAATGTTTGCTGCTCTCATAATAAGTTTGGTGTCATAATAATTTAATACTTGCTGCATCATATTAAGATTGTTTACAGATTAAAGTTGGTTATAAAATTAAGTTGTAAATAAGTTGATGAAAAATTTAAAAATCTTATGTATGTGTTAAACTACTTCAGCCCCCCTTTCAATTTGAATAAGGATTCAACAATTGGTATCAGAGCCAGTTCCTTTGTACCAGTTTAACCACTGAAAGGAGATCCTAGATCCCCAGGATGGCTAGTCAAGAAGGAAGCTCAACCAATAAAGCCCCTTTTTTCACCGGTGCCAATTATGCCTTCTGGAAATCAGAATGAGAGAATACATAATGTCTCTAGGAATATAGGTTTGGGCTGCCGTGGAATTTGGATATGCCCCAAAGGCAACTGACCCAGAGAGAGAAGCTAAACAAGAATTTGTAGCAAATGCAAAGGCCATGAATGCAATTTTAAGTGGACTTTGTGAGGCTTAATTTATCAAAATAATGCATAGTAAGACTGCCAAAGATATGTGGGATACTCTTGAAAACATCCATGAGGGAAATAAAAAGGTAAAGACAACCAAACTTCAAGTATATAGAGCTCAGTTTGAAAATTTAAAAATGAATGATGATGAAGATTTTGGCAGCTTCTTCTTAAGAGTTGCAGAAATTGTTAACAATATGAAAGCTCTTGGAGAAACCATGCCAGAAAGTGTAATTGTACAAAATATTCTAAGATCTCTTCCACCCAGTTTTAACCCCAAGGTGTCTACAATATAAGAAACAGCTGACTGGGAAACCTTAACCATGAACCAGTTTCTTGGAAATCTAACAGCCTCCGAGATGAGACTCCCGCAGAAGAAGCCAAGTGCAAGGGAGGCAGCTTTTAAAACAAAAAAGAAGAAAGAATAAAAGGAAGATATATGTTCTTGCTATTATGAAGAAGAGGCCAAGTTTGTCAAGAAACTGGACAGAGGCTCAGGTAAATATAAAGGTAAACTTCCATTCAAATTCTTTAACTGTGGAACAGTTGGACACTATACTGCTAAGTGTCCTCATAAGAAAGCAAGGAATCAAGCTCATGAATCAGAGAAAACTACATCAAAGAATTGGTAGAAAGGAAAGAAATTAAATAGAAAATATTACTATGTTCAACAAGACAGTAGTGCATCTTAAGACTCAGATGAATCCTCAAGTGAAGAAGGAACCTCTGAATTTTTATTGATGGCCATAGAAGAACTTGAAGGACTCCTGCTAGAAGATGAAGAAGAAGGTGAAGTTGACCTTGAGGGGGAGCTAAGAAGTGCTCTGTAGGAGATTGACAGACTCAAACTGAAGTGCAGAAAACAAAAGGACATTCTCCTCAAGTATGTAAGAGAAGAGAAAAAATTAGAAATCCTCATGCAGCTGAAGGTAGAGCTTGAAGAAGCCAAGAAGATAGAAGACATGTTACTTAAGAAAATCAAGGATAAAACTCAGGAACAAGAGAATTTGGAAAAAGAAGGTGAACAAATGTGACCTAGCTTTAATTGCTCAAGACCTAAAAAGCCAATGGTATTTGGACAGTGGCTGCTCAAAACATATGACTGGAGACAGAAGAAAATTTATAACTTTTGATGAAAAGAAATATGGCAATGATAAATCAGGAAAAATCAAACGAAAAGGCTCAATCAACCTAGATAATGGTAGAGGAAAGGCCCAAGATGTACTATTTGTAAATGGGCTAAAAGAAAACTTGCTGAGTATCAATAAAATGTGTGATAAAGGCTGTGAAGTTCTTTTTAGATCACAATACTGTGAAGTCAGATGAAGAACCACAGGTAAGACTCTGCTCAAAGGTGTTCGAATAGAGAGTAATTTTTACATAGTGAAAGAGGAATATGAAGCATGCCATCTTAGAAAACTTGAGGATTCATGGTTATGGAATAGGATATTGGGACATCTTAGCTTCGATCATATCATCAGACTGAGCAAGAAGAAAGTTGTTAGAGACATGCCATAAATAAAAAGGCCTTCCAATACCATATGCAAATCCTGTCAATTGGGCAAACAAACCTGCACATCCTTTAAGGCCAAAGATGAGTTATCAACAAGAATACCACTCCAGCTTGTGCACATGGACCTATGTGGACCTACAAGAACTAAAACTCCAAGTGGAGAATCCTACTTCACTCTGATAATAGATGATTTCTCCAGAATGACATGGGTTTCATCTCTCAAGAATAAATCGGAAGCACTGGAGAAATTCAAGATATTCAAAGAATTAGCAGAAAATAAAACAGGATGCAAGCTAAAATGCATCAGATCAGATAGAGGAGGTGAATTCACAGATTATGACTTTGCAGACCTATGCAATGAACATGGGATAAAGCAACAATTTAGTATTGCAAGGACACCTCAACAGAATGGAGTAGCAGAGAGACAAAACAGGTTTGTACAACAAATTTCCAGAGCCATGACGCAAGAGGGTAATATTCCTCGAACCTTCTGGGCAGAAGCAGTACACACAGCCATGCATATCCTAAACAAAGCTCATTTAAGGCCAAGCAGTGACAAGACTCCCTATGAACTTTGGCATGGTAAACCAACTTCAATCAAGCACTTTAGAATCTTTGGAAGAAAGTGTTACATAAAGAATAATGATGAAAATCTTGGGGAATTTTATGCAAGAGCAGATGAAGAGATATTTCTAGGATATGCATCCAAAAGTAAAGGGTACAGGTGCTACAACAAGACTCTTCGAAAATTTTTAGAAATCATTGATGTGAGATTTGATGAAGAACTTCCAAACAATACAAGAGTTACAGACTACAGCAGTCCTTCAGACAACCATGAAAAAGAAAACCAAGATGATGATGAAACAAGCAAGACAACAGAAGATGTTAAACTGAGCTCGAAAGCCCCCTCAAGATACACTCAGAATAACCATCCAGAAGATCAGATCATTGGAGACAAGAGAGTAGGGGTCTAGACAAGAAGGTAGCTAACTGAACAGACATAAGAGGTGTTAGAAAATTATATATTATGGAGCAATGCAACACATAAAATATGCGAAAAATACAAGCACACAAAAAAAACATAAAACCAGAGAGACACAGATATACGTGGTTCACCCAGTTTGGGCTACGTCCACCCCAAACAGCCAGTCCTTCCTTTATATTATCCAGCAAAATGAAAAGACAAAACCTACAGCAAATCTGCTGTAATATCCTCTGTTCTTTCTCACAGTCTCCCTCTCTGTTTCTCGCTTCGTGAATACACATACAATGCACAGCCGCAATACAATACCCTCATAAAAGTGAGGGGTTGCCTTCTAGGGAAAAAAACTCTAATCTAAACATAACTTCTACCGTCAGATCATTTGCTTAATGAACGGCCCAGATTGACTAGAAATTACTATACTTTTACAAGGCAATTTTACATCTATTTTTAGCTTTGGGGGGGTCTTTGCCAGAAACCCATGACGGGGCTGCCGCTGTCGCCCCCCTGGACCCCCATGACGATGAATTACGGAGGCATTGCCTGCCCCTTTTTAAGGTACGGGGGTCCATTCTTTGTGATGCAAAGTAAACAAGATAATCGGGCTCCACACCCAACAATCTCCCACTTGGGCGATTGTAGCAACTCCTTTGCTTGTTTGCTGAGCAATAGATCCTCTTTGGACCTAATTTGTTTCTCATATTCATCTTCTCCTTGAAGACAGTTGAAGTCAGGCATGTTCTCGGTTTTTTACAGTTTCTTTTGTTAGCATATTTGCAGGATTCTGGCTAGTGTGTATCTTTTCTAGCTTCAACTCTCCATCTTCCAATACTGACCGTATGAAATGGTACTTGAGATGTATGTGTTTAGTCCTGGAATGAAATGCTGAGTTCTTTGCAAGATGAATAGCACTTTGGCTATCACTGTATAGTGTGCCCATATCATGCTTCTTGCCCAATTCATCCATAAACCTTTGTAACCAAATCATTTCTTTACTAGCCTCTGTAGCAGCAACATACTCGGCTTCTGTTGTTGAAAGTGCAACAACACTTTGGATTTTTGAAACCCAACTGACAGCTGTTCTACCTACAGTAAATACATATCCTGTAGTGCTCCTCCTGTTATCTATGTCACCTGCCATATCTGCATCAACATATCCCTGTAGAGCAATGTTTGAACCACCAAAGAATAATGCTTGATTTGTGGTACCTCTCAAATATCTGAGAATCCATTTTACTGCCATCCAATGTTCTTTTCCTAGATTATTCATGTACCTTCTTACAACTCCCACTGCATGTGCAATATCAGGCCTTGTGCAGACCATTGCATACATTAAGCTTCCAACTGCTGATGCATATGGAACTTTAGACTTCTTGGAGTCTTTGGAGCATCTTGCCTTACTAAGTTTGAATGGGTGGCAAAAGGTGTACTAATCTTCTGCGCGGTTGCATTACTTGCATATTAAAATCTAGATTCTCCCTTTTCTATGTACTCATACTGAGACAGTGTTAATTTGTGATTTTTTCTGTCTCTAGTTATCCTCATACCAAGGATTTGTTTTGCAGCTCCCAAATCCTTCATTGCAAATGAATTTGCCAATTTTCTTTTGAGCACATTTATTTCCTGCATGTTAGATCCTGCAACAAGCATTTCATCTACATACAATAACAATATAATATAGCTGCCATCATTTTTCCTTTTTAGATAAACACAATGATCAGAGTGACATCTATTATAACCTTGTTCAGACATGAACTTGTCAAATTTTAGATACCACTGCCTTGGAGCCTGTTTTAAACCATACAAGCTCTTCTTTAACCTGCACACCAATTTTTCTTTCCCTTTTACCTCATATCCTTTTGGTTGTTGCATGTATATCTCTTCCTCCAAATCTCCATGGAGAAATGTTGTCTTTACATCTAACTGTTCAAGATGTAAATCTTCCACTGCTACAAGACTTAAAATAGTTCTAATTGAATTCATTTTAACAACAGGAGAAAATATTTCATCAAAATCAATACCTTTCTTCTGTGCAAACCCCTTCACCACAAGTCTAGCTTTGTACCTCTATTTTCCTCCATCTTCTTCCTTCAGCCTGTAAACCCATTTATTCTGCAATATAGTTTTACCTGCAGGCAACCTGACTAAGTCCCAAGTCTGGTTATGCATTAAGGAGTCCATCTCTTCTTCCATAGCTAGCTCCCACTTCTTCCTGCTTTCAACCTACATTGCTTCTTCATAACATTCAGGTTCACCAGAATCAGTCAACAATAAATAATATAATGAAGGAGAGTATCGTTCAGGGGGTCTACTTATCCTGGTAGATCTTCTAACACCACTTTCAGGTGTTTGAGGTGCCTGTTGCTATTGTGGTAGTTCCTGTTACTGTGGTTTTTTATTATTATTATTTTCAGGCACCTTTACTTTTTCAGATATCTCATCAAGAACCGCATATTCCTTGCTTTATTTTTACTGTTTCTTTTCCTGCAACTGATTCTTATACAAGACCTTTTCATTGAATATTACATCTCTTCTCCTAATTATTTTGTGATTTTCATAATCATATAAGTGATAACCAAAATCATTAGCACCATATCCAATAAAGGTACATTTCTTTGACTTTGCCTCAAGCTTTGTTTTGTTTTCTTTATTAATATGGACAAAGGCCTCACAACCAAAAGGCTTTAAAAAAGAGTAGTTTACCTTTTTACCTGTCCATGCTTCCTCTGGAATACCACCATCCAAGGAACTTGAAGGCCCTATGTTTATTAGATAAATAGAAGTATCTACAGCATCTGCCCAAAATTGTAAAGGCAATCCTGCATGCAATCTCATGCACCTTGCACGCTCCATGATTGTTCTGTTCATCCTTTCTGACATACCATTTTCTTGTGGTGTTCTTGGAACTGTCTTCTCTCTACGAATTCCATGCTCTGAACAGTACCTATCAAACTCTTTGCTGCAATATTCACCTCCATTGTCTGATCTGAGACACTTCAACTTCTTTCCTGTCTCAATCTCAACCAAAGCTTTCCATTTCTTGAAAGTATCGAATACATCAGATTTATTCTGAATACAATAAATCCATGTTTTTCTAGTTGCATCATCAATAAAAGTAACATAATAACGAGAGCCACCAAGAGATGATACCTGAGCAGGTCCCCATACATCTGTATGCACAAGCTCTAATTTTTCGCTCTTCTTTTCTTTCCCAACTCTGAGAAATTTGACTCTCTTCTGTTTTCCATAAATGCAATTCTCACATAAATCCAAATCAACATTCTTCAAACCTGGCAACAAATTTCTTGAGTGAAGAATCTTCATTCCCTTCTCACTCATGTGTCCGAGCCTATGATGCCATAATGCTGCATCTGCTCCTTTGGAAGTTAAAGCATTAACAGAGTTAGAAATACCATTGCATAAATACAATGTACCAGCCTTTTCGCCTTTTGCTATTACCAGGGCTCCTTTGGTGACCTTCCAAGTTTTATCTGTGAAAGTTGTCACACAACCTTCACCGCCTAACTGCCCTGTTGAAATCAGATTTTTCTTCAGATCTGGAACATGCCTTACCTCCTTTAGTAGCCATTAGTTTCCATTCTGTTGTTTTACAAGAACTTTACCCATTCCAACAATTTTACGGGGTTTATCATCACCCAAATGAACTTGTCCAAAATCTCCTTGAACATAGTCATGAAAATATTTCTTATCAGGTGTGGCATGGAATGAAGCCCCTGAATCTACAACCCAAGAATCAGTAACATTTTCAAAAGAAAGAATCAGAGCATCTTGTAACACATCACCTGTCACATTTGCTTCATGATTGTTTTCTTGTTGTGTGTCTCCTTCTTTTCCCTTCCGAGATCTACAGTCTTTCTTTAGGTGTCCTTTCTTTCCGCAATTCCAGCACACTATCCCCGATCTGGACTTGGATCTGCCTTTCCTTGATTTACTGCGATATCTCGAGCTCTTTCCTCTTTCCATTCTTCTTCCCCTAGACTCTGCACTCAAAGCATTACCCGATGTCTCACCGGAGCTTTTCCGTCGCATTTCCTCGCTAAGGATAGCACCCACAACATCATCAAACTTTAAAGTACTAGATCCAGAGACAGAGTTACTAATGGCCATTACTAAACCATTCCAACTCTCTGGCAATGAGCACAAGAATAACAGAGCTCTAACTTCATCATCAAATTTTACCCCTACAAAACTTAACTGACTGGTAACTGTATTAAATTCATTTAAATGGTCTGCAACAGATCCACCTTCTGACATCTTCATATTAAATAGTCATTTCATAAGAAATACCTTGTTTGAGGCCGAGGGTTTTTCATATAGTTTCTCCAACGTCTACATCAAACCCTCTATTGTTGTTTCCTTTGAAATATTGAAGGTGACTGATGCTGCAAGGAACAACCGTACTGTTCTGAGTGCCTTTCTATCGAGAATGTTCCATTTCGTGTCTCTCATGGCCACCGACTTCTTTGTTTTTCTACTCAATGGTAGGTACAGATCTTTCTGATACAAATAATCTTCCATCTGCATCTTCCACAGCGGGAAGTTTTGGCTGTTAAATTTCTCGACCCTAAACTTACCATCTTCCGCCATTGCTCCCACTCGAACCAGGAACCCTTCTTTCTTGCGAGTTTATCAGCCAAATATACCTTTGGCTCTGATACCAGTTGTTAGAAAATTATATATTATGGAGCAATGCAACACATAAAATATGCGGAAAATACAAGCACACAAAAAACACATAAAACCAGAGAGACACAGATATACGTGGTTCACCCAGTTTGGGCTACGTCCACCCCGAATAGCCAGTCCTTCCTTTCTATTATCCAACAAAATGAAAAGACAAAACCTACACCAGATCCACTGTAATATCCTTTGTTCTTTCTCACAATCTCCCTCTCTATTTCTCACTCTGAGAATACACATACAATGCACAGCTGCAATACAGTACCCTCATAAAAGCGAGGGGTTGCCTTCTAGGGAAAAAAACCCTAATCTAAACATAACTTCTATCGTCAGATCATTTGCCTAATGAACGGCCCAGATTGACTAGAAATTACTATACTTTTACAAGGCAATTTTACATCTGTTTTTAGCTTCGGGGGCGCTGCCCCCGAAAGCCCCCGCCGGGGGGGCTCCGAAAAGCGCTGCTGCCCCCCCCTAGACCCCCCACGATAGCGATTAATTACGGGCAGCATTGCCGCCGCTTTTAAGGTACAGGGGTCCAATGCTGTGATACAAAGTAAACAAGATAATCAGGCTCCACACCCAACAAGAGGTATACATAGCCATGTTATCACAAATAGAGCCAAAGAATTTTGAAGAAGCTAGCAAGGAGAAGTATTGGGTGAATGCTATGAACGAAGAATTGGACCAAATTGAGAAGAAAAATACCTGGGAATTAGTTCCTAGACCCACTATGAAAAATTTCATAGGCTCGAAATGGGTATTCAAAAATAAAATGAATGAACAAGGATAGGTGATCAGGAATAATGCCAGACTTGTCTTCAAAGGATATTCACAAATCAAAGGACTTGATTATGATGAAACATTTTCCCCTATAGCCAGAATGGAAGCTATTAGAATGTTTTTTGCCTTTGCATACTACCAAGACTTCAAGGTATATCAGATGGATGTGAAGTCTGCATTTCTGAATGGATATCTAGAAGAAGAAGTCTACATGGAACAACCAAAATGCTTCTCATGAACAGACAAAGAAGACTATGTGTGCAGACTAAAGAAGGCTCTATATGGACTAAAACAAGCTCCTCGTGCTTGGTACTCAAGGTTGGATAAGTACTTGCAAAAACAAGGCTTTAAGAGAGGAGGAGTAGACAAAAATATATACATAAAATCCCATGAAAATGAACTCCTAATTATTGTAGTATATGTTGATGACATTATGTTTGGAAGCAACAAAGATGAACTAGCAAAAGAATTTGCTGAGGAGATGAAATTAGAGTTTGAGATGTCTATGATTGGAGAGCTCAGTTTCTACTTAGGACTTCAAATTCAGCAAAATAACACAGGTACATTCATCTCACAGGAAAAATACTTAAAATAAATGTTGAAAAAGTTCAAAATGGAAGACTGCAAACCTGTTTCAACTCCCATGATCACGGGATGCAAGCTATGTGTTGATGATGGATCTGCTGATATATATCAAAGACTCTACAGAGCCATGATAGGAAGTATGTTGTACCTGACAGCATCAAGACCATACATCATGCTAGCAGTAGGACTTGTGGCTATATATCAAGCAGAACCAAAGAAAAATCATCTTCTAGCAGTCAAAAGAATATTTAGATATCTACAAGGAACTGTACAGTTTGGGCTATGGTATCCAGAAGGAAAAATCTTCACTTTGACAACATGCACAGATGTAGATTGGGCTAGCTGTGTGGATGACATGAAAAGCACAAGTGGAGGTGCATTCTATCTAGGAGAAAGTCTGGTGGCATGGCTAAGCAAGAAACAAACATCTATTTCTCTATCTATAGCAGAAGCATAATACATAGCAGCAGCAGCATGTTGCACACAAGTCATGTGGATGAAGAAAACCCTCCAAGACATGAAGGCAAGCATTGATGAGCCTATCTCTATCAAATGTGATAATACAAGTGCTATAATCATATCAAAAAATCTTGTGCTTCATTCAAAAACTAAACATATTCCAATCAAGTATCATTTTCTAAGAGAACAAGTAGCACAAAAGGTAGTGAAGCTGGAATATGTGCCAACAAAAGAACAAAAAGAAAATATATTTATCAAACCTCTTGCTAGAGGACCATTTGAGTATTTGAGAGATAGACTAGGGGTAGTATTTGTAGATGCTACTCTCTGATATGAAGAGATAGCATCGTTTCAGGGGGAGAAAAGAAACAAAAATATCATTCTAGGGGGAGCTCAACTAGCAAGGAAAGAATGAAACAGGTCCTCAAGATCATAGCAACATGGACGAGATTTAAAAGAACACTAGGAAATGAGCAACCCCCTTGCCATTGATTTCAAAGGGGGACGAAGAGTAGGCAACAGAAGAAAGGGTCCTAAAAGACAAGCAAAGGAAGCATATTTCCATCAATGCCAAAGTGGGGGACTGTTAGAAGTGTTGTCATTGATGGCAAAGGATAACAGCAGAAGAAAAGGAGAAGATAGCAGGGAACATTTATAGGGAGCATGAGAAGAATAGAGGGAGAGTTTATTTACATAGACAGGGCAGCAAAAAGAGAGGTGGAGATAGAGAAAGGAGGCAGAACCAAAGGAGGTAGAGCAACAGAGGTAGAGGCAGAGAATATAGAGGCAGAGATGAAATAGTCGAGCAGCAGAGGCAGAGGCAGAGCCGTTAACAAATAGTGAAATGATCAAGCAGAGATGGAACCCTGAGGGAAATGGAACCAAGCATTTAGCAATAAAAACCTAATGAAGTCAGGTATTAAACCTTGAGGTAGCGTTGAATTAACATATTAATGAAATAGGGTTCATATATTAAAGCGCTGAAGAAATAATAAATAAACCTTGAACAGAGTTTATATGTATATATGTATATAATGAAGGCGCGAAGTTGTTGTTGGAGTGGAGCCATGACTATAAGCAGAACCCCAAACATGAACAGTAAAACCGGAGGGCCACAAAACCAATGGGTTTGCGCATTGGTTGAAGTAGTAAGCTATATTCTCAAAACAAACGTGATATATGTCACTGATGGCCACGTGTCCTCGGGCGGTTTCCAAATACAAATTTTTTCACGTGAATTTGGAAAATTATGTGACAAGCACATAATTTGCGCGATATTGCGTGTCGACCGTTGGATGGGGGCCCAAAGCCCATTTGATGTACGAAAGCAGATTGACCGTCCGATCAAAGGTGAAAGTGTGGGGAAGAGAACCAAGGATGTGGGTCCTACATTTAGAGCTGCGAAGCCAAAGTATTATGTGAATGACTGTGTGTTCTGTCTTATGAAAGTTAATAAACAGGCGGAGGTTATAACTTATATTAATATATGTTGATATATATGATGGGCCGAATGCAGGTTGAACTACATGGTAAAGTGTTCACATATAAGTTAAATGTGTGGGTTTACTATAAGGCTCATAATAAATTGAATGAGGTCATTATATATGTCAATATAATATAATTTATATGCAAGTCACCAAAGGAGTGGTACATATGATATTCAGCATATAGTAGTACACTATGGGCCCGAGCGCTTTTACACTAAGTCAGGGTTTGATACCTATTGCAATGTTAATATGCTACATGGCTAAGGTTATACTGGGAAGTGGAAACATTAATCAAACTATGGAACCCGAGAGGTTATATATATATATATATATATATATATATATATATATATATATATATATATATATATATATATATATATATATATATATATATATATATATTAGTGTTGGGCTTATTTCTAAGTCCAAGACTTAATATAATGTTGACTGAAGATATTGTGTGTGTAGGGTAGGACCCCCCTACATAAAATTCCGAGAATCATAACCCAAGCTGGAGGATACATTAAAGTGGAAGCGGAAGCTTATATATATGTAGCGCGGTACATATGTTGCGCTTTATATGTAGCGCTCTATTGTTCGAGTTAATACAAACAAAGTCTTATATTGTGGGACCCTCACCAATCACATCGGAGAAAATTTGGCAGCGGAACATGTTAGCAAAAGATTGCAATTGCGATGAAGATGTGGACCTAATGGGCTTATGAACTATGATTCATACATGCTTAAGTTCTGACATCAAAGTAGGCCATCGCATCAGAAAGAAGCAGAACATCATAGCACTATATTGAAAGCTGCAATTGCGATGATTGCATCGGGTCCTTCACAAATGCATTAATTGTAATCGGAAGTATTCAGTTACGATTAATTGCATCGGCACAGTAAAGTGCAGTGAACAGTGAATCATTATATCAGAGTGATTTCATCGGAGCATCGGAACTCACAACTAAAAGTTGCGATTGCGATCAATCGAAATTGGAAGAATTCAGGAGGTGACTCATCGAATCAGAGAATAAAACAAGCTTGGTGGGTGGGCCCGAAAGGGAATTTTAAGTATTAAAAAGGTCTTTTATTTAATTTCTCCATGAATTTATTTGTGTAACATAAAGGGGTAGTTTATATGTTAAAAACACTTCATTATCATGTCGAGAGTTGAATTGCGATATATGAAAAGCATAGTTACATATATATATGTCAGTTACACTACGACAGTGAACAGGAGATCAAACAGAGCTGAAAAGGACAAACACAGTCACAAAAAAGACAAACATAGTGATCCAAAACTTACTACTTAAGTTGATTTTTAATCCTCATTGTAACTGAATGTATACGTTTTTTTTTATTGGTTTATATTGTTTGTGATGCATTGGCAAGTCTCCAGAAGAAAACAAAATTCCCACTGTAATATTAAAATTAGTACATACAACTATATTTTTCTAAGTGAGCTAGAAAATAAATGAGAAGGCAGAGGGCTAAGAGGTATGGCTATTCATTTCGAATTCCATGAGGAATACAAACATTCATAAGGAAATCTCTATAAATAATATCATCTTGATATGCATAGAGAGGTTAGAGAGAGTAAGGACAGAGAATGCAGAGTATGAAAATTGAGGCAGAAAGGATAAGGAAGAGAGGAGCATAAAGAGATGCTATAGAACAGAGCTGATATCTGAGGTAGATCAGCAAACATTTCTTTTGATAAATTGAGGAAGTTGGAGCTTCCCTATCAAGTTGAAGCTTGAGAGTTGTCAGTTGTAGCTAACTGAGGTTAGAGCCTCCTGTAGGTTGGTGCCTGCAGAAAAACAGTGGTGAGAGGGAGTTGGAGCTTGCCTTTGCATCACAACAATAATAAGATGTGTTTTTCTCCATTTATGGGTTTCCACTTATATCTTCTGTCTCTATGTGTGTTTCCTATGTGTTGATATGATCTACCTAATCTGCTTAATGTTTGCTACTCTCATAATAAGTTTGGTGTCACAATAATTTATTACTTGCTGCATCATATTAAGACTGTTTACAGATTAAAGTTGGTTATAAGATTAAGTTGTAAATAAGTTGATGAAAATTTTAAAAAGCTTATGTATGTGTTAAACGGATTCACCGCCCCTCTCAGTTTAACTAAGGATTCAAGATCCTAGATTTCGTGCATTGTCTTGAATATTTACTTAAGTAACTTGTTTATAACTTTAAATTAATCTTAGAAAGAGACAACATGCAGATCTAAACTAGTTCATTAGTTTCCCAAAACAATGATATCATAATTTCACAAGAAAAATAATATTTCAAGCCAAATTGTATGCCAATTTTTGAGATAGTTGGTGGTTCATGGGTGGTCACCCCTTAAAAGAGTATATTTCTGGGACATTAGAGAATCGAGAAATTGTCCATAATAGGGACTCATTCCATCTCCAAGTGGCTTGGGTTTTCGTTAAATATTCATAGGATTTTTTGAAAGTTGGTGTGTGGAGGTATATAGTTTTTTAGCAAATACAAACACAAGTCTTCAAGGATAACATATAATTGAACCATTGACCCATATAATGTCATATGGTTCTACAATTGTTTCCAAAATTTTTATTTTCAGACCATCTAGTGACACCACTTATTATTTTACTTCATAAAGGTTGCAGGTAATTTTTTTAAAAGAAAAGTGATGGGTGTGTTTGGAAATGACGCTAAAAACAAAAATATCCTCATGGAGGTCTGGTGGTATTATTTCCTAACAAACTGGCATGAGAATGATGATAATACCTCAAATTTCCCATGAATATATCCATCAAATTGGTTACAAATGAGTGATAAAATGACCAACCACAAGAATCTTCTGTAAATACCACCCCCATATTGGGTTATGAGACCACAGGGACGAAGGATGGTTGTTAGATTTATTTCTCATCCATCCCAACCCACAATACTAAAAAGAATAGCCACAACCAGACACCAACAATTCTTTCCCTCATTGAAAGCTTATTTAGGTATCTCACACAACGTTCAAATAGTGATAAACCTCTTCCACTTAGCAAAACACAACACAAGGTCATGATCTCCATTGAATCCATCCCCTCTAGTTCCACAGTGTTGGTATAAATAATTTGAGCTACTGGTTGCTCTTTGGGAATCCTTGAAATTCATATACCTTGGCTCATTGCAGTGATGAATCAGAGAAGTGGATATTGTGATTTCAAAGATACCTTAGCTCATTTCCCGTTAACATTGATTTAAACAAGTGAGCAATGAGATTCCATGTTTCTTACTCTACAACTCTCTCTTCAAACACAATGTCTTCCTTTCACTTTTGCCACAACCCCTCTAGCTTGGCACAGACACACATCTTTCAAGATCACTGGCTTCTTGAGTTGGTTATATGGAATTTCATCTATGGAGGAATGTGTTATCTCAATGTGAGGAAGAATGTAAGAATGATAAGGAAATAACCTCTCCAAGAAAAAGTATATGTTATGTCTCCCATGCATGAGGATCATGTGTCTTCCATATAACATTTTTAGTTTGGACTTGGAACATATGATCAACAGGATAGGTGAAAGAGATTTTAATATAACATGGTTCAAAGAGGTACCCCAGGGGCATCACAGGGCCTCAATGATATATTGGGTTAGAAGAGGTACCCCAACCCTTGATAGGAAATCCCATGTGATATTGTCATATGGGGTTTCAATATAACTCATGCTAGATTTGTAGGCAACTCCCTTCTACCAGCTCCATGTAGATGGCCATATTTTCCATATAGAGAAACATCCCCTAGACCGAATCCATCTCTTTTACCCAGCTTTCCATCCAAAGTTTGAGATGGTAGGATAACTTCCCTTTCAACTTTAGAGGAATAGCCTCTGTTTGATAGTGGGAATTTGATGCATTAAGGCTTTTCATGTACTTGGCTCCAAAGCTTTGTATCTATTCTTCTTAGAATTTTTATAGTCATTCTTAGATAATTTTAAAGTAGGACCGATTCTTGATTTTATAAGGGTGGCCTTTGAAATCCCACTTTGTACCGCCACTTATGAATTGTGCAGTCTTGTTGATGTAATTTTGGTCATTTTTTGGATGTTAAGTAACCTATATTACCTTCTCAAGGACACTCTTTACTCTGCCACTCTTGGATTAAGCTCTTGTGTTGCTCCTCAAGCAATTTTTTTGGAGGTTATTATATTATTTATTATACTTTGGTTTTATAACAGTTAAGCATAACATCAAAACCTATCCTGCCTGCCATTTGGATTCATGACCTTTCAATAGTGGGGCTTTTTCCTTGGGATTTGAGCTAACAAAATTTGAAAATCATGTTCACATTCTACAGTATGGGGTCATTACAATTCAACCCTCTTGGATTGACAGAATTCCCATAAACCACTGCATTGGAAATAATAAATGATTTAGTATTTTATAATCTAGGGGTTAAAACTGAAATCTTGAATTATCTAGGTCAGAAATTCACTTACAAACACTGATGGGGGGCATTTTCTGTCTCGATTGTTGGAAATATCTTGAAAAAACAAAATTTACATTGTTGTTGGTCATCTTTATTTGTGATTTAGTATCATCTATTTTGCTTCATTAGAATTAATTCCATTTTGTACTGGCGGATAATTGAACACATTGTTTTTTCCAATGTATTGTAGTCTTAAAGTGAACTAATTACTGTATTATTGTTTGGTGTTCACTTCTGAAAAGAGATACTCTTACTATGATAAGTTTCAAATTTTTTTTTATTTGTTGGTTGCTATCATGTTTTGAGTGCAGACTTGTGAAATTCCAAATCGCATGTCGCTTTATGTGAAGGGGATATATATATATATATATATATATCATTAATTTATTTTTTTCCCTCTGGTTCCCTAGAGATCTGTGTCACATTTGCGCAAAAGTTTAGATATCTTTCAGATATCTAAAATTTCTAGTTTTTAGTTTGAATATTTACGTGATAAAGGAAAGACAAAGGTCCTAATTATAAAAATTTACCCAACAAAAACAACATTGAGATTTTTCTTTCATTCAACCTGTAACATATTGCATCGCTCTTCAGCAATGCTCTTCTTCCATATGCTATCCACTTATGGCATTTCCTTTGCAATATTTGGTGCATTTGCGAGTTATAGGTCATTTGTAGGTTATAAATGTCTTCGGAGTTTCAATTATAATTGAGTATTCAACTAAACATATTGAGTCTCTTATACGTAACTATTTTTCCCTCCACCCACTTTCCGTAACTTTCATAACCATTAGCTAGAGACCTTCAAATTTGATGATGTTTTGTTTGTTTAGTAAAAGATTGTCGAGACTTTAATTTATTGAAAGTTGTATAATTTACAATCTATAAAGTTTCAAGATATAATTTTTAAAATTATAATTCTTTAAAGGGTGCTAGCTCAATGGAAGAGCACCTGCTTCACAAGTAGGAGGTTGGTGGTTCGATTCTATCGTTCCCTGATATTTATATGGAATGACGATGATCAGTTTTTGGTGACAGAGGCTCTTTTGACCATCACCAATGAGCTTATGGTGACATTTTTCGACCCACACAAAAATATGAAATGGTGATGGTCAACGAATGCCACCATATATACACATCAATAGTGATGACCAAGAAATGTCTGTCACCATAAATTGTTGTTGCTAAAATGAAATGGTGAGGGTCATTGTTTGTCATGATAGTCATTATTCGTGACAGACCTTGACGTCACCATTCAGCTTATGATGACACTTTTTGACCCTCACCAAATATGAAATGATGACGGTCAACGAACGTCGCCATATATATATGCACCAATAGTGATGGCCATGAAAGGTCCATCACAAAAAAATGTTGTTATTCATATGAAATGGTGATGGTCATTATTTGTCATTATAATCAGTATTGTGACAGACCTTGAATGTCTCCACAGCACTACTTTCGGCGACACCACCTTTGGTGACGTTCACTTTTTTGGTGACATAGGCTATTGTCCATCACCATGCTCATATGAAATAGTGACGATCACTATCCATCATTATAAATCATTATTGGTGACGGATCTTGAATGTCACCACAACACCTATACTTTCAACGATGCCACCTTTGGTGACGTTCAGGTTTTGGTGACAAAGGTTCTTTTGACCCTCACCAATGAGCTTATGGTGGAATTTTTTTCCCCTCACCAATGTCCTTTTTTCTTGTAGTGCTGGGAGGGGCAATGATGATGTGGAGCAGCACTGGTACCTCCGCGAAGCCATATGGAGGGCTCGGCAGACACTAGAGGTAGTTAAGTTAATCGAATTTCAAACTACTCTAAGGGAGAGAGCTCTTCGCTAGTTTATCAAATGGTCTGAAGCTCATCCAACTGCAGTGATAGACGATGTAAAGAGGAAATTTGTAAAAGAGTTCAAGTTACCTTAAACAGATCAGCAGGGTTTATCCGAAATGTGGGAGATTAAAAAACGAGGAGGTGAAATTGCATGGAACTTATTGAGAAGATTCAAGGATGCAGTTGGGAAATTAAGCTACCTAATTTATCCGAATCATCAAAGAGATTGGTTTATCAAGGATCTTCTTCCATTGAGAAGAACTCCCTTAACCCAACAAAAGATCAATACATTGCAAGATGCATTAGAACAAGCCATGAAGACAGAGGCCATGGCAGGGTATCCGCAGGAGTTTAAAGGAGGAGCATCTGCTCAAGACCCTTCCATATTGGGGTTACAGCATCAGATAGCTAGTCTAGTAGAAAATTTGAATGATATTTAGCCAATGTGACCACCAAGACCCAATGTATGGTGTACACACTGTCTGATGGAGGGACATGTGGTCACTAAATGTCCAAGGTTGTGGGGACATAACATTGGGGCTTCAGCAGTGGGAGCACAAGGGACTCCACCAAGAGGAGGAGTTGCACATGTAAACACCGAAGGGCTATATCCACCGCAACCCCTCTTCCCAAGGTTCCCTATGCAACGAAATCAGGCTGCAACCGAATACTGTGAGATATGTAAAACCATGGGTCATCCACCTCGCCTATGCCCGATTTTGCAGAAGTACTCTAACATTCCAAACAACATATATTTTGAGTTCTGTGCTTCCACAATGCACAATACAAAACAATGTTGATCACTAGATGCACTGGCGGAACGATTGGATAGACCATCTTATAGAGTAAATGAGGCTCCCAGGGGACGAGGAGGAGGCATGAGAGGAGGCCGAGGTGGAGGAAGAGGACTGGTAAGATGTTACAATTGTGACCAAGAAGGCCATGTGGCCAGGGAATGTCCACTTCCCAGAAGACCTTGGTGTTCCCAGTGCCGGGTTAATACGCACACCATTGAAGACTGCCCCGAATTGATCAAAAGATGGGAAGAAAGGGTCATACAGAGAGGAGAAAATATGGTAAATGCATGCCAATAATAGTAGAGGCTCAAGCTATGCAGAATGTAGCCATCATAACACGGGGGGGGAAAGAGAACCGGGGAATATGCACAGAACACATACCCGATTAAGCTGGTAGAGCCAACATCTCCAAATCTATTGTTCAAGCCAGATAAACAGAATAAATACTTTAAAGAAGCAGTGGAAACATTTTCCCAACTTGGGGGGAGAAAAGGCATTGAGCTACCACAACCCAGAGTAGACAAGGAGAACCGAGCTAGTACAAGAACTATGATTGAAGAATGGTTTCGACTATTTCTAAAAATTGTTAGCAATGCACCAATGCTGGAACAATTGAAACAGAATCTGGAAATGGTGGTGTAGGGGACCACAAAACCAGCAGAATCAAATGACGCAACACATAAATACATATGGAGAGTCAAAAGAAATAAGAGGACAATAGGGAAAGAATTTTGTATAAACGCTCAAGTAGTGGGATTCCAAATTGAAGACATAATGTTTGACCTAGGGTCATATGTCAACATTTTTCCAAGAAAGACATGGGAAGCATTGGGAAGACTGAAGCTGACATATTCACCAATCCAACTCCGCATGGCTACCAGTACTGCATTTTTCCCATAGGTAGACTAGAGGAGGTCGAATTCGATGTTGTGAGGGTGAAGACATACACAGAATTCGAGGTGATAAACATTATGGGGGATAAGGATCCCTATCCAGCCTTATTGGGGATATATTGGGCTTTTGAAAACTATGTTGTGATAGATTTGAAGAAATAATTAATGATTTTTGAAGATGGATAAGTCAAGGTCACCCAGCCATTCAACCCATATCAAGGTCCCCGATACACAGAGTCTATCGACAATAGAGAAGATGCTCAGCTTCTTGATCATATTTATCAAATGACCATAGGGAAAGGGAAGACTATATCAACCCAACAACGGGGGGATCTGTGAGTTGGAGAAGTGTTCAAATCTCAAACTTAGGCTTAGAGATAGCATGGAATGATTGGCAGCAGGGGGGATACGAGACCAATGCAAGAAGCTACGCTACCATTAGAAGAATCAAATGGATCGGAACCGAGGTAAGAGAATATCCTACTCTGTCAAATATGAATGTTTTGAATACCTTTATTGCCAGGATAGAGGACACAATATTAGTGGACCATAGGGTCCCAGTCATGGATATGGCTTTACAATCCACATCCGCAAGATGGTGGAGCAACCACTGCAACTCTCTGTCACGATGGGACGGAATTGCAACAGCATTGAAGGCCAGATTCAAGGAAGAGGGAGGACCAAAATTTACTGGAAGGTACCAAGGGGATTCCAACCTTGGCAGCCATTTACAATATTGTGAGGATCAATGGAAGATAGTAGGATACCCAGAAGAACTATGGGTACACAATTTTGTACATTCACTAGATTTCATTCTGCAGGTCTAGTACCTTACTGAAGAAAAGAAAAGAGGGACCAGTACATGGCAGGAAGTTGCGGATAATTTTAGGCAATGCTTTTCCTTTGAAGGAGAAATGGAACCAGTCACACAGGCATTGCAGGCCATTAAAAAAATACTATGTTTTCTAGATATTGAGGAGGATGAAGAAAACCCAATCCCGAAACAAAGAATCAAGAAATCGGTAGCATACCAAAAGGTAAACAGTGAGATGGATGATGATGATATAGAAGATCTTCGACATCTATATTTTGAAGAAAAAGAGGGGGAGTGATATATCCAAGAAGAACCCGCAATGGAAGGAATTCATCTGCTACCATTGAAAACCAGAAAGCTGAACATCGGAACACCAAAAAAAAAGCAAACTTGCATCAATTGGTGACTACTGGGATGAGGAAAAAACTAAGGAGATATTTAATCTGTTACAGGAATACGAAGACCTGTTCCCATACTTAGTAGCAGAGCTGAAAGGAATCAAAGGAGACTTGGGGGAGATGCGTATAAAATTGAAGCCTGATGCAAGACCAGTAAAATGCAGACCATGTCGATTGAATCCGAGAGTGAAAGAGAAGGTAAAAGACGAAATTGATAAAATTTTGAAATCATGATTGATATTCCCAGTGGAAGAAGCAGAATGGGTAAGTCCAATAGTCATACAGAGCAAGAAGGAAAAGTATAAAATTTGATTCTGTGTTGACTACAAGAGCTTGAACAATGCATGCATACATGACCCATTCCCCACTCCGTTTAGTGACGAGGTTCTCGACAATGTTGCGAGGAATGAAGCTTATTCCTTTACGGACGGGTTCTCGGGATACCACCATGTAAGGGTAGCTGAAGAGGATAAGAAGAAGACAAATTTTACAACTAAATGGGGCTCCTTTGCATATCATGTAATGCCATTCGGGTTGAAAAATGCACCGACAGTATTTTCAAGGATTGTTATAGCAGCGTTTCGGGAATATATCCATAAATTCCTAGAAGTCTATTTGGACGACTGGACAGTCTACAGCCTGTTAAAGAACCATGCAACGTTGTTAAGAATAATGTTTGACAGATGTAGGCAACTCCAGATTTCATTAAACCTCAATAAATGCATCTTTGCAGTGCCTTTTGGGACGCTACTAGGGCATGTTGTCTGCAAACAAGGGGTTTGCGTGGATCCGAAAAAAGTGGCAGTTATAATCAACATTGAGGCACCAGAAACCATGAAGTAGTTAAGGTCGTTTCTAGGTCACACCGACTACTATAGGCAATTCATCCGCAACTATGCGAAGATAAAAACCCAATTGGAGAAGTTGTTGCGGAAATAAGAGAAATTTAGTTGGATAGAAGACTGTACCATGGCCTTGAATACACTAAAGGAAAAATTTGTGAGTGCACCCATATTAGCTCCGCTCAGAGCAGTTCTGGCTCAACTAGGAGATACTTCAGTGGATCACCCAGTTTATTTTGCAAGCTAGAAATTATTAACAGTTGAAAGGAATTACACCACAATAGAATGAGAGGCTCTAGCAATGGTGTACTCCCTTCAAAATTTTCGGCATTACCTATTAGGAAGGACATTTAAATTCTTCACGGACCATTTAGCATTAAAGTACTTAGTCAACAAACCGGTCCTGGAAGGAAGAATTTGTAGATAGCTCTTATTGTTTCAAGAGTTCACCTTTGAGGTGATAGTAAAACCAGGAAGACTGAACGTGGGTCCTGACCATTTATCAAGATTAGAGAAAGAAGAAAATGGAGGGTCCCTGGACGATCAGTTACCAGATGCTGATCTTTTAATAGTAGAAGCCATCCCGAACTACTTAAATCAGATCGCAACTTATTTGACGATGAGATAGTGCCCGACTGAATATACAGTAGCCCAGAAAAGACATATGATAGTCAGAGCAGCAGAATATCAGATAATAGTGGGACATCTCTACAAAATGGGGTTACACCATGTCTTAAGAAGATGCATTCTGGATCATGAAAGGGAAGGAATACTATGGGAATGCCACTGTGGAGTTGTGGGAGGACATGTTGGTGCAAAACCCATTGCGAGGAAAATACTACAAGCAGGCTTATGGTGGCCCACAGTACACATGGACAGTAAAGCATTTGTAAAAAAATGTGATGTGTGCTAGAGGATAGGATGCCCATCACACAAAGACGAGGTACCACTTCACCCAGTAAAAGCATTGCAGCTGTTTGAGAAGTGGGTCGTTGATTTTATAGGACCGATAGCACCTATCGCAAGACACTCACAAGCCAGGTACATCATTACCACAACATAATATCTAACCAAGTGGGAAGAAGTAGTACCAGTAAAGAATTGCATAGCTAACACAACAGCTCGGTTCATATTTGAAAATATCATCAGCAGATTTGGTTGCCCCAAAAGTTTGACCAGCGACCAAGGTACACATTTTATCAATGCAATGATCAAAACTCTGCTAGAAAATTTCATGGTACAACATCATAAAAGCATTATGTACCATAATCATGCAAGCAGTATAGTAGAAGCATTTAATAAGATTCTTGAAAAGGGACTAACGAAGATTTGCAACGCTGAATGAGACGATTGGGATGAGCGCGTGCCAGCAACATTGTGGGCGTACAGGACAACTGTCAAAAACTAAACAACCAAACTCTATTCCAGCTGGTGTACGGGAGGGAAGCAGTAGTACCGGCTGAATTTGTAATACCAAGCCTACTAATTGCATCAACACTACAACTATCAGAGGAATATTCATTGAAAGAACAAGTAAAAGAACTACAAGATCTTGAAGAGGACAGGTTTTTAGCGGATTTTCATCAAACTATCCAGAAAGACAGACAGAAAGCCTGGCATGACCACCATATAAAGCGCAAAACGTTCACGGTCAGAGGAAAAGCTCTACTGTATGACAACAAGTTCCAGAAGTTCCCATGTAAAATTAAAATGCATTGGCTGGTACTGTACCATGTGATTGAAATCCGAGAATTAGGAGCAATTCGATTAGCACAACTGGATGACCAAATATTACCAGGATGGGTGAATGGCGCACACCTAAAGCCTTATCACGAGTAAGTTTTAGTATTTTATCTTGAATAACTCTCACAACTAAGAGGAGCCAGTAGGGTAGAATAGAGTAGGAAGAGTCAATAACTCTCTCGCACCCAAGAAGATACTAGATAAGAATCCCAATAAATAAAACTCCAATAACAGAGAAAACTCATAGTTGCGATGCGGAGACCGCAACGCAACCGATTGTGGTCAGGGGAGGGTAGTGTCTAGTGTGTCATCCATGTCAGAGAACAAACGTGTCGAATATAATTCCATCATCATGACTCATTGTACCTATGTCAGTCCGTAGGATTACCGAGATTTGAGAAGTATTTGCTATAATTAGTATCCTCCATACCACAATAAATTTTCTGTATTAGGCCATAATCGTTACCCATCATGTCCACCCAATTCCCAAAGCCACAGTCAGCTATGTCAGAACCCAACTCATCGCGGTAACTAATCACACGATTATAGCTATTGGGGAGGCAGGAAAAATTAATTAGTTATGGGGTCTTATCAACCTCATGCGTGTCGGTTACTTACATAACCTGCATGAAAGAAAGCACGAGAATGTCGGAGAATTCCAAGTTAGAACCAAAAGCAACAGCAACAGCGAGTGAAACTTCATCAAAAGAAGTCCAGAGAGAGCACCCAGAGGTAAGAATTTGGAAAGAAAGAGCAAGATTAGCTTTGCGAGTGTACCAAAGAAGAGTAAAAATGACCAAGGTAACAACAACAGTCATTGAGCAGGAGCTGGTGGGGAAATACAATAACGCGTCATTGATCGACAGAGACGTTACGAATTCTTTCCAATTCCCAGCAATGAAGAAACAATTCTATATGAAAAATTTTGCCACTAAAGCAGGAGAAGAAGTGGCAAGAGTACTCCCAGACTTCAGAGTTATCCAGCAATCAACCATACTGAACCTCAGAAATCTTCCAGTGTTCAGAACCATAAGGGCTATGATGCAGTGTACGAAATTCCTGCTGATAAGGATCCATAACGAGTCACTGTGGCTAGGAAGAGAAATACCAATCCATGCTTAAGATATTCATAGGCTGACGGGACTATCAGAAGAAGGTAGAGACATCTCCATAACATTCCAAAATGTCTCAAATAGGAGAAGAAGAGGGGAGATGGCGACTATTATAAGAAATATGATACTAAGAGAGGAGGAAAGGGGGCAAAGATAGACCTTATAAACAAGCCAATAGTCAAACTCGCCTGTTATCTGATTGTGAGTAAAACCATGAGGCATTATACAAAGGGTGAGTGTACACTTGATACCATCTCAGTTGCAGAGCACTGCCTCCACGGGACATAATTAAATTGGTGTTTGTTTCTGCTGAACGAGCTATTTGAAGCTTGCGAGGATAACTACAAGACAGCCATTGGGTTCATCTATGGTTACCTTATCATGGCATTTGCGATGTGGAAATGGAATTTCCCGGGAATCAGACAGCCTGTGGAACTCACAAAAGGTCAGTCGTTGGCAATGAAATTCACACCCTGGAAGGTGTCAAGAGACCCCAACACCAAGGAGGTGAATGAAGAGGCATTCAAGTTCTCATACAGCCAGATGGTTGACATAGTAGTGAGATAAAAAATAATCCCAAAGAGTTTTCTGGATAATTATTTTGCGTAGATATGGTTTGGAGTCACCCACAGACAAACCTACATATGACCCACAAGCGTGGCGGAAATGACATTGAAAATGAGATCGTTGAAGTTTCAAATTGATGAGAGAGCATTCCACACTGAAGTATGTTCCTTGCCAAGGGTGGGAATGGAGGTCAGAAGCAAGGTCTATCACTATTCATTCGATGGAATGTTGTCGAAACCACTGCCAGGGGAAACACCAGATGAAATAATGGCCAGCGTGTTACAACTGCAGCTGACACCCATCATCGAGGAGCTAAACATGAAGGTACAGGCTTTAATCAGGTAATTCAAACTCTAACCATTGATTCTCCTTTGCTTCCCACTTTTTCAGATTTTCAGGCCTCCAATTCTCCATCTTCTTCCATAATGGCGCCCATAGTCATGACCATACCGCCCAACTTGTTTAACTCACCACTAGCAACCACCATAGTTCCAATCAAAAAGAACAAAGCACCTAAGCCACCAATAGCTACACCGAAGGCCAAAAAGGAAAAATTTGTAGTGTCTAGCCAGGTCGTTGATCTCACTGGGGAGGATCAAACGCAACCCTCAGATACGGGAGCCCCAATTTAGAAGGAGCCAAAGATAGCCACCCAGGTAAATTTGGAGCTACCTATGTTCAACCCCTACTCGTTTTAAAATAATCATACATCTCCGCCTCCCACTCACCAGTAATCACCTTACACATCATTCACTTCAAAAGACCATTCCACTCGAATGCCATCCACTTCAATCACCATCTCAGACCCAGTCAGATCAAAGGGTAAAACAAATGGAGACCATGAGGCAGAACTTAACTCCAGTACAACATTTGTACCTGAGGTTAACCAACCCCTGGTTGAATAGAGCACTTTTCAGGACCTTTTAAGCCGACGAAGATCCTTCAGTGCAGATACAACACCCTCGCCCAAGGAGCTGAACCCATTTCAACAAGAAAACTTACTACTACATCAGATTCAGCCTACCCCAAGCATGAGTAACCCAATCAATCTGTCGCCGCAACCGACGCAACCCACATCACCATAGGAATACTCATCCAGGTCAATAGCCAGCGGTCAACCGCTCAGGGAGAGGTTTCCTAATAAGGATATGTCTGGGGCTGAGAGTATGGAGACTTGGGGAGAAGATCAGTTATACAGTTTCATTTAGCGCGCAGCACAACAGGTCGAAGGGCTCCACAACGATCCAGCAAAGGTTTGAGCAGCAACAACTACAAGTCAGTGTGCTCATTGAAGAGCGTGACCAATTGAAAGTAGATAAAGACAGCTTACAGAAACAGCTGGAGAAGGTGACAAAGATTTTCAAGGATCTCTAGCCAATAGTAATGGCTCACAATGACCAGATACCGGTTGACATTTCGGCTGGCACGCTGGTCGAGAAATCCATTCATGTCAGGATAGAATGTTTGAATCTCAGCCGGGAAAATCAAGAACTGAAAGCAGAACTAGCAACCAAACCAGTGCTGCCAGACCCCACAATCATTTACATAGAGAAAATCATGGAAAGATAGAACCAAGTAACTAGGATGCAGGAAACTCTGAGCACCACGGTGAAGGAAGCTTACGACCTTCTGAAACATCTACACGAGTGTTCAACCTTGTTGATTATGAAGGCACAGTTGATCTCAGCACATCTACAATAGGTATCAAAATAGATTCAGGAGGCCACAGACCCCGATGGCCTTAACCTCTTATACAACCAGGCGGAGGAGATGGAGACTAAGATACAAAAAATTGAAGAACATTCAGCAGCAATTAAACTGGTCCTCCGAGAATTAAGGAAACCCATAAAGCTCGCTGCGCAAACAATACAGCAAATGGCCGCGGAGGCCGATAGCAAAGTTAAGGAAGTATTCAGCAAGTTGTCGGTCGTCTCAGGAGAAAAGGAGGCAAAACAAGTCACCACAAAAACATACCTGCTTATGAATGGATGGCGACAGGCCATTGTCGATTTCACCGAACTCAGGTCATCCGCGTTGGCAAAGGTCCTCAAGTTAGGGCCCTTGTTTGGATAAGGAGAAATAACGGAGGAGACAGGGCCAGCCACGGAGGTAAGTGAACCTATGGAGACTGAGGCAGGGAAAATATTGACTTAGGACGAGTCAACAGGATTTGGTCAGGGCCTGTTGGGGCCCTTGTTTTGAAATATAATGATTTTTGAGTTGTGGGTAATAGGTGGCAGAGTGAAACCACGGTAGACATAGAGCTGTCACGATTGCGAAGAACTGGAGAACAGGTTGCGCGGCAGTGGAGGAAGCTAGCACAGATGGAAAAAAAGAGCAACAATAACAAACATCGGAACTCCTAGTGATCAGGGAGAAGCAGCAAATATCAGAGCGAAAAAGAAGGGAGAACTGACAGTCGCATTGGCAAAGGAAAAAACAGGCAATCGGCCAGCGTAGAGAGGAGGTTGTTGCAGTGGAGAGCAGGGGAAGGGAGCTGCAGGAGAGCTCTGTTCATTATGTTTGTTCAGTTCATTCTATTCTATTCCATTTGATGGTATTGTAATCAATCCTGTTGGGATCGCTCAGAGAAGCTATGTAATTTTCTTCTAGTGTTAATGAAATATACTCTTATCTGGGTTTGATGTCGGTAATCCTGTGATGTGTATTTTATTTAGATAAATGTATTGGCCGCATTAAAATTTGCTTTTTCATCCTGAACATGTTCATGAGTAATATCTTGTGCAAGGTAGTTAAACCTGTTGGAGCACTCAGTTCCGTCTATTTTATTCTATAGTCGTGTTGGGTCAATATCTAATCTTTTCCTAACCTCACTAAGGTCATGGCATGCCTTGGGTGAGACTCTCTGCTCTTAGGAGTAGAGTGAAAATGCATGTGTTATGCTAGACTACAGCGGAATCCTTGTTGGCCTCTATCCTGAACCTAGGTCTTGCTCAAAGACCTTCTTCCTCGCCAACACTCGCTTTGATTGGTTTGGATTCCTCTATTTGTCAACATAACACTACTAATTTTACAACCACTGCATCCACCGTGTCTCAGTCTCCACCTCCAGTTTTAGACGAAAAGCCTCCTCTTCCAAAGGACGAAGATGCCAAAGAAGTTCTTCTTTCATAAACCTTGAAGACAAGTTGTTACGATGTCAATAATAGCATCAATGCCCACCCTTTTAACTTACGGACTTTACGTTTGAAGAGAAATACATAAATGTAATGTTTGAAGAGCAATACATAAATGTAACTGGATATTGTCGTTCATTTTCTGTAGTTGTAGCTATCTTGCATGATTAATGTGAGAGTCATTACTTATAAGTTAAATATTCAATTAAATCACATAAAACTCTACACACTACACTCTATACGCTATCTATACTAACTTGGTTATAAAAAAAACCAATTTCTTTATCCAAACAAATCTCCAAACCTATAATTTTTTTAAATAAAATAATTTAAATTTATAAGTTAAATATTCAATTAAATCACATAACATACCACATATTTTTCTTCTATTTTACAACATATAATGCAATTACTAATTTTCATTTTCTTTTAATTTTTTATTTTGACAACATCCTTACACATCTCCCCATACTAATAAAATACTACTTCTCCCCCCACAATAAATGAACAAATTTAAACAATTATATACAAACATAATTATACTTTCTTTAATTATATTTCTCTTTCAAACAGATCACACCGTAGACAACAACCTTCATGGCCACAATAATAGCACCAACATACATGCATGAATGTGCACCAAATCCGCATGGTGCATGCTCACCTTTTTAATGACAAAATATGTGCTTGAACATGGTGCATGCTCACCTTTTTAATGACAAAATACATGCCTGAATGATTGTTTCTTAATTTCTTCATATTCATAAATCAATTTCAACTTTTTCGAAGTGCGCGTGAGTGTGACCTTCATGGCCACAATAATAGCAGCAACATACATGCATGAATGTGCACCAAATCCGCATGGTGCATGCTCACCTTTTTAATAACAAAATATGTGCTTGAACATGGTGCATGCTCACCTTTTTAATGACAAAATACATGCCTGAATGATTGTTTCTTAATTTCTTCTTATTCATAAATCAATTTCAACTTTTTCTAAGTGCGCGTGAGTGTGATCAGTGGCACTTAGAAATCTGTGCTGTGATTTATCTTTATCAGAAAATGAAATATTAAATCAATTTCAACTTTTTCCAAGGGAGTTGTCTACCGAGGTCGCGTTTTGGTTCGGATGGCAGAAATCTGTTGGAATCTGGTCAATTAAATTTTAAACAATCAAGTAGTTGCAGTGATTGGAATCCATTTTTTATAGTGGAAATGGATTCAGCACTATCAAAAACTCCTGGGGCACTCAAAATACTAATGTTTAACAACTGTGAACAAGATTCTAGAAAATCTTTGCCAAATTTTCTGAAAATCGTTACAGATTCCGAGTCAAAACACGGCCTCGGTAGACTACGCATTTTCTAAGTGCGGGTGAGTGTGAATAGCACTTAGAAATCTGTGCTGTGATTTATTTTTTGAGAAAATGAAATATTAACATAATAATGATTATATTTTAATTGAGAGTTGAGAAGTTCATTTTACATTATGATGTTTTAATATGAGAAGATATGTAGGTTTGTTGGTTTATTAATTTTTTTAAAATTAAAAATTATGTTAGTATTTATTATAAAGCTAAAAATAAATAGTGAATATTATATTTATTATATTTAATTAAAATTTTAAGTTAAACAATAAAAAAATAACACATTATATTTTATTCTCTAAAATATTTTTTATGATTAAAATATTTATTTAATATTATATATATTATATTTAACATTAAAAAATATAATTTAAACAATAAAAAATAACATTTTATATTTTACAGACTTGCAAATTTTTATCTCTCAATTTAATATGTGAATACTTCAGATAAATCTATTCTAGTCTTACAAATTCTTCATATTAAATCGTATATGAATTACAAATTACATTATATCTTTAAGATCCATCCGTGGATATATATGATCCCAGCGTTTTGGCTATGGATTGTAACATTATTTCACTCAAGCAACTGCTGCAGCTACTTATTCTTCAATCAAACTTAACTATCGACTTACTTATATAACAAAATATCACTGATTGATCTATTCCAAGGTAGCAAAAATTTAACTTTGGTTTGATGCAGGCAATAGAAGGTACTGATTTTTCACCATCCATTCCAAATCCCATTGCCTGCTACCAATGTTTCTTAGCGTCCAGTATGCCCATCCGAAAGAAGCTTCACCGTATACTTGTAACTGTGCAGCTCCGTACCTTTGATAATCCGAGTGTGTCGCATTGTTCAGGTCCCATTCGTCCACCCATTCCCCTACATAAAATCACAAATAGTTATGTAACACAATTTTGCCCCTTTTGTATATGGAAAGAATGATACTAGTGCATGATTAAATTCATGGGAGGGCTGCACTAAAGCAGTTAAATGCACGGATTTTTCATATTTACCAACAAAAATGAGAGGACCATTGGCCGAGACGAGGCTGTGCAGAGTTTGAGCTCTTGTGGTTTTGATATAGTCGATGTTCTGCTGAACTGTCATATTTCCGAAAGTGGCGTCATCGAAGAGATTGTAGTAATGCACATCCACAATGGTGCGGGATAAGCCGTTGTTCATGTGAAACAACTCTTTTGGATCAGCAGGGCCGATTCTGTTGCACATTATCACATAAGCCGAGGACGAATACTTTCGAACGATGTGATAACCCCGTGAGTAGTAATCAGTCAAATTCTTCAAACTTACTCCAGGAGACCGTGGCTCATTCAATAGTTCAAGGCCCAAAAGGGCAGGGTGTGGAGCATATCTGTCAATTACACAAGCAATTTTTTAAAGTTTGCTATCGAAATGATTGATTGAAAAAGAAGGGTTTTTTTTCTACTATATCCAGAAATATAGTTATTCTATGTAGCAATTTTTGTTATGCCATGTCAAAATCTATCGAAATGAATTACTGCTATAGGAAGTTGTTGTACCTCGCAGCAAGAAAATCAATGACAGATAGACTCTTGTCGATGTTCTCTTGCGACTCAGGCCATTCTATAAATCCATCTCTGGTGCCGCTGTGCTCATCGCCATTTTGTGAGCCTGGAGCAGCATGGAGATCGATAATCACCTTAATGCCGTGCTTCCTGCACCATGGTTTCCACAAAGTCAATTAAGCTATATATATAGTCCATTATCTTGGCTTCTGTTTGTTTTCTATTTATATGATTGAAAATTGTGGCCAGTTTTCACTTACTGTGCCCACGAGAAGGCTTTGTCGAGACAAGCTAGAGATCCTCCAACAAAAGGAGCAGGAGGTTTTGGATCACTAGCAATCCACCATCCAACTGGAACTCTGGCAGCATTTATCCCGTGCTTGGACATGAAAACAAAATCACCCTCTGTAATGAAAGTGTTTCGATGTTCCTGAGAGAACAAAAAGTAAAATCATGAGCTGCCCCATTTGGTACTGTTTCTCAACAGAGTAGAGTAAGATGGTTTAGTAGGAATTGCCTATTACATTCAAGACTTGTCTAGCTTTCTTGGGTCCATAACCGTTTGAGATTTGAAACTCCCCCTGCAACGTCCTTACGATGGTCATCTCGAAAGTTGCAGCATTATCGTCGTCCCAACAAGGCTCCCCTTCAAAATCGGCAATCAGCTGATCCTTAGATTGTGCCTGCGTGTGTTGAATATTAACAAAAAATATATATGAAGTTAATGGTTGAACATAAATCTGAAATTAATGTTTATCGGTTTTTTTGTTCGACTCTATCAAATTTAAACCCATCCCTTGTGGTCTTACTATCTACAAGATGCCTTTTGGCTTCTGGTTAAAGCAATTGAACAAACTCTGATCCTACTTTTACATATACAACAGTGCTCCTTGCAAAAGTTCTAAAAGATGAGGATCCTAGAAATCTCTGATAGCATACCTGCATGTACATTCCATTGAAGGCTTTGATATGCACAATATTAGGATTGGCTGGGTTTCTTATGATCTGAAATGTTTCCCAGCTCTCAGGTGTGGTGGCTACGGCATTCACAATACCCCCTCCTCCATTATGGGCTCCTACAAACTGCTTATTGAAGACTCTAAGTTGGTAGCAGCCATCTCTCACACGCCATGACTGCAACAGTACAAAAGTCGCTTTCAGAATTCATCATCAAAGAAGCAAACGGTAGGAGCACAAATTAATTTGTCAACAAACACATACGCTGAAAGTTTCCCAACCCGAGGGATTAGTTCTGTTTACTGCCATGATTGTCCCCCCTCCATCTTCTGCAACCACGTAGGTTCCCAATTTCATCGATTTTAACTGGATCTGCGTCCCATCCTGACGAAATCAAACATTAAAATCGAATTAAGCATAAACAACTCCAGCTTCTGATTGAACGAACAACCGATGGCATTGCAAAGTCCAATAGGAGCACAAGAGAACCAATACCAGCAGATCCTTGTCAGGAATCCCCTCAAAGAGCGATGGTTTGATCCATCCTTCGATAACAAGCCACCCTCCCAAATTTACAGAATGATATTTCTGCATGTCGGTGGTAAGTCTCTTCGCTTCTATCATACTCCTTCCATAAGCTACAGAGATGAATGATGGAAATAAGTTATTCAGTTAACATTTATCACTGTAAAGGGCCTGTCTCACCAAAATCATAATTGAAAATAAACTTCCAACTTGTAGTAAACTGATAATTCAAGTAATATACTGGAAGTGATGAAAACCAGCAGAATAATAACAAATCCAAAGCATGCTTGACAAAGGTAAACTCTGAACAGGTCAAAAGATGCAAAATAATGCACAATACAATACCTTTGGATTTGATTTGTTTTTCAGAGGAAAAAACGATTCTGATTTTATATTAATTAATAAAAACAGATACAATTTAAATAGTTTTTCAATCTGTCTGTAAATAGTTTTTCAATCTGTCTGTAAACCTTTGGATGTAGATATAAAAAATAAAAATCGAAAGGCTTGTCAATTTTTTTAAGCGGTGCTTCTTGAGCAGAACGTGACATGGTTGACTCAAAGTTTTTCTTTACAGCAGCCCTGGAAATTGAAGCTCCAGAGAATATATTTCTGTTTTTTAAGCGTATTGAATAAAGATTCTGATATATAAAAAGTTACCGGTATGAAAATTTGGAGCCCGTAATTTAACTTATTTGTTATAATTGTGAACGAGTGGTTTACACGTGTAGAAGCAGAGGAGGCAAAGAGTGCTTTACAGGTTTAAAAGCAGAGGAGGCCCACTAACTATTGATAATGTGAAAGAAATGTCCAAAGTTGTTTGCGTTGTCCTTTTATATATATTAATAATTTCTGTTTAAGTAATTATTGATATTGTAAAAGGCATGTTCAATTTGTTTGTTTACAGGTTTAGAACAAGAGGAGGCCCACTCACTGTTGATAATGTGAAAGAAATGTCCAAAGTTGTTTGCTTTGTCCTTTTATATATATTAATAATTTCTGTTTAAGTAATTATTGATATTGTAAAAGGCATGTTGATAATGCGACCAGTGGCTGGTTCGTTTATTTTTTTGTCTTGACAGAGCACAGGTGTAGGGTGAAGAGTCGGACCAACGTGACGCCAATAGAGGAAAAAGATGCTTATCAAGATTATACAGTGCGAGGAGTTCACAAGAAAAACCACACTTGTTTTAATGTTAAACCCGGTTTTTGAGCCGAATCTCGTAGATCAATAAACAAACTAGCATGGATTTTTGAGCCAAATATCGCGTTCTTCATTAAAAACTTACACAGTCTTCCACCAGCTCAACCCATAAGCATGGATCAGACAGGGAATATTAGCGCTGGTGTACCTTTGTTGGTTTTTTAAAAATGGTTGAGATCGAAAGTATCTCTGTTGGTGGTTTTATCCCGTTTTTTTAAAGGATGTCGACTGGAATTGCATCTGTAGTATCCAGATCTAGTGTTGGAGTTGTAGATCGATTGTTGGAGGATATTGAGGTGGATACGTAGATCGATCTTGTCACAATGAATAATCACATTGCATAGATATATCTTAATGAGATAAATAAGCTCGATGGTTCAAATTACGCCAACTCGAAGTTCAAGTTGCATACATTGCTCAAGGGTTTGAGTGCATGGGAAATTGCAAATGGGGATGAAGAAAAGCCAACTATAGCCGGAGGTGGAACAACAACATCAGTTCAAGACTGGGAAAAGAGGGAAAAATAAAGTGAAGGTGTTGTTAGCGATGTCCGTAAAAGAAAACATAATCCCTCACATCTCAGAATGTAAAACTCCTAATGATATTTGGGTGACACTATGAAACAAAAAATAAAAATAGATTGTATTTTATGAAGAGTAATATTCTCTCCATTAGAATGGAGGAGACCGAATTTATTGTTGCATTCATCCCACGGATCAAAGAATTGAGAGATAAGTTGGGTGACAAAGGGGAGAAAGTGTCCAACATTGATCTCCTCACAATTACCTTAAATGGTATGACATAGGATTATGAGATGTTCATTAGGCGAGGGAGAAACCTCCCACCTTGGAAGAGTTGACAGGGATTTTGATGCAGGAAGAAGAGAGGCGTATGAACCTGAAGCCTCATATCAGATCTGGCATTGGTGGTGAAGAAATATTTCTTCAAAGGGAAACTAGGAGGAGGACAAAAAAGCGGTGGTCCATCTCAGAAAAATCCATTTCAAGATATTTCATCCACTATAAATGATTTATGAATTAAGTGTTTTTACTGCAATAGAACTGATCATATTTCTAGAGATTGATATAAAAAGAAGACTTCTTCATGATGCAGGAGAAGAACAAAGGGATGCTACAGTGATTAAATGTGACAACCAAAGTTCAATCAAGGTGGAAAATAATTTGATTTTTCATAAAAACACAAAACATATTGATACTCACTTTCATTTTGTTAGAGAAAAGGTTCAGTCCAAAAAGATTGAATATTGTAACATCTGTGAAAATGCAGCTGATATATTCACCAAGCCCCTCTTGGGAAGATTAAATTTGAATTGTTTAGGGAGATTTTATGTGTGCAAATGAATCCTTTCTCCATTAAGGCGGGAGAGTTGAAAATAATGGAGAAATTTTTTTTCACGGTTGTGTGTGTCCTAGATTAGACTTAGTTCCTAATTTCCAAGAGATAATTTTGATCTCCCTAAATTGAATGTAAACTTATATATCTATGATTTTATGATTAATGAGAGTGCCGTACTGCTTGGGCAGTCTCCAAGTGTAGCTTGCTCACTTGTGAGCTGCCAATTTACTTATATATCTTTGATTTTATGATTAATGAGAGTGCGGTATTGCTTGGGCAGTATCCAGGTGTAGCTTTCTCACTTGTGAGCTACTGGTTTTAGTTTTTAAGTTTTATTTCAATTTCATCTTTCCCTTTTTTTAAAATTGTCCATCCTAGCTCCATTGATAAAATCATTTATCTAGGGCTTCTTTTCACCATTCATTTACGAATTTTCATAATCTTAAGTAATATATATATATATATATATAACAAAAGAGGAGATAATATAAAGATGCTTGAGTATATTGTAATTCTAAAACTAATAATTTTTTTTTCCAAAAGACCTAAACTTTTGAATCTTGTTAAATTTGAAGCACTAATCCTTCTAATTAAAAATCAAAACTCTCAAGGACATTCCTGATAAAGTGCCATTTTGAAATAGAGTATTTTAATGAAGTTTTTGGTCCAGAAAATAGTGAAAATTCTGGCATGATTTTTGCCAAAATTTGGTAGAAATTTTAGGAAATTTGGGTTACACCTGTCAAACTTTAGTGTTTGGGGTGTCCATAGTGTTTTTGATGGTGCTGAATAAAAGAAAAAATCAAGCACTCCTCTAGTCATATTTTTTGAAAAAAAAATCCCGAGATTCTAGCCTAATTTTTCTCTTTCCAAGAAAATTTGTGGCCTTGGAAGTCGTACATTGGCTTCACAAAAATTGCACATAATATTGGATTTAAGAAAAAAAGGCACACTAATACACAAAATTTTAATGAGACTTATAAAAGAAACATAGTTTAATTAATATATGAAATGCATAGTAACACGGGTACCGCTCCCAGCCATTGGAGAGCACGTACCCCATGCTCCCGCCCTCCCGAGAGATTGAGAGCTGGTAGGAAAATTTCCAAAATCGTGGGGAGCTTCAAAGGGTACTTTGGAGCTTTTCGGGAGCTTCACTACAAGAAATTTTGACGTTTCGGTACCTATTTTGAGCAAATTTTCACCTTTCGGGTACCTATTTTGAGCAGAGAAGGTACCATTTGTTTATTTTCTAAGTGATACATGATAGGTCATGGGGCTGGCCTGCATGGGCTTTGTAAAGCAAGAAAGATGTGGAAATCTAGCAAAGGTTTCAACAAAATATATACAGTTGCCAGTCATTCCTTGGCAGCTTCTGTTGCGAACCTTGAAGTTCAACAATTGCAAATAAGTCTACTTTCTTGAAGCCTGTCTTGAACCTTTAAGAGAAAGAGTAGTGTGTTAGTCAGTTTTGTTTTATAAATTTCCGAAATTGAATTTCGAAATTGAATATAATATAGTGTTGCATGAAATCACATAATAATCAAGTAATAATAACCTTTTTTTCGGTTTAGGAGTTCCACACGTTTCTTTGTTTGCAAGGAGTTTCATTGGCAAGTTGATGGATTAATATTTTGATTTTTTCTGGTAGTGTTTCAAAATTCAATCTTTTACATATTTCATTGCAAGATGGAATCTGCAGGATGGAATTTAATTGGAAAGTTTTGGATGGAAATAAATAAATTATTTTATTTTTATTTTTAATATATATTATACTATTGTCGCTCCCAACTTCACGTTTCTTGTAAATTTGGGCAAAGCTTCTAGCCGTACCGAATACTTGTTCCCCGTACAAGAAGTAACCGCTTACAAGAAACTCCTGCAACATAGATGAAATGGTTTTTAGCAATGTAATTTTTAGTGAAATTGTGATTTATTGTAATTTAAAATATATTTTTTGATACATAAATAAATGTGAAAAAATAGATTAACTCTTGGAAAACCTCAAAGCATCAAATCTTTACCAATTAAATAACTTAAACTTATAATTTTTTTAAACTATACTCAATTTTGAACAAAATTAACTTAAAAAACCTAAAAAAAAATATTCATCTATTAAATAAAATCATCAAATTTACATCATTCCACTGAACTAAATTATTTAAAATATTAGCTTGTTTTATAGTGTGCTTCTTGAATATGAACGTGGCATACAAAGTGAGATATTTGTGCTTGACTTGAACTCCAACCTTGCTTACAAAAACCTTTATTACAATTCGTTACATCATAACAACAGTGAATATGACCAATTATAATATAACAACGGTGGGTAGTGTGCGGATTGTGACATAAAAAGTCACACATTTCGGGTTGACTTGAACTCCAATCGTGATAAAGAAAAACCTTTATTATAAATTCGCTACATCATCACAATGGCAAATATAATAAATTAAATTATAACACGGGTGGATAGTTACTCGTGATTTTTTTTTTTCAACACGAAAAATAATCTAGTTTATATATTGTATTAGGAAAAAAGCGATATAGCCAAACAGATTACAATTTGTTTTCTTGCTCAAAAATGCATAGTCTATTCCTATCATAATGACCAAAAACAAAAGAGAAGACCATCTCATCTGAGATTATTGTACATAGAAAGTATTCTTACCAGGAGTACATTAAAAACTTTAACACAAAAATTTAAATTTTAGGACCCACCAAGTTTAGGATAGACAAAAAACATAAGTTAAACCAACAAATACAAAGAGGGCATCTCCAGCTCAAAAGAAATTAACTTTCCCAGCCACTCCAAGACCATTTGAGTTGAAAAGTTGATAATGCATTTCTCCAAAAAAGCCTTCCAGTCCTTTCTTAGATAAGCGGTCAGCAACATTGTTCTTCTCCCTATAAACATGACGAAAAGAAATAGAAGAAAAGGTACTCTTTAAAGTATTGGTTCTTTCCAGCCAGTGAGTTAGCAATCCCGGATTAATAGTAACTTTCTGGTTCATGTGGTTGATAAGGACTTTTGAGTCCCCAATTACCCAGATCTTATCCAAATATAACTGACTTGCAAACCATAAAAGCCCCCAGAGAGCCAAACATTTTGCCTTCATATTCGTTCCATTCCCACCATTCCAGAAGATTTTGTGTTGACAACATGGTGATATCATTAACCAAGCCCCACAACCACAAATAGAATGCTGTGAGGCCCCATCAAAAAAACCAATATGAAAATGGACCTCGTGAGAGTGGAATCTTTTGGATAAATCACTGGGTGGCTTTTGACTGGTCTTTAGACATTCCCATGAACTATAAATCTGAAAAGTTGTCTTTAAGGGAGAGCATGGCATGCCCTCCAAAATTTTCCTGTTTCGACTACACCGTATATACCAATGAAACATGATTGGAATCACCCTTAAGGTCTTACCTCTTCAAAGCCACCATCCCAAAAAATCCTCTGTCGATTTATATGAGGGAGACTGTATCTGCAGTTTTTCACATAGGATAGTTAGAGTTTCGAGGGCAAAAGGACATAAATAGAAAAGATGTGAGTTATCCTCCTCTTCTACACCACATAGAAAACATAGACTCGACCCTTGCCACCCTCTTTTCTGTAGATTTTTCCAAGTTAGGTTTTTATCTTTCCAAACTAGCCATAAGAAAATGATCATTTTTACTTGTACTCTGATTTTCCAAATGACCTTGAACCAACAATCTAAATCCTGATTCAACTTGTTTTTAATCATGGTGGTGTAAATAACATTTTCTTTCAGCCCTTCCTTTGATATAGTGCCCTCCCATAAAAGTCTGTCACCCTCTAGAGATCTACAGATCCCTAGCGATCTGAGCATATTGGTAAACCTCCTCCAGTCATCTTCCCATCTCGGATCTAGACCCAAATCTGAGATGTTTTTCCATCTCGGAACCTCCCCCACCTAGCCTTCGATGATCTGCTGCAAGTAGAAAACACCCCTATGATTTAAGAGATCGATTAGTGCCTCATTTAAAAATTGTTGGTTTTCAAAACTGGACATCTTACAACAACCAATAAGGATTTTAAACCCTTTCCCAAAATTCCATTTCATATGCTCCTTGATTATTGGCCACACTTTACCAAAACCCTTCCAGATATAAGATCTACATCTGCCTTCGTTACAGCCTGAGATGACCAGGTCCTCCAAAGACGCCCTCCCCAATTACTTTTGTTTTACTATGTCTTGCCAAATGCCATTACAATGGAAACACCGCCACAGGGTCTTAATAATAAGGGAATTCCCGAAAACCTCCAAATCTAAAATACCCCAGCCCCCTTTTTCTTTTGGGATTGCCAGAAATTCCCACCTCGCTAAATGAATGGATCTGTGTTCTCTCCCCCCTCCCCATATGAATTTGGCCATAATCATTGATATTTCCATCAAAATTTTGTTCGGAATAATGTAAAGATGAGCCTAGTACACAATAATTTGTTGGAGAACAACCCGCATCAATATCAATCTGCCACCTCTAGATAACCACTTTGCTGACCAAATATTTAGTTTTTCTAGTATTTATTGATCAACCACTTCCAATCCTCCGTAATATAATTCAGAGCTTTCATCCTAAAGCCCAAATATGTCAAGTCATCTGTTACACAACATTTTGTCACCGTCCCTGCAATCCCTCGTCCCGTACATTGGAGGACTATTCCCATGACCTGTGAATAGTAAAATGTCCTGAAAACACTTTCATGGCATCCTCTTGAATAAGGACAAACATTCTCCGGAAGAACATTTCCTCTGAAAAACCCTAAAAACAGATTTTTTAGCCTTGGCGCGACTAGCCGGTTCATCCCTCGCGCCAATGGGGGAAATCCACACTAGAGGGCATGCCAACTGGCGCTCTGTCCCTGTGTTTCACTTGCACTAAGCTTATTAAGGGATGTTTTTTAAAAATAAATGGCAAAATTTTGATTCTAACAAACTCTAGAATGAATCATCAAAAGGAGTTGAGTGGTTTGGCTCTGGATCTCCATGTATAAGAAGTGGTTTTCCACCTCTCATGGAACCTTCGTAAGATATAGGGTCTATCCCATGATTATAGGGATCCCAAATTCCTTTCCTCCATCTATAAAATCTTGCCCTCTCCATTAGCAAGCTATCTGAACTTGTAGGAAGGAAACTATAGCTGGGCAACTATTGAGAAATGAGTCAAAGAGAATCCCGTAAGAGAGAGAGCTTTGTCCAGATTCCTGATAGGCTTTGTTGAGACATGCTCCGCTACAAGCCCGGCTAAAGGAAGATCATAGCGTCAAAGCATTTGGTTGTAATCTCCCTTTTGTCATTTATAATATAAGCAACTCTGATTTTGGTTCCATTCTTGTGTTTACTCTTTTATGTAATGCAACAAATTATATCTTCTCTGACTGATATATAGTTACATGTTTTAAGTATTACGCTGTATGTCATCATTCCTCTACGTGTGTACAGGTGTCCGGAAGTGACGAACAGAAGGATTGTGATCTGTCAGGCTAGGGACAAGGAGCACCGCTTCTTCATCGACAACAGTAGTGTGGGATTCGAGGTAGGCTACTAATCGCAGTCTTTGTCTTTCTTGTAATTAGGAACCAACGTCATTGCGTGATTTGATTATTGCTAGACCCAATCTAAGGCTAGTTGGATCGCCTCTATCCGCAGAGGGGATTTACCTCCTCAACAATTTGACAACTCCGTTGGGGAATAAGTGGGAGTTAGTCCTTCCTCTTTTGGGTGTTTTTTGCGCTTTTGATTGATTTATTTGCTTTTCTCGTTCACCTTCCTTGGTGTTAAACCCTTGTTCAGCCCCCAGAAAACCAAATCCAGTCGTTGTTTGTCCATTTCTATCATTTTTTTAGGGTAAACTCGATTGGCGCGATTTTTCCCCTGACAGTCACGCCAGCTGGCACTTGTTGCTAATTAGGCCCATGCGCCAATGCCTTTTTGGGTGCAGATTACAGCCAAACAAGCGCGCCAACTCTACTTAGTGTTAGGGTTTGCTTGCTTTTGGGCTCTCTGAGCTTGAGTTTTTGTCCTGGTGTCATTTTTTTGATTGATTGAGTGCCTTGAAGTCATTTTTTACTGTGCTTGGCCCTTGTCCTTCGGTTTTTTTCCCTTTACTATCAGTTTTCATTCTAGCCCTAGGGCTTCTAGGTGTTTCAGTGTGCTAAGCCTCCCATGGGAGTTTTGGGTCCTTGCTTGGCCGATCAATTTTTGGTTTTGCTTCTGTGCATTCGTCTTGTTCAGTCCCATTGAATCATTGCATTTATTGAGTGATTTCCTTCTCTTTCGTTCAATCTCGGTTTGTGTTACTCCAAACCTAGATCACACGGTTTGTTTGAGTCTCTTTCGAGATTCTTCTTCGATTTGAGGGATTTCGTCATTAGTTTGAGTCTTGATTGTACTTGTTTGGATTGAGTGAACTTGTTTGTTTCAGCTCTCTCTTTGTCATTTCTCGAAATTATGTTTTCATTAGTTTTTTCATTCATTTAGTGCATTTGCTCTAATATATTGAAAAAATACAAAAACAAGTCTTTTGCATTTTAATTCGCATAGTGGAAATTGAGAAATTTTTCGCATTATTAGCATTATATAATTCTAGAGAAAAGTTTTCTAGTTTCATTAGCATGCATTTGGAATTGGTGGTGGATGTTCTTGTGTGTTCATTTCGTTATCATTTGAAAGCTCTCAACTCTCCCGTAGATAGCTCTTCATTGAACAAAATGACATTTTGTGGCATGTAGTTTGCATTAAGAGGTTTGATGAGATCCAACATTTGATAGGGCCTTGAAATTGAAACGTAAATTGAAGATCAACTTTAAAATTTACTGAATTAACCTAAGGCAACATTGAAACATTAACGGAACATCTAGTAGTATAAGGTAGAGACGTGTTCCGACGTCTTTAAGCCTAGCAGCTATCGCTCGCCATCTGGCTACAGATAGCGCTAGTATGGACTTGTGCTCCCCGTACCATCGAGTATATAAAGGGAGACCCCATTAGGTTGCAAATCCTTTATCCATAGGAAGCCGAGTCTACCGCCTTTTACCCGTGATACACCGGACACAGCATTCGGGGAGATTACCTGCACGTATGTTAAGTCCTTGGTTGATTTCTATTTCATTTTTACCAAGGTGTATATGGCAGTTCACGGATATTTGGTACACCCATTTACCTAGATTACCAGAGCAGTCACTTTGATCTTTACTGACTCTTTTAACTGAAAATATCATCAAGCTCTTGTCCTTTCAAGCTCGTGTCCAACTTGAAAGCGATAGAGTCACCTTTTTCTTGTTTCTTGACTCTTAAAATATGAAACAACATAGTCTGGTTTCAGTGTCTTAAAAATCAATTACCAACGAAATATTCTTGGTCAGAATTTTTGTCCATAGTGTTTTATTTCAAGGTCGTTTCTGATGGCAACTTTTCCGGAGTTTTCCAATCAAGGAGTCCACTCTGAAGGGAGTCCTAGTCCTTTTCCTACTTTAGGAAATATTGGTGCTCCTTATATGGCCGCGTTATCCCTCCCTGGGTTAACTGTTGGGCTGCTTGTTTGGTTGTTTTCAACCTCTATGGTCTCAAGTGTTCTAGCTACTGTACCATCCACTCCTCCGCCTGAGCAATGCCATGTTGATTCGAAGGTGCACCTCTCCCCTTCTTTTCCTGTTTCTTCATCCTCATCTTCTACTTCGCCTGGTGAAAGTTTGGATTCGAGTACCCAGGTGGCTAAGAAGAAGAAGAAGAAGTCAGATAAGCAAGAGGCTAATTCTGTAGTTATTGCTTCTAAACACCTGCTCTCGATGAACCTTCCAACCCTCCGCAGAAAGTTAGGTTCCCTTGCATGTTGTGCCAGGGAAACCATCTTCTTCGAGATTGCCTTGGCATCCCCAAGGTGCTCGAAATATGGTCCAACAGTCGTTCGCCGTTGCCTTTGGCTTCCAGGAATCAGGTTAGGGGAACGTCTTCAGCTAGTGCTAGTAAAGCTCCTAAGATTCAGGGTAAGCTCACCAATCCCTATAAGTTGTGTGAAGGGCATCATGCCATTCACCTTTGTCCGTATATGGATGAAGCCAAGAGCGTTTTGGACAACTCGACTGTTTCTGCACCATGCCTTCCGGCTAGTTACAAGAAGATTTCTTTGAGTCCTTCACCAGTTGATTCAACGATCAGTCAAGAGTCATCCTTGCTTGATCCCGCTCCCCCAGAAATTCACCACCATGAATCCATCCCTGACCAACCATTGGTCATGGGATCGGTTGAGCTGGCCCTGTCTGCGGTGCACCAGGTTATTTTCGTTGAGAGTGGAACTCACATCCCTCAGGTTCTTCTTGTTTCTTCAGATTCCTCAGACTTGGAGAAAGATTCTCCTATCCCTATATCTCAGGAAGCTATTCCTCTGCCTCCCATGATGGAGGTACTGGAGGATACTCCTTCTGCCTCCATGATGGAGGTGGCGGAGGATGCTCCTTCTTCTCCCGTAACACCAAGGGAAGGCCATCTCAGTCCGATGGTACCCCCTCCAAGTAGTTTGGTCACTTCCTTCGATTGGAGTCGATTTGCAGGATACCGCCTTCCGTCTTATGTACCTTTTGAGATAACAGTACAGACCTTTGATCTGGTCGTACACAACACCATTATAGATGAAGGCACGTTTGTCAGTATTTTGTCTTCAACTACTTGGCAAGAGTTTGGTTTGCCTCCGCTTATGCCTGTTACCCAGAATCTATTGGCGTTTAACAGAGGAACTAGTCAACCGTTAAGGATCCTTCTGAAGTTGCCTGTTACTTTGGGAGGAAAAACTTTCCATATGGACGTGATAGTTGTTCCTGGCCCCTTGGAATTTAATTTACTCTTGGGCCATGATTATACTTATGCCATGGGAGCGCTTGTCTCCTCCCTCTTTCGTGTGATGTGTTTTCCGCACCAAGGTCGGATCGTGACCATTGATCAACTTTCATTATTTGGTCCTAATATGGCAGCTAGCTCACCATAATCCCTGCCCGATATTTATCCACTAGTTGTGTCATTCCCGCCGCATGTCAATTATGTGGCCACCTGTCCTGTGCCCATATTCAGTGATAGTGCCATTGTACATCGTGTGCTGGGGGCATTGGGTCCAGACTTCCAAGATGTTTTCCTTCCATCGGATAGGAAACGCTTGGAAGCTATGACTTCTTATTCATTATGATGAGTTCCTCAGAGCATGGTTCCTTTCCTGTGTCAAGCTCCTTAAAAAATGAAACCAGGTTGTCAGAGTAGAGTTCGTTGTCTTGTGTCAAGCTCCTTAAAAAATGAAACAAGCTCGTCGAAGCAAAGTTCATTTTCTTGTGTCAAGCTCCTTAAAAAATGAAACAAGCTGGTCGGAGCAGAGTTCCTTTCCTTGTGTCAAGCTTGTTAAAAAATGAAACAAGGTGTCTGGAGCACAGTTCATTTCCTTGTGTCAAGCTCCTTAAAAAATGAAACAAGGTTGTCGGAGCAGAGTTCCTTGTCTTGTGCCAAGCTTCTTAAACCATGAAACAAGGTGTTTTGAGGATATTTCTTTTAATGTGTCAACCTCGTTAAAATAATGAAACACGTTCCCGTTCAATTCGAGTCTTTGTAAGATCTCGTAAAATCCCAGTCGCGTCTTTCTCTTGATCTCGTTTTTTAACCATCACTCCATTTCCTATGGACTAAAGCTTGGGGGGCATGCACACCTCGAATTGAGTCACCATGCTGGGGGACATGCATGTTTTTCAAGCATAGTTTGTTTCCGTTTCAAGCTTGTGTAAAAATGAAACCAACTCCAAGTAGAGTTTTCTGATTTCAAGCTTTTGTAATAATGAAGCCATTCCCATTTTACCTCTCGTGATTTCCATTTTATGAACATGTTTTTCCATATGAACCTTGGTTTTCTCATTCCATTGTACCCATTTGCTTGGCCGATCATATGCCTTCACTTGGTTGTTTGACCCATTCCTGAGGAACCGCTACGATGAGTGGTCTTCTTAGCCAGCCTCTTAACCTTTACTTATTCTGAGCAGTTCCACCATTACCAGAACCAGTAGCTACCCTTAATACCACTCATTCCTCCAGGAGGAGTCAACTTTCAGCTCTTTTCTGACTCTCTAAAACTGAAAATATTGCCGAGTTGCTTGTCGTTTTGAACTCGTTAAATTGGCTACGAAACGACATCTACCCAGTATACGTTTACCCCTTTTTCAGGCTGGGATAGATTATTTATGAAAAAGGAATACCCTAGCCTATCACGACTAGGAGGTTCTCTCAGACACAATTTTCTACCTTTTCGGATCTGTGAGACTACCTGCAAAAAGGGACTACTGGAGTTTTCTTTTCTGCCTTCTTTTCAAACTCTCTAAACATGAAAAGATGCTAAGTTCTTCCTTTTTCAGACTTGTTAAAAACCGATGACATCAGACTCTATCGTAATGACGTTACTCGAGTTCCTCCTTCCTAGGGCTCGTTAAATGTACTAGGTTGGATTTTTCGGAAGGAAAAAATTATATGAAAAGCATATGGTATCCTCTTCAAGCTTGTGTAAAAATAAAGAGGTACTCGCCAGAAATGGTGGGGGAAAATGGAACCAGTATCACCGTCGTGTCAGCAGTATGTCGCTCTTGAACATGGCACTTGTCTGCATTCGTGTCGGTTTGGGGACATCTCATCTCGTTATCTGCTTACCTCAGTGGGTTTGGGTAATCTCTTTTGACCGCTCATCTTCTCTTTGCCATGTCATCATGACCTCAAATCATTTGATGTCAAATACTGCCAAATCCAGTGTCGTGTCGTCGATATGTTCAAGAGAAGTTGGCCTCTGCAGTTTTCAACTTCCCTCTGATTCTCTACTGATGTTGATTCACAAACATCATGTTCCTCTGTCTCGTGTCGATGATGTTGGAAACACTATGGCCCACCTTCGATCAAGGTCACTTCCTGTAGACTTCAGCTCATTATCCAGGAAGCTGATCTAGAGACTCCCTTCAGGTACCTTGGAGCCTGCATGCCTCAATGGTAGGGTCTTCACATTCGGCGCAAGGTTTTCATTATTGGCCTTCGGTCGAATGATTCTACGGGTGTTCGACACCAACTCACTGTTCACATTCCATGGATTGTACCTCTTGTAACTTGAGAGCCATCGTCATTATTGGTGGTTTCTCTTGCATCTGTTAATGGATTTCAATATTGGCTGGTAATCAAACAATGTTCTTGCATGTTCGACTTCAGCTCACTTATTCACATACTCAGACTTGTACTCTGTTCGGGTTGAGATGGAGCACAAGACCCTGGATCTTGTTTGATAAAATCCAAGTTGCGGATTTTTGTGGATTATCATGATTGGTTACATGACTCATTTGATTGGATGGTTGCAACCATACCTAAGTCTACTTGTTGATCCTTCTTTGCTGGATGGTTGCGTCCATACCTTGGATCCCGATTATTGTACACTCTATTATGGATGGCTGCGCCCATACCACATATCATGTATCAGAGATTTCAGTTGTATTTGTATTTGCAGGTCTTCCGATGGCAGTGTTTTTAGTTGGGTGCGTTCTCATAAAGCATTTCACCCCTCCCTCTCTCTCGGACCTCATGCTTTAGGGGGCATCTGTTACACAGCATTTTGTCACCGTCCCTGCAATCCCTCGTCCCATACATTGGAGGACTATTCCCGTGACCCGTGAATAGTCAAATGTCCTGAAAACACCTTCATGGCATCCTCTTGCATAAGGACAAACATTCTCCTGAAGAACATTTCCTCTGAAAAACCCTAAAAACAGATGTTTTAGCCTTGGCGCGACTAGCCGGTTCATCCCTCGCGCCAATGGGGGAAATCCACACTAGAGGGCGTGCCAATTGGCATTATGTCCCTGTGTTTCACTCACGCCAAGCTTATTAAGGGATTTTTTTTAAACATAAATGGCGGAAGTTTGATTCTAACAAACTCCTGAATGAATCATCAAAAGGAGTTGAGTGGTTTGGCTCCGGATCTCCATGTATAGGAAGTGTTTTTCCACCTCTCATGAAACTTTCCTAAGATGTAGGGCCTATCCCATGATTATAGGGATCCCAACTTCCTTTCCTCCATCTATAAAATCTTGCCCTCTCCATTAGCAAGCTAGCTGAACTTGTAGGAAGGAAACTATAGCTCGACAACTATTGAGAGCTGAGCCGAAGAGAATCCCGCAAGAGAGAGAGCTTCGTCCAGATTCCCGACAGGCTTTGTTGAGACACGCTCCGCTGCAAGCCCCGCCAAAGGAAAATCATAGCATCAGAGCATTTGGTTGTAATCTCCCTTTTGTCATTTATAGTATAAGCGACTCTGATTTTGGTTCCATTCTTGTGTTTACTCTTTTATGTAATGCAACGAGTTATATCTTCTCTGACTGATATATAGTTACATGTTTTAATTATTACGTTGTATGTCGTCATTCCTCTGCGTGTGTACAGGTGTCCGGAAGTGACGAACGGAAGGATTGTGATATGTCAGGCTAGGGACGAGGAGCACCGCTTCTTCATCAACAACAACAACGTGGGATTTGAGGTAGGCTACTTATCGCAATCTTTGTCTTTCTTGTAATTATGAACCAATGTCATTGCGTGATTTGATTGTTGCTAGACCCAATCTAGGGCTAGTGGGATCGCCTCTGTCTGCAGAGGGGATTTACCTCCTCAACACCATATTTTAGGGGAGCCTTTTTGAAACTGAACAGATCTTCTAAGTCACTATGTTCTATTTCGTCCCCAGCTGCAAAATATACACATGATTTATCATCGTTGGTCTTCATCCTTGTAGCATCACAAAAAAATTTTAAAATGTCTTTTAGTGCCACTCGACATTTCCTCACCAGCATTCTGAAAATGAGAATGTCATCGACGAACAAGATGTGTGTTTCCTTCATCTATGGGCTAATATCAATACCTCTAAACATACCTTTTTCAGTCGCCCTTTTGATCTTTAAACTCAGGGCATCCATCACCAAGATGAATAATAAGGGAGAAAGGGCACACCCCTGCCTCAGCCCTCTGCTAGGGTGGAAAAAATTTGAGGCCGAACCATTTTTAATAATTTTCATTGAGGTATTACAGATGCAACCCATAATCCATGCAATAGCCTGCCGACGAAAGCCAATTTTAAAAAGGACAAGTCTCATAAACACCCAGTCAACTCGATCATAAGCCTTATTTAAATCAATCTTCATCACTACCGCTTCCATCTTTTTTTATTGTATTGTGTGGATAATCTCTTATGTCACTGCGACAACATCGTGAATATTCCTATTTTTCAGAAATCCAGATTGTTCCGGTGAGATAAATTTTGACAAGATACCCTTCCTTCTCTCTGTGATGACTTTAGATATGATTTTATAAAGGGTGTTACATAAAGATATCGGCCTGTAATCATTGAAAGAAAGCTTACCTTTCTTCTTAGGAATAAGAACTAAGAAGGTTGAATTAATAGCTCCATGAATCCTCCCACTAACTCTAGCTTCCTCAACCATGTCAGTCAAATCCAGAATGAACTCATCATAGAAATGTAGGAAAAGGTGTGGGGTCCAACCATTCGGCCCTGGACTCTTGTCAGCAGCAAAAGATTTTAATACCCCCTTTATCTCCTCAGTGGAAACCTTCCTGATGAACCTTTGATTTTCAGCAGCATCAAACATTACAGGAAAATCCCGAATCATTTCCAGTTGCTCCTCCATGACAAGATCCTCCCTTTTCTTATAAAGGGATCCAAAATAATCCACCGCGACCGACTTTATATCATCATTTGAGCATAACAATCTACCCCCAGCCTCAACGTCCCAATTCGCATTTTCCCATCTCTTGCCCGATGCAAACTTGTGAAAATACTTTGTATTTTGATCACGTGCTTCCAGCCAAGTAGCCCAGCTCTTGAGCCACTAGGATAACTCCTCACTAATTAAAAAGGATCGATACTCAGATTCCAAACTTTTCAAATTATCTGAGAAATCAACATCCTGACTTCCTTTTTCCACCTCCTTGTAAATCCCGAATCCACTCCCTAACCATCCTCTTTTTGTCCCATTCCCACCTGCGGACCTCTTTCTTCATTCTTGTGCGTAGATTCCATGTCATGTCATGTCAAGCTCAAATTTGAATTCTTTCTAAAATTGAATTGTGATCTTATAGATTTTTTTAAAAATGGAAAAATGAAAATTTTAATATTTTTTTGGTCTAATCTATTGGAATTTGAACTTAAAATTTTATGTTTACTTATTATTTCATAAGTATTTATGGAGATTTGAACTTTGAATTTTATATTTTACATATTACTTCATAATAAAACAATCACTAATTAAACTATATCCATAAATTTTTTTAATTATATTTTTAAAATGTAAATAATTTTTAAAATTTTAAAATATTAAAAAAATTACAATTTTTTTTGGTAAGCTTGGCATATATCATGTTCAATATATCATTCTGATTAGAATGGGAAATTGAATGATGAATTCACATCAAAAAGTATCTTAATAAAGTTAAAGAGTGACTTTATATCAAAAAATACCCTTAAAAAATTGAATAGAAATTTCACATAAAAAAATACCTTAATTATCAAAAAATACCTTAACAAAACACCTAATCACTATTCCAAAATTTAATGAACCAAAAACAATAAAAATTAAATAACTCAAACTTATATCATTTAAAAAAATATATAAAAAATAAAACACATTAAAGCAAAACCATACTATATTGCTAGTATCGAATTAGTCTCCATATCGATCATCACAAAATCCGATAATCATTTATGCATATCGTTCATGACGTCGCAAAATCCGATAATCGTTGATACATATCATCCATGACGTAATTCCATTCATATTATAATATTATTTTTGTTAAAATTAATAATAATTTTGTTTATGATTTTGGATTATGGTGGAGTGCCCACACTAAATCTTGGACAAGATTTATGATTTTGGATTATGGGTGGAATGCCCATCCTAAATCTTACACAAGAAAAAATTGTACACAGATCCTATTTAAAAAATTTACACAATATAATTTTTGTTTTAAATATTTTTAAATGATATAAATATAATCTTCGTTTTAAATGTTTTTAAATGATATAAATATTAATTTATTATTGTATAACAGGTGAAGAAGTTAACCTAGGTAGAGAGCTAAGCAAGCATATTCTAATAATTATTTGTAAGAAAATTAGTCTTAGTTTTAAGTTTAGGAAAGAAAGTATTAATATATTATATTAATATATGGATGCTTATTATGAGTTAAATTAATAAAAGAATGTTTAAATAAAATAATATTAAAATAATATTATTAAAATAATTTTTTTGAATTATAATGATGAGGATGATGATTAATGTTTACTAAAATCAATATGGTTTGTTGGCCTTTAAAAAAGTAAGAAGTTAATTTAGACATTTTAATATTTTATTTCTATGATAAAAAATAAGGGAGATAAGCATTCCTAGATCATTATAATTTTGCTAACTTACAAGTCAAAAAGGTTGGTAGTATGGCAAAGGTTTTGGAAATGAGTATTAAGAGTCACACAATTCAAAAAAAGTGATTTTCATCTGCAACCCTACAAAGGTGGCAAGCTCCTTTGTCCCAAGGTGTTTTGGGAATTGACCAATTCTCAGTCCCCTCAAAGCTCATGAGAATTAGTTCTTATCTTTACAATGTTCATTTTATTCTTAGCAGTGGTCAAGAAAAAAAGATGATTATCGTTAACAAGATTGAGATTAATCACCTCCCTATAATACCTAACCTTCCTTTTACCCTCTAACTCCTTAGCATCCCACAACTTATCCTCAAATTTGGAAGTAAAAGTATTCCTCCAAGATGATATCCTCCTTTATCCCCTGATGGTCAAGCTAAGATTGGGCATCCTTATGCTAGTCTTGCTTGAGCCGAAGATGAGGGTTTTGACTAGAGTTAGAAGCAATTTCGGGGAACCTCTTGGCTTCCATGTTTTAAAGCTTCTTCTTATACATCAGACACCTAAACATAGTCATGCTTTCAATGGGAGAAAGGTTGACTTCAATCAAGATGATAAGGTAAGGAGTATTTCCTTTAATCTTGAGTTTGTAGGTTATAAATTTCTTTTGGATTAGCTCAATCATCTTCCATGATTCTCTAGATATACTACAACTCCAAACCTCACATCCATACAAAATAACAAGGGTGATGACAATATCAAAGAGGAATTTGTTTTACTCAATAACTAAACATTTGGCAACTTACAATTGTTTTCATGCTCTTAATAAGCTTTCTATCCTCCTATTATCCTTTTCTCGATGTTATGATTCCAATTGAGCTGATGATGAATGTTAATACCTAAAAATTTGGATGAAGAAGCCTTCTCCAAGTAATTTTTATCATCACTGAAATTATTATAGTTAACCTTTCTGGATTTAATCATCATGACTTTAGTCTTGAAGAATTGAAAGTCATACCCATCTTAGAGCAACAATCATGGAGGATTTTAAGTTGATTGTTGAGATCATCCTGGCTTCTAGCTAGAAGAATGATATCATCAGCATAGAGGAGAAGAGTAATGACCATGCCCACAAGCTTGGGGCCATCACAACTTGCAGCTTCCAAGCACTCTTCTAGCTTATCAATGTAAATGCCAAAAAGGGTAGGGGATATGGGACATCCTTGCTTAAGTCTGATATTGCATTTAATTTATTCATTTCAACCCTTAGTGGCTTAAGCTTGGCAATAACGTTCTCATGTATCCTAGTCATATCAACCCTCAACTCAAGAGGAACCATTATCTCAGCAATTCTCTGCCATAGCTTATCTCAAGGAATTATGTCAAAAAAAATTCTAGAGTAAAAAAAAACAACATAAGAGATTATTTTTATTGTTGTGATATTCCATGGCACACTCTCAAGTTCAGGAGTGTGTTGAAAAACATATCATCTAGTCATAAATTGAACTTATGCCCTATTTCCCATCCATCTAGGTACTAAGAACGACACATAAAACACCTACATGTTGGATCCTAAGATATTTAGTTTCTCTATATCCCAGTGACCTAAGATAAGCCAAAAGTATCTCGAAAATATGAGAATCATGAACTAAATCCAGTCTATATATTTAAGTTGTCAAAAGATTTTGAATCCATGTAGAGACAAAAAGCTAACATTCCGTCAATGGGTTAAATAGTTGTTATTTGAGACCGTTATATTATAAAAATAAGAAATAAATGCACATAAATTGGAAACTAAATCACACAAGAAAACATAAGGAATTTACATGGTACAACCCTAACAGTGTGTAAAGGAAACCTCCACGAGTTAATGGATTAGAATTCTTATTTATCAAGGTCCCAAAATGAATCTCCAACCATTACATCAAGCCTCTTGGGCAATCATCAATTTAATATGAAAAAAATCATTGCATAACTCCCTATGGTTACACAACTACATGAATGGTAAACCCAAATTTACTAAGATAAATACATTTAGCAATAATTGTTGTCATTCCTAACAATATCCACCTTGAAAACAATTTTCCTAATCACTTTACAATGCCCATTCATCATCTTTTCTATAATCCAGGAGAATTCAAACACCATCGTAGATTTTGTACCAATACTAGCTTCGTGAACATGTCTACACAATTCTTCTGTGTGTGGACCTTATTGAGAGCTTTGGCACCATCGATCACATGTCTTACAATGATATCTTACATCAATGTGCTTAGTCTTGATGTGATAAGTTGGATTTGTAGAGAAATGAATAGCACTCTGTCTGTCACATAATTCATTCACTTTCTCCTGCAACCTTCGAAGATAATCAAGTATATCTTTCAACCAGATTTCCTCTTTACAAGAATATGAAGCAGCTATATACTCTGCTTTAGTAGTGTACAAAGAGATTTTTTCTTGAAGCTTTTACATCTAACTAATTGCTCCACCTACAAGAGTAAAGACATATCCTGTAGTAGATCTGCTTTTGTCCAAGTCACCTGCATAATCAACATCCACATATCCACAAAATGAATCTCCAGTGCCATTAAATATTATGCAATGGTCACTTGTGCCTCTCGAATATTGAAGCACCCATTTCACTGCTCACTAATGTTCTTCCATTGGATTTACCATGAACCTATTGAAAACTCCAACTGCATGTGAAATATTAGGTCTTTTAGATACCATCACATACATCAAATTTACTACCTCATTTTCATATGGTACACGAGACATATAGTTTTTTTCTTCATCGGTTCTAGGACTCAAACAAGAAGAAAGCTTAAAATGAGAAGCTAAAGGAACAATGATAGGTTTCACATTTTCCATACTGAACTTTGCAAGTATTTTCTCCACATACTTCTGTTGAGATAACTAGAGCTTTCCATTTTTCCTATCTCTATGTATCTCCATGCCCAAGATATGTTTTGCATCTCCAAGATCCTTCATTTCAAAATGTACTAGAAATTTGAACCTTTAACCTATTGATCTCTTCCATGATTTTGATTGCAAGAAGCATATCGTCAACATACAAAACCAAGATAATGAATATTCCATTGAAAATTTTAAACTACACATAATGTTCATACTCACTTCTAGTTAAAGTCTGGTTCACAATGAAGGAGTCAAACTTCTTGTACCATTTCCTAGGAGACTGCCTCAAGCCATACAATGATTTCCTGAGATTTCAAGCTAATATTTTGTTGCAACCTTTTACAAAACCTTCTAGTTGTTCCATATAAATATCTTCATCCAAATATCCATGAAGAATATTTTTTTAACAGCTAAATTTTCTAACTCAAGGTCAAGTAATATAGTTAGTGCTAACACATTATGTATAGAAGAAAGTTTTACAACTCGTGAAAAAATATCATGAAAGTCAATACCCTTTTGCTACTAGCCTCGCCTTATATCTTTCAATACTTACATTAACATTTCATTTCAATTTAAAGACCCATTTGCATTCTAAAACACTTCTCTCTTTAGGAAGTTCTACAAGATCTCTGGTTTTGTTCTTGGTTAAGGAATCCATTTCCTCATCCATAGCCTTCTTCAAATTTTCAGTATATGCATCATCCATTTCTTCATGATAATTACAAGAAGGTTCCCCATCTTCAGTAGTCAACGCAATAGAGGAAGACAAATCTTCATACCTTTTGGGCGTTATTCTTTCCCATGTATACCTCCTTAGAGTGACTAGTTGTTGGATTGGTTCCTGAACTTCTACATTTTCCTTTACATATTCTCCACATTTTTCTTCAGAAGTCTCTTCTTCCTTCCGAATGTCAGAAAAAGGTTGAGTCTTCAACTGAACTTCTTGATTCAATGATACCTGTTCCTATTTAACTTTTTCAACATCTGATTTTAGAATAGAAGATTCATCAAATATTACATCTCTACTAATGACTATATTATGTGAAGAACGATCCCACAACATGTATCATTTCACAACATCGTCACATCCAACAAAGAGATCACATTTTTCTTTTGGTTCTAACTTAGATTGTTGAATTTTTGGAATAAAAGCATATGGATTACAACAAAAAATTCTTAAATATGAATAATCACAAGATTGACATGACCAAACTTCTTCAGGAATTTTACAATTGATAACAATTGATGGTGATCTGTTTACCAAATAACAAGCATTGGATACTACTTCTTCCCACAACTCCTTCTGCAGGTTAGCATTGTTAATCATGCTTGTGCCATTATCCATAAGAGTCTAGCTGATACATTCAACAATAACATTTTGTTGAGGAGTATAAAAAATAATGTTCTGTCTAACATTCCCTTCATCCTTACAATATTGTTAAAATTATAAGGAAGTAAATTCACCGCCATTGTCAATTATTAACTATTTAATTGCTTTTCTTGTTTTATTTTACGCCATAGCTTTAAATTGTTTAAAAACATTAAATACATAAAACTTTATTGTTTAACATATAGAACCACAATTACGTGGAGTAATCATCAATAAATGTTATGAAGTAAGGTGTACCTCCATAAGATACTGTAGGAGATGGTCCCAAAATATCATATTGAATATAGTCCAAAATTCATTTACTGTTGTGTCTGTTGACTTTAAATTTATGTCTACATTGTTTTCCATATACACAATGTTTTCAAAAATCGAAACTCAATGACTCCAAATTAAGAAGTAATTTTTTATTCATCAGTAATTGAAGGCATTTATCGCTCAGTACTTCCTTTAAGTTTGTAAAGGTTCCCGATCTTCTCTGCCTTCATAACAACCAGAACGCCCATTCAAACTTTTAATGCTCCACCTTGACCTGTAAACTCGTAACCTTCCAAGTCCAATACTCCGAAAGAAATCTAATTCTTTTTAGACTCAGGTACATGTCTAACATTAGATAATGTTCTAATCATATCATCATACATTTTAATTATGACATTTCCCACCCCAATAGTTTGACAAGATACATTATTACCAATAAACACAGAACTACCATTCACAACTTGATATGACGTTAACCAATTTCCATGTGGACTCATGTGATGAGAAGCGCCAAAATCTAACAACCAATCTTCATAATGTTGAGAAAAATTGAAAATAGGAAAAGATTCATCTATCATACCCGATTCAACTTGATTTGCTTCCCTCTTTGGGTTTTCAACAGATTCATTTATTTTCCAACAATATTTCTTCAGATGTGTTGTTTTGTTGTAGTACCAACATTTGACTTTACACTTTTGGCACCTTGACTTTGATCTAGAATAAATTTTTTTTTTCCTCTCTCCTTAGACTAACCTTTGGCTACCATAGCTTTTGGAGTGGAAGTTTTAGTGCTAGACCTCCTCTGTACTTATTCGGATAATAGAGATGGCACAAAAGAATCAAATTCTAAGGATTTGGCTGTGCTAAAAATGATATAAGTCACAAAGTGATCCCAAAAATTGGGCAAGGAACATAAAAAGGTAATAACTTTATCTTCTTCTAAAAATTTAACATCCATATCTGACAACTGGAAAATAAGTGTATTAAATACATTTAAGTGTTATGCAATTTTAGTACCCTCCTTCATTCATAGGCTACACAACTTCTTCTTCAAACAAATTATGTTGGTTAAATACTTGTTCATATACAATGTTTCCAATTTTCCCCACAAACCTGTTGTAGAGTTTTCTTCAACAAAGTTGAAGAGAAGTTCATCTTCAAGGAACAACTTGATGGTATTGAGAGATCGGGAATCCAAGTCCTACCAATCCAAATCTTTCATGCCAACACGTTTCTTTCTAACCCCATCTAATGCTTTATACAACCTTGTTGCACCAACAAATCTCTTACCTTCAATTTCCACAATACAAAATTTTTCTTACTCGTGAACTTCTCCACCAGAAACTTAGCATTATTCATTTTAGCCATTTTATTCCTACATGGGATCTTTCAATATTCCTTTATTAATGACTTGGATATTTCAAAAAATTATTATTTCATCTAGGGTTTCCTTAAAAAAATTGATTAGAGATACCAAATTAACAATGAAAAACTCTACCAGGCTAAAAAAAAATACTTTCTTTGTTCGCTCAATTTCAAGACTCCTCTTTCACTTATTCAAATTTCTCATTGTACAATGAAAAAAGGAAATCCACTATGAATACCTTTTTTGTTTTGCAACTTTATTTGGCGTAGCTTCAAAAATATATTGGTTGCAACTTTTGTTTTGCAGATTTATTTAGAGTAGCTTCACAAATCTTGCGGTGATGATATTTTATAGGTGATTCCCAAACTGGTGGACTACAGACTGCTCCTTCTTAGCAGTCGGCCCTAGAATTATAAAAATGAAAAATAAAACAATGGTTGCTTTTTTCATTTAGTGGGTTTGCTTGACTCCTTTTTGCATGATGTAGTGGGCACGGCTTGGCCTTCCAAATGGTTTTGCAAACAAAAATTTCCATCTACACTTCTACGCATGTGGAAGCTCCAAAAATAATCATGTTCCCTCTGATTTGATCAGTTTCTCTTTTACGGATTCCAGAAAGAGTCACAACCCTCTCCAGAAATGCTTCCTCTATCTTGATCTCTCTGTGGCGCAAAATTTCTTCAACTCTTGCTTCAGGCTTCAAATTTTTCCTTACATATGCCTCACGACTCCCATAACCTTAGAGCTATGATACCACTTGTTTATAATTGAGCCCATTAAATTATAAAAATAAGAAATATGCACAAAAATTGGAAACTAAATCACATAAGAAAACATAAGGAATCTACGTGGTAAAACCCTGACAATGTGTTAAGGAAACCTCCATGGGGCAAGGGATTGGAATTCTTATTGCTCAAGGTCAAAAAATGAATCTCGAGCCATGACATCAAGCCTCTCGGGAAATCATAAATTTAATATGAAAAAATTCGTTACATCACTCCTTATGGTTACACAACTGTCTGAATGGTAAACCCAGATTTACTAAGATAATTACTTTTAATAATAATTTTTGCCATTCCAAACATTAATTGTCACAGGTTATTCAATTATAAATTGAAAAAAATAATGTAGTTGATAAATGGATGCATTAATTTGGCATACTTGAAGTAGATCGAGCACTAACAAAGGAAAAACTCGTCGCAAGCATGACCGGATGGATAAAAAGTGCAATCAAATGGTCAAAGGAGAAAAATAAAAGTGAAAAAAAACTAGTTCATAGATTCTCAGCCAGGTAGATAATGTATATATTCCTTTCCTTCAAAAGACAAACTATATTCCTATTTATTCTTGTTGATAAGTATTGCTACATTACAATTAATCTATACGTGGTATTGGGCATACTTTGATGATTGATCATGTACTTTTTGGTTTTGAGAAGGAGATTGAGTTGTCACTTCAAGCTTTGTTGAACAAAAATGTTGATGATGGAGAGGCAAAGCATTATGAACAGGAGGAAACAAAGTCTTTAGGGACAAAAGAACTAGTATTTAGAGAAGTTATGAAGATTGCAGTAGGTGCTTGAATGGAAGTTGATTTTGTAGACCCATTTTTATATGCCATTGATATGTTCCCTACTATTTTAGGCATGCCTAGCTTCTTATGAGACTTGGTTGCTAGTTTATGGATCACAACGACACTGGACAATAGCCACTGCTCCATTTTCTGAAGGTGAGCTAACCCGCCGCAGTTAATAAGGTAAATGTTTGCAGGCTTGCGAGGAAATAAACATACTACAATTATATACTATGATTCATTGGATAAGATGTCTCCAATTCAAGCTTTAGCCCATCACTTCAAGAATATAAGTTAAAACACCACTACACTTAACCTAGTGAATTGGATTAATGCATTTGAATCCCAAAAATGATATCTAACATAATGCACTGCGAAAACCCCTCATACTTAAAATACTAAGAGTAAAGGGATCTCTTCTTGAATGGTTCATGAGGCACAATAGTTGCTAAGGTTTTTCAAATGGCGTAGAAAGCTAAGTGGGCTTGATTGTGGGGAAAACACCACAGTTAAGTGTGCTTGAGCCAGAGGAGTTCTGGGATGGGTGACCTTCCGGGAAGTCCTGGTTACCGGGTGCAAGCCTCGGAAGTGCTGATTGATGCTATGTGATTCATTTCACTAGTTTCAATCCCACTTCTTCACCCCTGTGAGCATCATGCGATGCAATGAGTGCTAAGTGGAATATTCAAAAATCATTAGAAATTAGTCAGTTACGAATACCTCTCATGGAAATGGTCATAGATGAATGACTAAATTAATGTAGTTGAATCCCAAAAATGATATCTACTTTATTTTTGCTGGTTTGAATTTGTCACTTAAATACAAAGTATAAAGAATCTAGATTTGTTCTATTTGCGGAAGTAACAACAATGGGCCAAATACTTAAACAACTTTGTTGTATCACGTGATGCATGTAATTTTCAGTCATCATTCTCTATTGCTACAACCGTTGTTGTATTTTCATTTTCATCAATTTATCTAAATAAGTTTGTCTCATCCATCTTGGCTTCCTCAAGGTTCACTGAACTTGTGTTAAAAGAGATTTTATAATGGTAATATAATTGTCTCTTTTTCAGACATATGTAAAAGTACAAGTATGCTAATGTGGCATTGTCCTTCACACGAGCCTGTAATTCAATCATAGTTAATATTATCATCTTTTCTCACCCTTGAAAACCCTAGTTATGGAACCAAGCTACTATAGAATCAAGCTTTTGTTCTCTTCTAAAGTATCCTTTCAATGTGGATAATCAAGGTTCATGTTTCTAGATCACTATGTTCCTATAACATTGGCAATCCTTTTGAGAGATGTTATTTGAATGTTTCCTTTGATTGTCTCTAAGGCCTATGAAAACTTGGATGGACTTGAATTAATGCCAATTTGATTATATCGTAAGCTTGACTAGGATGTTGTGAGGAATTTGATCTTTCATATCTTGGTCATTTATTTGAACTTATTCTTTGGATTTTCATCCCTCATATACTTCTAGAGTTTTTCTTTAAATAGGGGTCTCCTTAGGCTTGATCCTTCTGACATTGTGAAGCTCAAAAACTTGAATCACTCCTGGGATTATCTTCATCGCCTTGTAGATTTGTCTTCCTTTGAATGAAAACATAATGAAACCATGAGCTTCATGTTATTGATCATAATATTGCATTTTATCTTCAAAACCTATAGGAACCTAATCCTTGAGTTTTGGAATGAAAAAAATTCCCGAATTTTCTTTACTCCACTCTGGATCTCGTTGAGATGTCCTGAAACTAAAACAATCATTCATTAGTGTCACAATCATTAATTAGTGTCAATCCTACGACATATTTTCAACCTAAAAGAGACAATTTGATAATATTCATATAAAATCATGATCTCAAATGATAAATAAGCTTCAAGAAAGCACATTGAAAGGATAATTTTCACTCTTAGCATGTCTAAGACTATAAAAGTTGATTGGGCATCTAGGCTTCAATAAGTAAAGTGGAGAGAAACAACTTGTCACCAAATGTCTTCTCAAACAATTGTTATTACAATTAAGGTTATCCATGTGACATAAGAGATGGTCATCTCCCATAATTCAGCAATAATTTATCATGTTCTCCTTTAGTATTTCCCCTTATCAAAAGCTCTTAGGGCTAGTAAGAACATATCCTCCACATTTCTAGTAAAAACTTATCCTACACATTGCAAAAGGTTCAAATGATCCTTTGTAGTCAATCTCCATGAAGTGATCTCCTTCTTCAATCCATGAAAGGAATTGTACACCATCATTTAAGTATGTGAACTCATCAGAACTAACCTTGGGAAAATCTACCTCATTCCTAAAGGTAATATTCACTAGTTCCACAAACCAAGTTGTAATGTGTCATAATCTAAGAGATATACTGCAATCTGGTTGTAATGGTTGAGTAATCTAGGAGAAGCATTGTAGTGCATTAGGTGAATTGAAGGCCCCTTAAGAGAGGAATTTGTGCAAATTCCCTCATGAGGCAGTTCCTCATCTTGGTAAATGCACTTGTTATACATTTCTTCCTGCTCCAGGTAGTGCAGGGACTTGTTTCCCTGCAAATCCTCTTGTTTAAAAAGAAACCAAATTTTGGTCTTTCAATAAAATATATTTTATATTGTTAGCATAAACTTTATAGTATGGGATTATTACAAGATTATAAATCCGAGTATGCAATAGAGGTTATTATAAGATTTTACAATTAGCTAGTCATATAAGTTAAATGATTCATAATGATAGATAGTCCTAGGACATCGATGCAAGGAAGATAATTATCAACAAGGTTGGTACAAATTAAAATCTTAGAGTTACAAGTTATCTAAATTGCTAATTTTTGTTTTTAATAATAAAAATAATCACAAATATTCGTTTATAAAATTGAAGTAGCTTAATAAATTTAATGATAAACTTTCATTAAATTGTAACGATAAAAAATATTCTTTATTATTAAATCTTTGACATATAGATAATGTTTGTAATGAAAAAGTTTAAAACTATATGACCAAATTATTTTTTAATAATATAAATAATAAAAAATCCCCATATATAAAATACAAGTAAATTAATAAATTTAATTACATGAAAAATATTTTTTAATTAAATTTTAAAATTAAATATAATATTGGTTAAAAAGAAACCTCTAAAATTTATACTCTTTTTTTCATATAAACACATCCATGGACATAATTACACAATCGAAGCATAATTCATATAGTACTAAATAATTTTCTTCACAAGAGGACGTTAAATGTTGAAGTACATTATAGAATAATTAAAAGGTAGTATTTTTGAAGTACTTTATAAAATAATTAATTTGAAGTATTGTGAATTTATGGGGCAAGATTATTTTTTTTAAGATTTAAAATTAGAGGACGTTGTAACTAATAATCTTTTTTTGGTAAGTGAAAGAGTTTCTATTATATTAAAATATATATATTTTTTGGTAAGTTAAAGAGTTTTTATTATATCAAAATATTATATTGTTGATTGGATTGTAATTTAGTTGATCGGTGCAGGATTCTCTAGTCCACAACCAAGTGATGAAGGAGGCTTGAAGTCGGAATGGACATGATTTTCCATATGTGCAAGCATGCCTTCCAAGTGCTCTAGTTTCTCATATATTCTCCTTTGACCCTTCTACAAGGTGGCCATATAGTCTTTCATTTTCCACTAATTAATATGTTGGAGAGCATTCATAAATCTGATGACACAATTATTGTCATCATGATAGTCCCTACTAAGCTTCTCCAGGAGGAGGGTTACACATCTTAGTCAGCTATCAAAGGTTTCTAGAGGGGGGCTAGTTCCACAGTTCTAGATGAATATGTTGGGTTAGGGTAGATAACCTCACCAAAGCCAATCCAGGGCCTCCCAAGATATGCCCTCCATTCTAACCCCTCTCTCTGATACCTCTTCTTGGCGGTGCATAGTCCACTAATATGGGATGTAAAATATCTTGCATAAAAACCTCAAAGTTGCATGCTACCATATGTTGACTCAAATATAGCTCCACATCCCCCAACTCATACAAAGACACAACAAGAAAACTAGTAAGCCGAGGCACTGAATCTTACCATGGCCCTTGATAAAACAACTTGAACCCACTAGTAGAGAGGTTGGTCTCCGACCAAACTTCAGCTAGAGGGAAACAATATTCCTCCTTCCCCTGTGTCAAACCCCCTAGATGCAAGTAGTAGGTGATGCCCTCGAATTCCCTAATTCTCCCCTAGAGTCTACACAATATATTGAGGCCCCATAGGCGACCAAAAAATAAAATAAATTGCCTAGAAATAGACTAAGTTACACCCTAGAAGAGACAACAATACATTGGGAGTCCATAAACTCCACTCCCATGCATAGGGAATCATATATTGTAAGAACCACACACCTAGCTCCGTCGGCTGAGGGAGAGACCAAACTCAAACCCTTCCGACCAAGCCCTCCAAAACAACACTAGAACAAGTGAAAACTATTAAGTTGGCCTCTACAGTGACTCAAATTCCCAACATAATTCATAAAGATATACTAGATCTCCCTATGGTGTGGGTGACTACCTAAACCTCTGTAAATTTTGAAAGAAAACCACTTGAGGAAACCATGAACCCTTACATTTTTTTTGGTTAGAGGTTCCTAGTTTGATTCTAGCCAGTGTTCCACAATGTGGAGACCCTAAAATGTGAATAACTCAGCAAACCCTCGCGGAAAACTATGGTTGAAGCTCCTTATGTCGGGATCTAAGATTTGTTTGCACCAGGCTAGCATACTAAAATATTTAATTCCCCAATCTCTCGCAATAAACCACCGGGACTCCACAGTCAATCCCCATACACAATCTATCTCCATCGTACTGATATCTTGCACAAGTGAAGCAGATCCGACACTACCTCCCTTAAAAATTTTAGGACAACTACTTTTGCAGGGAAACCAACAACTAAATACACCATCATTTCAATTGAAGGGAGGTTCATTCCACACAGGGTTACATGTGGCTGTGAGGTGTCACGCCTCCCCCTTTTAATTATCGACAGGATTGGTGGGGTGGCCAACCCCACACTAATCCCAATGTTTCTCTGGTATTTCACCCCCATTGTGGTGTAATTAATAAATTTTTATTGAACATAAAAAAAATAAAAATAAAAATTTGAAACTATATTTTTCTTTAAATTAAAATTTGAAGATGTAAATTTTCATGAAATTATAATTATAATGATTAAAAAAGTTTTTTTAATGGAGAAATGATCTATCCTTTAAATGAATTTAGAAACATTAAAATTATACACTATTCATAAGTGAAATATATATATATATATATTTACAGATTTGAACAATCAAAAACATAAATTTTTAACTTATAAATAATTACCTTGATGGGTTTTATTTTGGAATATTACTTAAATAATTTTAAGATAATTATCAATAATTATTACGGGGATGGTATTGCTTTAACTTCCACATAATTTTCTAGATTATTCTTAGTAGTATTCACAAATTAAGGATTGATATTTATTTCAAAAGTAGTTATGCATGTTCTATCTTTTTAGTGAAATTGATTGACTAAAAAATGTCATACAAACTAGTATCATATGAAATAATTTATGGTTTTTTAGGCACATGGTATTGATAATTCATTATATTGGCGCATGATATTGAAATAAAAAATATTTATAAATTAAGAATCTCCATAATAAAGTGTGGGTGAATGTCCATGATTAAAAATCATATTACATGTTTTCTAAATATAATTTATATATTAAGGATTTTTAATAATAATGATGATGATATTTTTTCCCACTAGAAATTAAAGGAGATTCTCAACTCATCATCCAAGCTACCACACGCATCCTCCTTGGCTCTTCATCCATAAAGGTCTCCATCAGCTGGAGGCTTGCCAACCGCCTCAATCATCTGGAACATCTGTTGCAGCATCAAAAGGCCATGACTTTCCAACATATGCACAAAAAGGAAAACACTGTAGCAGACCTCCTCGCCAACAAAGGAGTGGATAGTAACTTAACGCTCTACCACTCTAATTTTCATCAGATTTAGGACGAAATCCTATGCGAGAGTTGCCTCACACTCCTCCAAAAGGACCAAATTTTCCCAGATGCGTGTGACACATCTAGATCACGCGAGGACAACTCCTCCCATGCTTACACTGATGCCACCCTGCAATGAAAGCTCTAACATGATGCGGAAACTCAAATCACCAACCATTTTTATCGGTGCTTTGCCACACCTAGCCTCTTGCCACACTTCGTGTCACATGTAGACACACTCGGACTATCCCTCATAGCCTTTGCGCTTGTGCCACATGCCTTAAAAAGGCACAAAATCTTCTCATTTAACCATCTCATTGCTGCTCCAGCTGGTCCTAAGACCCATCGTTGTTATTCCCCTCGCCATCACGCCACTGCTCGATCTTTCCTTGCGCACCACCATTTCCATTGCCCTCCTTGATGCTCGCTCTCCCTGCCGCACGCCCCCTGTTGCAAGTCCCCTACCGTGTGCCCTCTTGTTGCATGCCCCTCCCCCTGTGATCCTCCTTGCTACGTGCCCCCTGCTGTGAGCACCCCTACTGTGCGCCTCCCTGTTGCATGCTCCGCTTCAGTGCATCTCCCTGTTGTGCACCCTCTATGGTGAGCACCCGTACTGTGCGCTCCCCTTTTGCACCCCGCCCCATTGCGTACCCCCTACTGCGCGCCCCTTGCTCTCGGCCTGGACTCACAACCGGCTACCCTTTCTCTGCTTGACAACCTCTCCATGGCCCTGTGCTAATGTCAAAAGCCCATCAGGGGCAGCTACAGAGGCGCGTTCTCGGGGCACTATGACCAAGGCCAAGACCAACGTTTAGAATCTATCGAAGGCTCCTCATCAGGAAGTCATGAAATGCAGACTATTCAAATGCCTGACAGCACCTAGGGAGAGAATGTCTTGACTCTGGAGAAGCCTAGGGTAGGAGAGGCCCCAGAAAATCTACCATAGCACACTCTGAGCCACCCACACCTCGGAAAACCAAGTCGCTCCCTATTCACGAGCCTGCGAAGGAGGAGATAGACATTTGAATCATGTATTCAGATGGTATTTAGACTAGAGTTTTAGATATACAGAGTACCCTGTTGCTCCCATCATTCGCACGACCCCTCCAAAGCCTCCACATGAGCCCATAGCTGAGGAGGAAGCCAATGCATGTGAATATGGATGCCTAATTGAGGAGGAGGACCATGCGACAAAAGAAGATGAGGGAACCCCATGACTGTTCTCTAGAAAGGTTCATCTCTGTTTTTTGTCAACTTAGGACATACTTCAGTTATTTTGTTTTCATATATGTCACTAAATATTTTGTAAAACAAGACTATATTATGCTATTAAGGGGTTGGTTTCCTCCCTGGAGGCAGCCCCAAACCCGTTTTATTTTGAAAACTACCAAGGTAGGGATTGGCTAAGTACCGCTTGCCATCTGTGCCCAAATCCTTTGTAAAGTTTCTTTTATGATTTTAATATAGATTAACCTTACTTACAATAATAATAATAATGATGATGATGATAATAATTATAATTATACTTTAGTATTTTTTTATGGTAACGGGAATATTTAGGAATATTTGTATTAAATGCAAATTATGTGCATGGAACACAATTCTACATCTGAAGTTTCATTTGCATTTATTCCTTCTTACGTATCATCTATAGACTCCTAAAACAAAGTTCTCATTCTAGAGGAAGACAATTGATACTAAGCATACATGGGTTTTTGGTAGCCAATACTTTCGAATAGAGCCCCAAAATTAAAAAAAAAAAACTTGCAATACATATAGCCTACTTTAAAATATAATCCTTGATTACAAGGCAATTCCTTAATTCCACCTTGATTAGTAGGCCCCCCAAAATTTTTGATCCTTGAACATAGGATTCATGCTTAATTCAATAAGAGATGGATGATGGTCTTAATTGACCATTAACTATCAACTCTCCAAAGTTCAAATTGCAAACTTGGTTGACACATTGATATGCTTAGTTGTTATTATCCATTAGAATGTGCTCAAAACTCATCTTTGGGATAACCTTTGATACATTTTTAATCCCATTTAGGATATTATCCATAACCTTTTCTTTAAGGGAAGATACTTTGATCAAATATTGAATTATTAAAAAGGAGTCACCTAACACAATGAGAAAGAATACATGAAATTATTTTCTTAAAGGAATTCCTTAGAGTAAACCATAGACATCTTCATGATTATTTGTCATTTTCTCCAAACCTATAAATACCCTAAAACTTTGATTTTTCAAGAGCCTTAAAGGACTCCTCCCCTTCCTCCATAATTATTTTTTATTTTTGAAAGCTAATTCATGACATAAATATTTACATAGAAAGTGTTCCTTTTCAAAATTGTTCATTATACCATTTTCATCTCAATTTGACATATGTCCCATTTAAATCCATGATCACCGTTCACTTGCCATCGCACAGTGGAGTTGAGTTTCGTGGTAGCATACCGACTGTCTTTTACTTGTAATAAGGAAGCGATTAAGCCAATTTTCACGGTTTGGATGGTTGCATATTCACTAGATAATATTCTCCCGTGATTGATCCTCCTCGCAGAGATTTTCTCTGCATTCTTTTAAATGGCGAGGTAATTAGGGTCGATAAAGCTGCATTGGTTTCATTCTGTGATCGATATTTTCTCCGCATTCTTTAAATAGAGGGGTAATTAGGTTTGATACAATTGCATTGGTTTCATTCTGTGATTGATCCTTTCTGCGTGAAATTGTCGAGGTTTTAATAATTTAATTTAAAATTTGTAAATATAGTTTTTTATTTTGTAATAAACACATGAAACATAAATATTTTAATATATTGAAATTAAGATAAATTTTAATTAGTAATTTAATATATTAATATAACTTCAAAAATTTAAAGTTAAAGTTTTTATTTCCATTAAATAAATAAAAGATATTTAAAATTTATAAAATATTTGTGAAGAAAATCTTGTCAAATATTTGTGAATTTCAATAAAAAAAATTGTTTTTGAAGAGTAGCATATGTGTTACTTATGTTAGAAAAAATATGAATAGTAACATTTTTTAAATAATAATTTAGTTTTATAAATTTATAAATAAAATATTAAATTAATATAAAAAATAGTATATGATTTTATATATAGAAATTAAATTATAAAATAAATAAAAATATATGATATGATTTTATTGTTATATTTTTAAATAATAATATATAATATTGGTTCTATGATAATAACATTTTATTTAAATTAGTTTTTGAGTTTAATTGGTAATGGTTTTGTAAGTTTAGTTGATAATAGTTATGTTATGGATTATTATAATAATTATGAAATGATAATTACACCGTAAGGCGTCACTATTTGAAAACAATACTCCTGTTGCTTGCTGTCATTCATGTGCATCGTTCGATCTTTTGTTAGACGATTAAATCTTCCTTGCCCGTTGATTTAAAATTAGGTTAGCTATTAAAATTTGTTTCCCAACTATATGTGATTTACTGCATGGCCTTCTGTTTATTTTCGTGCGTGACCCAAAACAACTCCCTCGCCTTCCCCACTTCCTTTACCACTGCGTTTGTGTCAATCAGGAGCTTCTTTTGATAGGTGGAAGGAGTTCAACCTACATGAAGAGACTATTCATTTCTCTTGAATCGTCTCTCAGGGTTATAGCTTCCGCTGGGTTATGGGTTTTAATATGTTCAACTATTGTGATTAGTCCATTCCCCCTATTGGATGATCTACCCACTCAGTCCGAGGTTTATTTAGGTAAACCCTAATCTCTGCTAAAAGAATTCTAATCTCTATCTCACCTTCTACTTCTGGTTTTATGAATAGGGGTTTCTTGGTACAGGTATCAACGATGGGATTAATCCATCCTGTTACAGGTAATTATTTAATTTATTCATTTCCTATCATCTTTGCTCATTTTCGGCTAGGGTTATAACCTCAGTCTTCTGAATATGGGTTTCTTGGTACAGGTATCAACGATGGGATTAATCCATCCCGTTATAGGTAATTATTTGATTTATTTATTTCCTATCATCTTTGCTCATTTTCAGCAAGGGTTATACCCTTAGTCCCCAAACTTTGCGTCTCACAGGTTTCACTTGTCTCTTTGCAGGTAACTCAATTTCCTAAATTCTTTTCAGCAGGGCATATGCGCTTCTCAGTAAAGAGGAAAATTGAAGAATGCCAAGTTTCTAGAGCCTGATGACCGGTGTGGACTTAGCAAGCCACAGTGAGAATTTCCACTCAAAATTAGCCCACAGATTTAATGTACTAATCATATCCCGCTTTGACATTTTGTTCACTGCAAATTGCTTTGTGTCCTTGTCTCATCTACGTTATTGGGCACAGAGTGACTGCTCTGGATCTAACCTCCAATTGGATAAACAGGGCAACCTCTACAGATCAAGTCAATTCAATTGCACACTTTGCAGAGCCACTACTAGAATATATCAAGAACCTTGGAAATGATGAGAAGGTACTTGAATTCTCTAGTATCTAACATGTCATTTGTAGGTTTGAGAACAATAATTTTAATTTTATTAAATCAAGAGTGATGAGACGTCTATGAATGTCTTAAACAAGTTATGGATATTGAAGGTTTTCATGTTGCTTCTCTGTGTTGCTTTTTCGGAGCGCTTGCTATAATGGATGTGGCCTTTGAATAAAAATTGGCAGGCACTGAATGTTTTTTTCAAATTTGTTTCATTAAATGCTTTTTTCAAATTGTTTTTTTAACTTAATTTTGGGATAGAACTTTGATCTATTTATATAAAGTACCCATGTCCTCATTTTGACTTGGGAAGCTGCAAACTGGCCACTCAAGGCACTTATCCTTGTATTGTTTTGATATTTGAAAAAGAAGTATATGCTCACCCTTTTTCTTATTTATTGAAAAAAGGTTCAGTTGAGGCCTGTTAGTAAAGAGGAAAATTGAAGAATGCCAAGCTTCTAGAGCCTGATGACTGGTGTGAACTTAGCAAGCCACAGAGAGAATTGTCACTCAAAATTTGCGCACGGATTCAATGTACTGATCATATCCTGGTTTGACATTTTTTTCACTGCAAATTGATTTGGGTCCTTGTCTCATCTACTTTATTAGGTATATTAAAGTATCTAATCCTTTAATTAGCCCATGTATTGAATCCCCTATCTAACACTCAGGTATTTGTGTGTCTCTGCTCTGGTTTTATGTTATGATGGTGTGGCAATGGAGGTGGACCGTGGTTAGCCTTACTGTCATTTTTCTCCTTTTGTCTATTCATGTCCACGTCCAATCTCAAAACTTCCACTCTCAAAACTTCATAAAATTTTTCTCTTCTAGTGTTCTTTGATTTCGGCTTTAGATTTGCAGGAAGGAAATAGAGGTGTTCCATGATGAGGTGATTTGATTTTTTCCTTTGGTGAAATTGATTAGGAATGAGAAGGAAGACATCAACACTTTGTGTTGATTCATGGGCTTGGGCATGGAGAATGGTGTTGGTATAACACTGTCACTCTCCTAAAGCAGAAGGGGCATAGAGTGACTGCCCTTGATCTAACCTCCAATGGGACAAACAGGGCAGCCTCTACAGATCAAGTCAATTCAATTGCACACTATACAGAGCCACTACTAGAATATATCAGGAACCTGGGAAACGATGAGAAGGTATTTGGATTCTCTCGTATCTAACTTGTCATTTGTAGGTTTGAGAACAATAATTTTAAGTTTATTAAATCAACACTAATGAGAGGTCTATGAATGTCTCAAACAAGTTATGGATACTGAAGGATTTCATGTTGCTTCTCTGTGTTGATTTTTCAGAGTGCTTGCTATAACGGATGTGGCCTTTGAATAACAATTGGCAGGCACTGAATAGTTGATTTGAAACTTTAGCAATAAAGTGATAATGTGATTAGTTTGGAAAAACAATCACAAAACAAGAAGTGATAATGTGATTAGTTTGGAAAAACAATCACAAAACAAGAAGTGATAATGTGATTAATTTGGAAAAAAATTCACAAAACAAGAAACAAGATGAGTCATAGAAGCTTGAAATCAAAGATACATAAACTGACATTTGGAAAACACTCATCTTCATCATAGGTTTTTATAAGTGTTATTATTCTTGCTTTTTATCAATGTGATTTAAAGGGCACTAAAGTCTTTGCATAAAATGTATGGCAGGTGACTCTAGTAGGCCACAACTTGGCTGGATGCCCATTATCATATGCAATGGAGATGTATCCAACAAAGATCTCGAAGGCAATCTTCATAGCTGCATTTACTCCTCAAAATAATGAGATTTTCCTTAGCTCTGCCAACCCGAAGGTGTGATGCATATCCTTCTTCTTTTAAACCTGAAGTTGTATTACTAAAAGGGATGGATGTAATTATGGTGCAGGTTACTTGTTCTGTTCAAACCCTTTGAGTGATGAATTGAATTGTTCATACTTTGGATTTCTACGGTGTGTGCAGACATTCCCTAGGCTGGTGGAAAATGGGGTAGTAGTATTAAATAAGAAAGCAGATTTAGAGCTACCCACATCTGCTTCGCTGGTCCTTGACCATGTCAAGTCCTATCTCTACAACGAGAGCCCTGATGAGGTACTTAAGTGTTGAATTTCTCTCATTTGGATTCCAGCGCAATGCTATGTGTTGTGGATGTGTGTGAGAATAACACACATACAATATGCCCACAGGTTATTTATTTGTTTCTACAACCATAAATGATTATATATCGTCACGACATGTTTAAGATATAATTTTTTGAAGATTTGTAAATCGTTTTTAAGTTATCATTTACATATATGACTATATACTTGTCACATGGTTGAGACAGGGCACAATCTTTTTTCAAACATCAAACATTAAAATCAAACTAGATCTGCGTCCCATCCTGACAAAATCAAACATTAAAATAGAATTAAGCATAAACAACTCCAGCTGCTGATTGAACAAACAACCGATGGCATTGTAAAGTCCAATAGGAGCACAAGAGAACCAACACCAGCAGATCCTTGTCAAGAATCCCCTGAAAGAGCGATGGTTTGATCCATCCTTTAATAACAAGCCACCCTCCCAAATTTACAGAATGATATTTCTGCATGTCGTTGGTAAGTCTCTTCACTTCTAACATACTCCTTCCATAAGCCACAAAGATGAATGATGGAAATAAGTTATTCAGTTAACATTTATCATTGTAAAGGGCCTGTTTCACAAAAATCAAAATAAAATATGCACAGAATTGAAATGAAGGAGTTGTAGCTCTCAGGTGAGTACTGCACCTGGAGACTACACTCAAACGGAGAGATCACTCTACATTCATGAATCAGAAATTACATCATTAAGTACATCACAAGAAATCAGGAAGTTGCAAACAGACTCCTAAATTCTAGGAACAAATCCTAAACTAGGAGATACGTTACAATTTATGTAACCTTTTCTCCATTAATACATAAATAATATAATTATTTTGAACTCCCCCCCTTAATGAAGAAAGGATTATCCTGAACTCCTAGCATCCTTCTAAAAAATTCAAATTTTATACGTGCAAGAGGCTTAGTAAAAATATCAGCCATATTGTCACAAGTTTTACAATATTCAACAAGGATTTCTTTTGACTGTAGTTTTTCTATAACAAAATGGAACTGAGTGTCAATATGTTTGGTGTTCTTATGAAACACTAGATTGTATGCTAATTTAATGGTACTTTGGTTATCGCTTTTGATGGAAGTTGAGTTTTTCTGTTCTTCGCCCGCATCTTTGAGAAGCCTTCTCAACCAGATCACTTCACACGTAGCTGCACACAATGCTTGGTACTCAGATTCACATGAAGATAATGCTACAGTGCTTTGCGTTTTGCTGCTCCATGCTATGACCCCAGATCCTATGCTGAATGCGTAACCTGTGATAGACCTTCGATCATCCAGGTTACCTGCCCAGTCTGAATCTGAAAAACCTGCTAGAGTAACATCAAATGAGTCAGTGTATAAAATGCCATAATTATTAGTACCACAAAGATACCTCAACACGCTTTTTGCTGCAACCCAGTGACTTTCAAGTGGTGTTGACATGAATTGGCTCAACACACTAACATAGTATGCCAAATCTGGTCTAGTTGTTGTGAGATATATAAAACTCCCAACTAGCTGTTTGTACATAGTGGCATCCACCTCCTTAGTGCCATCGTCACTGTATAACTTCAAATTCTACTGCAATGGTGTTATTGCTGACCTACATTGATCCATGCCAAATTTTTCTAGCAGAATTCTAGCATACTTTCCTTGAGTAAGAAAAGTCTGTCCAGTATCTCTCCATACTTCCAATCCCAAACAGTAATGGAGACTTCTGAGATCTTTCATTTCAAAAACTTGTGCCATCAGTCGTTTGATTTCTTTGATTAAATTATCTGCATTGCCTGTTATGATCATGTCATCCACATACAAAGAAATCAAAATAATCTGCCCCTGTTTATTGTACTTGGTATACAAATTTGGGTCATTCAAACCCCTATGAAAACCATGCTATAAAAAGAAAGAATCAATATTTTCGTACCAAGACCTAGGTGTTTGTTTTAAGCCATATAGTGCCTTTTTCAATCTACAAACAAGATGTTCCTGCCCCTTCTTTACAAACCCTTCAGGCTGTACTAACTAAATTTCTTCTTTTAATTCGCCATTTAAAAATGCAGATTTAACATCAAGCTGGTGTAGCTCCCAATTGTGTTTAGTTGCTAGAGAAATAAGCATTCTGATAGTGTTTAACTTTGCTGCAGGTGCAAAGGTATCATCAAAATCTATACCTTCTTGCTGTGAGTACCCCTTTGCAACCAACCTAGCTTTTAGTTTTTCTATACTTCCATCTGCATTCATTTTAGGTTTAAACAGACATTTACATTTTATGGGTGTTTTATCTTTAGGCAGTTTAACTAAATCCCAAGTATTATTTCTAAGAATAGATTCAATCTCTCCATTCATTGCAGCCCCCCATGCCTCAGATTGAATAGCTTCTTTGTAATTAGTGGGTTCTACAATGTTCAAAATATTTGACATCAAGGCATAGTCTTTCAATCTGGATGGTTTTTGAGTCTTCCTACCTGATCTCCTTGGTAGGGGACTTACCTCGAATTTGTTTTCTTCAGATTTATTTGGGCTTGCATTATCACCTTCTTCCTGTTCTTCTTTCTACTCTTCTTTCTGCTCCTCTTTCTGCTCCTGCTCTCGTTCATCCTCGCTTCTTTCCTCCATCAACAATGGAATGTGCCAATCATCATCACTATCATCTTTCCCTTCCTGAACCTGTTCATGAAACACTACATCCCTGCTTGCAAATATCTTATGAGACATAGGATTAAACAACTTATATGCCTTAAATTCAGTACCATATCCAACAAAGATGCATTTGATAGCTTTAGGGTCTAATTTCTTCCTATCAGCTTTGGGTATGTGGGCAAATGATTTTGACCCAAACACTCTTAAATGATTTACTGCTGGTTTGAGTCCATATAAAGCTTCAACAGGGGTTTTGAAGCCAAGATATCTGGTAGGACTTCTGTTCTTTAAATAGACAACAGTATTAATAGCTTCTGCCCAAAAACTGTTAGATAGACCCTTACCTTGTAACATGCTCCTTGTGCACTCCACCAAAGTTCTGTTCTTGTGCTTTGCCACTCCATTCTGCTGTGGTGTGTGTGGCACTATAAAATGTTGCACAATCCCATGAGATTTGCAGAATTTCATGAATTCCCCTAACCTGTATTCTCCACCTTGATCAGAGCGGAGAATTTTTATGCTTTTTCCAAACTGTTTTTCCACCAAGGTTTTAAATTCTATAAAATACTGGAAAGTCTAACTCTTTTTATTCAGAAAATAAACCCATGAATATCTAGTGCAATCATCAGTAAATAACAGAAAGTAATATGCTCCACCTAGCGACCTCGTCTGCATAGGTCCGCATATGTCAGTATGCACTAGTTCTAGGATATCTCTTTCCTTCCTTCTATCATGTACAAGCAACTTTTCTCTATGCATTTTACCTAAGGCACAACCATCACAATTTAACTGAGTACTGTGAAAGATAGGGAGTCCCTCGACCATACCTTTTCTCTGTAATAGCATGAGGTCCTGCAAATTCAAATGACCGAATCTCTGGTGCCAGAGTTGTTCGGCTGTCGATCCACCTGCAACCATGGCTCGCTTTGGTATACTTTTTTACATCCAGTCTGTATAGGCTTCCTACACGCATGCCTGTTGCAACAATTTCTTTTCTGCAATCCTTTATGACACAATGAGTCTTGAAGAATTCGACTTGCATATCTTGATCAGTTATCATGGATACATATATCAGATTTTTCTTAATTCCGGGTACATATAAAACATTTTTAAGATGACTGATATCACCATTTGGTAACTTTACCAGAATATCCCCATAGCCTTTAATCTCGTATCCACTATCATCTCCTAAATAAATTTTTGATCCATATGTACTTTCTTCAAGAGTTTCAAAACATTCCTTCTTACCTGTCATGTGGGAGGATGCACTAGAATCGACATACCAGATGTCGTCCTCATTGGATGCTGAAAGGGCATAGTCAGCTGTGAACAGTCGAAATTCATGACTGAGATCTTCATCTTCTTCAACAAAGTATCCTCTGTGCTTCACCATCGCCACATTTTTCTTTGCATCATCTGCCTACTTCTTAAGGCATTCCATCTGTATATGACCCTTCTTTCCACAATAATAACATATTTTTACAGGATGATTTACAGACATACCTTTATATGGACTCTTCTGCGATGTACCTCCTCTCTGCTGCTGTTGCGATTGTGATTGCTGCTGTGGCTGCTTCCCTCTGAATGATCGCCGTTTCGCCATCAGGGCAAGATCATCGCTCTGGGGTTTCAAGTTCTACCGTCGCTCCTCTTCTTGCAGCAAGATCCCTGCAAATCTTCAAATGTAGGAGCTTTCTCCCTTGCCACCAATCCAGTGATGAACATTTGATATTCATCTCTCATCCCATTCAGTGTGATTGTGACGAGATCGAAATCAGACACCTTCTATCTGATGTCTCCCAATCCATCTTTTAGATCTTTAACTTGCGCGATGAATGTAGCAGCAGTCTCACTTTCATCCATCTTCATTGAAAATAGCTTGCCTTTGAGTGCCATAATTCAATTTGTATTCTGGGTCTGATATAAACTTTTGATGATCGTCCAGATCTTAGAGGACATTTTACACTCTTTGATATGCGGGATAATGTTGTCCTTGACGGACATCTTCAGCAACACTTTCGCTTTGTTTTCTCTCTTATCCCATTCTTGCTCCTGTGTGGTCGCTCCTATGATCGAATTCGGCCTCTGCTCATCTCCTGTAACTATCGACCATGCATTTGCACCCTCAAGCAAGGTCTGTATCTTAAACTTCCAATTCATGAAGCTAGATCCATCGAGTTTTCCAGACTCGTGGAGATATGATTCCATAGTATTACTCATTTTGAATAGATCTACAAAATGAATCTACCCAACTGATCAGAAAAAATAAATTTAAAAAATAAATAAATAAATAAATAAAAAAAACAAAAAAAAAATCAATACCTATCAGATCCTGACACCCGATCTACCACTGATCTGCTGGTTCTCCTGATCCATGTTGGGTATGTGTTATATTCTTTCCACGACTAGCCCCACGTGCTGTACGTTGCGCTGGGCGCAGCAGGGGGGGCGGCAACCCCCCCGTTGGGGTCTGGGGCAGCGCCCCAGCGATTTTTTTTTTTTGGTATGCGATTCCACTCATAAGCAGACCCACCCATGTTTTGTGCATGAGTTTTCACATGGTTTTGGGGTACAATGGTTTTCGGCCCCTGGTATTTTGTAGATCCGGTCAAGAGAACTACAATTATGTTCTAATCCAGGGTTAATGGATTGGGGTTTATGTATGCTTCGTCATGTATATATATGTGTTGTAACACTAAAAGGAACATAATGAAAAATCAAGCTGGTTGTCCCGATTTGGGATCCAGGGGAAAATCTCTGTGTTTATCTGTTTTATGTTTTATGCTCTCGCTATTGTTTATTTTCTGTTATAAGATTCATGTGTAGATAATTTCTATTCAGGGTTAAAACCTACAATCCACTCACTGTATCATCGATTCAGATCCAACAATATCTGGCAAATCTGCAAAAAAAAAAAAAATCTTGCTCCAATGAGCAAATCCGTTGTTTCCCAATACAGCCACAAAACTGATCCAATCTACCTCTCCTGGACAGATCTGCAACTTCTATGATCTGCAACTCCCGCAGATCTTTAGCGAAGGTGAGGCTTCCCGCGGATCTTCCACTGAAGGTGAGGTGGCATCTTCCTGAACAAAAAATCCACGCCCAGGCGCTTTCTCGAGCGAAAAATCCGTGCCCAGAACAAAAACTTCGCAAGGCAAAATCTTGGCGTGGTTTTTGCATGCGTTTCTGCGCCAATAAAGTGATTTGGCACGTTGGCGCAGGTATGGGCCGAACAGAGGCGCCAATTTCACTTCTTGGTGCGACTGTCAGCGCAGAAAGTGCGCCAACCCCCTTCTGTTCAGAGATTAAAAAATCCTTTGAGTCCGTGAGCCAGGTGTTACTGCAGTCCACCTACTCGATCGAGCACAAAGATTTATGAGCACACAACGCTCGTGTACACGCGGCCACAAAGGCACTTTTAGCCACGAAGGTGATTCTGCCACAAAGACAAATTGGCCACAAAGGCGATAAAAGATCAGGCTCACCCAATCTGAGCTCTGATACCAAGATAAAATATGCACATAATTGAAATGAAGGAGTTGTAGCTCTCAGGTGAGTACTGCACCTGGAGACTACACTCAAATGGAGAGATCACTCTACATTCATGAATCAGAAATTACATCATTAAGTACATCACAAGAAATCAGGAAGTTGCAAATAGACTCCTAAATTCTAGGAACAAATCCTAAACTAGGAGATACATTACAACTTATGTAACCTTTTCTCCATTAATACATAAATAATATAATTATTTTCAACTAATCATAATTGAAAATAAACTTCCAACTTTTAGTAAACTGATAATTCAAGTAATATACCAATGGAAGAGATGAAAACCAGCAAAATAATAACAAATCCAAAGCATACTTGACAAAGGTAAACTCTGAACAGGTCAAAAGATGCAAAATAATGCACAATACAATACCTTTGGATTTAGATTTTTTTTCAGAGGAAAAAACGATTCTGATTTTATATTAATTAATAAAAACCGATACAATTTAAATAGTTTTTCAATCTGTCTGTAAATCTTTGGATTTAGATATAAAAATTAAAAATCGAAAGGCTTGTCAATTTTTTTAAGCCGTGCTTCTGGAGCAGAACATGGCATGGTTGACTCAAAGTTTTTCTTTACAGCAGCCCTGGAAATTGAAGCTCCAGAGAATAAATTTCTGTTTTTTAAGCGTATTGAATAAAGATTCTGATATATAAAAAGTTACCGGTAAGAAAATTTGGAGCCCGTAATTTAACTTATTTGTTATAATTGTGAACGAGTGGTTTACACGTCTAGAAGCAGAGGAGTCAAAGAGTGCTTTACAGGTTAACAAGCAGAGGAGGCCCACTAACTATTGATAGTGTGAAGGAAATGTCCAAAGTTGTTTGCGTTGTCCTTTTATATATATTAATAATTTTTGTTTAAGTAATTATTGATATTGCAAAAGGCATGTTCAAAATTGTTTGGGTTTATAGGTTTAGAACCAGAGGAGGCCCACTCATTGTTGATAATGTGAAAGAAATGTCCAAAGTTGTTTTCTTTGTCCTTTTATATATATTAATAATTTATGTTTAAGTAATTATTGATTCTATAAAAGGCATGTTAAAAAGGAGGCCCACTCAGTGTTGATAATGCGAAAGAAATGTCCAAAGTTGTTTGCTTTGTCCTTTTATATATATTAATAATTTATGTTTAAGTAATTATTGATATTGTAAAAGGCATGTTCAAAAGGAGGCCCACTCACTGTTGATAATGCGAAAGAAATGTCCAAAGTTGTTTGCTTTGTCCTTTTATATATATCAATAATTTCTGTTTAAGTAATTATTGATATTGTAAAAGGCATGTAGAAGTAAATTGATTGAAATTAGTAATGTTGTGTTCATTTATATATATTAATATATATATTTTTAAATAAATAGTTTTAATTAGTAATGTTATGTTCATTTATATATTCATTTCTCTCTTGGTGGTTTTATCTCATTTTTTTGAAGGATGTCGACTGGAATTACATCCGTAGTATCTGGATCTGGTGTTGGAGTTGCAGATCGATTGTTGGAGGATCTTGAGGTGGATACGTAGATTGATCTTGTCACAATGAATAATCACATTGCATAGACATATCTTAATGATAGAAATAAGCTCGATGGTTCAAATTACGCCAACTCGAAGTTCGAGTTGCATACATTGCTCAAGGGTTCGAGTGCATGGGCAATTGCGAATGGGGATGAAGAAAAGCCGACTATAGCCAGAGGTGGAACAACAACATCAGTTCAAGATTGCGAAAAGAGGGAAAATAAAGTGAAGGTGTTGTTGTAGATGTCTGTAAAAGAAAAAATAATCCCTCACATCCAAGAATGTAAAACTCCTAATGATATTTGGGTGACACTCAAGGAGTTGTATGAAACAAAGAATAAAAATAGATTGTCATTTATGAAGATTAATTTTCTCTCCATTAGAATGGAGGAGACCGAATTTGTTGCTGCATTCATCTCACGGATCAAAGAATTCAGAGACAAGTTGGGCGACATAGGGGAGAAAGTGTCCAACACTGATCTCCTCACAATTACCTTAAATGGTATGACATAGGATTATGAGATGTTCATTACAGGGCTTGCAGTGAGGGAGAAAGCTCCCACCTTGGAAGAGTTGACAGGGATTTTGATGCAGGAAGAAGAGAGGTGTATGAACTTGAAGCCTCATATCATATCTAGCATTGGTGGTGAAGAAATATTTCTTCAAAGGGAAACTAGGAGGAGGACAAAAAAGTGGTGGTCCATCTCAGAAAAATATATTTCAAGATATTTCATCCACTAGAAATGATTTAGGAATTAAGTGTTTTTACTGCAACATAACAGATCATATTTCTAGAGATTGATATAAAAATAAGACTTCTTCATGATGCTGGAGAAGAAAAAAGGGATGCTACAGTAATTAAATGTGACAACCAAAGTTCAATCAAGGTGGAAAATAATCTGATTTTTCATAAAAACACAAAGCATATTGATACTCAATTTCATTTTGTTAGAGAAAAGGTTCAGTCCAAAAAGTTTTTTATTGAATATTGTAACATCTGTGAAAATGCAGCTGATATATTCACCAAGCCCCTCTTGGGAAGATTAGATTTGAATTGTTTAGGGAGATTTTATATGTGCAAGTGAATCCTTTCTCCATTAAGGGGGAGAGTTGAAAATAATGGAGGATTTTTTTTTCACGGTTGTGTGTGTCCTAGATTAGACTTAGTTCCTATTTTCCAAGAGATAATTTTGATCTCCCTAAATTGAATGTAAACTTATATATCTATGGTTTTATGATTAATGATAGTGCAGTATTGCTTGGGCAGTCTCCAAGTGTAGCTTGCTCACTTGTGAGCTATCGGTTTACTTATTTATCTTTGATTTTATGATTAATGAGAGTGCAGTATTGCTTGGGCAGTCTCTAGGTGTAGCTTGCTCACTTGTGAGCTGTTGGTTTTAGTTTTTATGTTTTATTCCAATTTCATCTTTCCATTTTTTTACAATTATCCATTCTAGCTCCAATGATAAAATTGTTTATCTAAGGCTTCTTTTCACCATTCCTTTACGAATTTTCATAATATTAAGTAAAATAGGAAATTATATATATATATATTAAACAAAAGAGGAGATAATGTAAATATGCTTTAGTATATTACAATTCTAAAACTAATATGTATATATATTTTTTTCCAAAAAACCTAAAATTTTGAATCTTGTTAAATTTGAAGCACTAATCCTTTTAATTAAAACTCAAAAGTCTCAAGGACATTCCTGATAAAGTGTCATTTTGAAATAGAGTAGTTTAATGAGGTTTTTTGTCCAGAAAATAGTGAAAATTCTGGCATGATTTTTGCCAAATTTTGGTAGAAATTTTAGGAAATTTGGGTTACACTTGTCAAACTTTAGTGTTTGGGGTGTCCATAGTGTTTTTGATGGTGCCGAATAAAAAAAAAATCAAACACTCCTTTAGTCATATTTTTTGAAAAAAAAATCCCCAGATTCTAGCCTAATTTTTCTCTTTCCAAGAAAATTTGTGGCCTTGAAAGCCGTACATTAGATATGTATCTGGCTTCACAGAAATTGCACATAATATTGGATTTAAGAAAAAAAGGCACACTAATATACATAAATTTTAATGAGACTTATAAAAGAAACATAGTTTAATTAATATATGAAATGCATAGTAACATAGGTACCGCTCCCGGCCATTGGAGAGCACGTACCCCATGCTCCCACCCTCCCGAGAGATTGGGAGCTGGTAGGAAACTTTCAAAAATCGTGGGGAGCTTCAAAGGGTACTTTGGAGCTTTTCGGGAGCTTCACTACAAGAAATTTTGATGTTTCAGTACCTATTTTGAGTAGATTTTCACCTTTCTAGTACCTATTTTGAGCATAGAAGGTATCATTTGTTTATTTTCTAAGTGATACATGATAGGTCACGGGGCTGGCCTGCATGGGCTTTGTAAAGCAACAAAGATGTGGAGATCTAGCAAATATTTCAACAAAATATATACAGTTGCTAGTCATTCCTTGGCAGCTTCTGTTGCAAATCTTGAAGTTCAACAATTGCAAATAAGTCTACTTTCTTGAAGCCTATCTTGAAGCTTTAATGATAAGATTCAACAAATTACAATGATGGTCAGAAAGAGAAAGAGTAGTGTGTTAGTCAGTTTTGTTTTATAAATTTTCAAACCTGAATTTCGAAATTGAATATAATATAGTGTTGCATGAAATCACATAATAATCAAGTAATAATAAGCTTTTTTTCGGTTTAGGAGTTCCACATGTTTCTTTGTTTGCAAGGAGTTTCAATGGCAAGTTGTTGATGGATTAATATTTTATTTTTCCTAGTAGTGTTTCAAAGTTCAATCTTTTACATATTTCATTGCAAAATGGAATTTGCACGATGGAATTTAATTGGAAAGTTTTGGATGGAAATAAATAAATAAATAAATAAATAAATAAATAAATATATATATATATATATATATATATATATATATATATATATATATATATATATATATATATATATTTTAATATGTATTATATTATTGTCACTCCCAACTTCACGTTTCTTGTAAATTTGGGAAAAACTTCTAGCCGTACCGGATACTTGTTCCCCGTACAAAAAATACCCACTTACTGGAAACTCCTGCAACATAGATGAAATGGTTTTTAGCAATGTAATTTTTAGTAAAATTATGATTTCTTGTAATTTAAAATATATTTTTTAATACATAAATAGATTTGAAAAAATAGATTAGCTCTTGGAAAACCTCAAAACCTCAAATCTTTACAAATTAAATAACTTAAACTTATACTTTTTTTTTTTTTTTTAAACTTTGAACAAAATTAACTTAAAATAGCTAAACAAAAATATTCATCTGTTAAATAAAATCATCAAATTTACATCATTCCACTAAACTAAATTATTTAAAATAATAGCTTGTTTTATAGTGTGCTTCTTGAATATGAACGTGTCATACAAAGTCAGATACTTGGGCTTGACTTGAACTCCAACCGTGCTTACAAAAACCTTTATTACAAATTCGTTACATCACAACAATGGTAAATATGACCAATTATAATATAACAACGGTGGGTAGTGTGCGGATTGTGACATAAAAAGTCACAGATTTGGGGTTTACTCGAACTCCAATCGTGATAAACAAAAACCTTTATTATAAATTTGCTACATCATAACAATGGCAAATATAATAAATTAAATTATAACACAAATCGATAGTTATCCACGAAATTTTTTTTTTCAACACGAAAAATACTCCAGTTTATATATTGAACTAGGACAAAAGCGATATAGCCAAACAGATTACAGTTCTTTTTCTTGCTCAAAAATGCATAGTCTATTCCTATCATAACGACCAAAGACAAAAGAGTAGACCGTCCCATCTAAGATCATTATACATAGAAAGTATTCTTACCAGGAGTACATCAAAAACTTTTACACAGAAATTTAAATTTTAGGACCCACCAAGTCTGGGATAGACAAAAAACATAAGGTAAACCAGCAAATACAAAAAGGGCATCTCCAGCTCAAAAGAAATTAACTTTCCCAACCGCTCCAAGACCGTCTGAGTTGAAAAGCTGATAATGCATTTCTCCAAAAAAGCCTTCTAGTCCTTTCTTAGATAAGCGGTTAGCAACATTGTTCTTCTCCCTGTAAACATGATGAAAAGAAATAGAAGAAAAGGTACTCTTTAAAGTATTGATTCTTTCCAGCTAGTGAGTTAGCAATCCCGGATTTATAGTAACTTTCTGGTTCATATGGTCGATAAGGACTTTTGAGTCCCCAATTACCCAGATCTTATCCAAATATAACTGACTTGCAAACCATAAAAGCCCCCAGAGATCCAAACATTCAGCCTTCATATTCGTTCCATTCCCACCATTCTAGAATATTTTGTAATGACAACATGGTGATATCATTAACGAAGCCCCATAGCCACAAATAGAATGTTGTGAGGCCCCATAAAAAAAACCGACAGGAAAATGAACCTTGTGAGGGTGGAATCTTTTGGATAAATCACTGGGTGGATTTTGACTAGTCTTTAGACATTCCCATGGACTATAAATCTGAAAAGTTGTCTTTAAGGCAGAGAATTGCATGCCTTCAAAAAGTTTCCTGTTTCGACTGCACCAGATATACCAATGAAACGGGATTGGAATAGCCCTTAAGGTCTTACCTCTTCGAAGCCACCATCTCAAACAATCCTTCGTCGATTTATATGAGGGAGACTGTATGTGCAGTTTTTCACATAGGATAATTAGAGTTTCAGGGGCAAAAGGACAAAAATAGAAAAGATGTGAGTTATCCTCCTCTTCTACACCACATAGAAAACACAAGCCCGACCCCTGCCTCCCTCTTTTCTGTAGATTTTTCCAAGTTAGGTTTTTATCTCTCCAAACTAGCCATAAGAAAATGATCATTTTTACTTGTACTCTGATTTTCCAAATGACCTTGAACCAGCAATCTGAATCTTGATTCAGCTTGTTTTTAATCAGGGCGATGTAAATACCATTTGCTTTCAGTCCTTCCTTTGATATAGTGCCCTCCCATAAAATTCTATCACCCTCTACAGATCTACAGAGCCCCAACGATCTGAGGATATTGGTAAACCTCCTCCAGTCATCTTCCCATCTCAGATCTAGACCCAAATCTGAGATGTTTTTCCATCTCGGAGCCTCCCCCACCCAGCCTTCGATGATCTGCTGCAAGTAGAAAACACCCCTATGATTTAAGAGATCGATTAATGCCTCATTTAAAAAATGTTGGTTTTCAAAACCTGACATCTTACAACAACCAATAAGGATTTTAAACCCGTTCCCAAAATGCCATTTCAGATGCTCCTTGATTATTAGCCACACTTTACCAAAACCTTTCCAGATATAAGATCTACATCTACCTTCATTCCAGCATAAGATGACCAGGTCCACCAAAGATGCCCTCCCCAAATACTTTTGTTTTACTATGTCTTGCCAAATTCCATTACAATGGAAACACCGCCACAGGGTCTTAATAATAAGGGAATTCCCAAAAACCTCCAAATCTAAAATACCCCAGCCCCCTTTTTCTTTTGGGATTTCTAGACATTCCCACCTCGCTAAATGAATGGATTTGTGTTCTCTCTCCCCTCCCCCTATGAATTTGGCCATAATCATTCTTATTTCCATCAAAATTTTGTTCGGAATAATGTAAAGATGAGCACAGTACACAGTAATTTGTTGGAGAACAGCCTACATCAATATCAATTTGCCACCTCTAGATAACCACTTTGCTGACCAAATATTTAGTTTTTTCCGGTATTTATTGATCAACCACTTCCAATCCTCCGCAATATAGTTTAGAGCTTTCATCCTAAAGCCCAAATATGTCAAGCCATAGTTTAGGGGAGCATTTTTGAAACTGAACATATCTGCTAAGTCACTATGTTCTATTTCGTCCCTAGATACAAAATATACACATGATTTATCAACGCTGGTCTTCATCCCTGTAGCATCACAAAAAAGTTTTAGAATGCCTTTTAGTGCCACCCAACATTTCCTCACCAACATTCTGAAAATGAGAATGTCATCGATGAACAAGCTGTGTGTTGCCTTCATCTGTGGGCTAATATCAATACCTCTAAACATACCTTTTTCAACCACCCTTTTGATCTTTAAAATTAGAGCATCCATCACCAAGATGAATAATAGGGGAGAAAGGGTACACCCCTGCCTCAACCCTCTGCTAGGATGGAAAAACTTTGAGGCCGAACCATTTATAATAATTTCCATTGAGGTATTACAGATGCAACCCATAATCCATGCAATAGCCTGCTGACCAAAGCCAATTTTAAAAAGGACAAGTCTCAGAAACACCTAGTCAACTCGGTCATAAGCCTTATTTAAATCAATCTTCATCACCACTGCTTCCATATTTTTTTATTGTATTGTGTGGATAATCTCTTGTGTCACTGCGACAACATCGTGAATATTCCTATTTTTCAGAAATCTAAATTGTTCCACCGAGATAAATTTTGACAAGATACCCTTCATTCTCTCTGCGATAACTTTAGATATGATTTTATAAAGGGTGTTACATAAAGATATCGACCTGTAATCATTGAAAGAAAGCTTACCTTTCTTCTTAGGCTAAGAAGGTTGAATTAATAGCTCCATGAATCCTCCCACTAAATCTAGCTTCCTCAACCATGTCAGTCAAATCCAGAATGAACTCATCATAGAAATGTAGGAAAAAGTCCAGGGTCCAACCATCCAACCCCAGAATCTTGTCAGCAGCAAAAGATTTTAGTACCCCCTTTATGTCCTCAGGGGAAACCTTCCGATGAACCTTTTATTTTTAGCAGCATCAAACATTAGAGGAAAATCCCGAATCATTTCCAGTTGCTCCTTCGTGACGAGATCCTCTCTTTGCTTATAAAGGGATCCAAAATAATCCACCACGGCCGACTTTATATCATCATTTGAGCATAACGATCTACCCCCAGCCTCAATGTCCCAAATCACATTTTCCCTTCTCCTGCCCGATGCAAACTTGTGGAAATACTTTGTATTTTTATCACCTGCTTCTAGCCAAGTAGCCCGGCTCTTGAGCCGCCAAGATAACTCCTCACCAATTAAAATGGATCGATACTTAGATTCCAAACTTTTCAAATTATCCCGGAAATCAGCACTCTAACTTCCTTTTGCCACCTCCTTGTAAATCCGTGCTCTCTCCAAATGAATACTCCGAATCCGCTCCCTAACCATCGTCTTTTTGTCCTGTTCTGCCCTGCAGACCTCTTTCTTCATTCTTGTGCGTAGATTCCATGTCATGTCATGTCGAGCTCAAATTTGAATTCTTTCTAAAATTGAATTGTGATCTTATAGTTTTTTTTTTAAATGGAAAAATAATATTTTTAATATTTTTTTGTTCTAATCTATTGGAATTTGAACTTAAAATTTTATGTTTACTTATTATTTCATAAGTATTTATGGAGATTTGAACTTTGAATTTTATACTTTACATATTACTTCATAATAAAACAATCACTAATTAAACTATATCCATAAATTTTTTTAATTATAGTTTAAAAATATAAATAATTTTTAAAATTTTAAAATATTAAAAAAATTACAATTTTTTTTTGGTAAGCTTGGCATATATTATGTTCAATATATCACTCGGATTAGAATGAGAAATTGAACAATGAATTCACATCAAAAAGTATCTTAATAAAGTTAAAGAGTGACTTTACATCAAAAAATATCTTAAAAAATTGAATGGTGATTTCACATCAAAAAATACTTTATTTATCAAAAAATACCTTAACAAAATACCCAGTCACTATTTATCCAAAATTCAATAAACCAAAAAAATACAAATTAAATAACTCAAACTTATACCATTTAAAAATATATATAAAAAATAAAACACATTAAAGCAAAACCACACTATATTGCCACTATCGAATTAGTCTCCATATCGATCATCACAAAAGCCGATAATCATTTATGCATATCGTTCATGACGTCGCAAAATCCGATAATCGTTGATACAAATCATCCATGACGTAATTCCATTCATATTATAATATTATTTTTGTTAAAATTAATAATAATTTTGTTTATGATTTCGGATTATGGTAGAGTGCCCACACTAGATCTTAGACAAGATTTATGATTTTGGATTATGGGTGGAATGCCCATCCTAAATCTTACACAGAAAAAATTGTGCACAGATCCTATTTAAACAATTTACACAATATAATTTTTGTTTTAAATATTTTTAAATGATATAAATATAATCTTCGTTTTAAATTTTTTTAAATGATATAAATATTAATTTATTATTGTATAAAAGGTGAAGAAGTTAACCTAGGTAGAGAGCCAAGCAAGCCTATTCTAATAATTATTTGTAAGAAAATTACTCTTAGTTTTAAGTTTAAGAAAGAAAGTATTATTATATTATGTTAATATATGAATGCTTATTATGAGTTAAATTAATAAAATAATGTTTAAATAAAATAATATTAAAATAATATTATTAAAATATTTTTTTTGAATTATAATGATGAGAATGATGATTAATGTTTACTAAAATCAATATGGTTTGTTAGCCTTTAAGAAAGTAAGAGGTTAATTAAGACATTTTAATATTTTATTTCTATGATAAAAAAGAAGGGAGATAAGCATTCCCAGATCATTATAATTTTTCTAACTTACAAGTCAAAAAGGTTAGTAGTATGACAAAGGTTTTGGAAATGAGTATTAAGAGTCACACAATCCAAAAAAAGTGATTTTCATCTTCAACCCTACAAAGGTGGCAAGCTCTTTCGTCCCAAGGTGTTTTGGGAATTGACCAATTCCCAGTTTCACCTCGAAGCTCATGAGAATTACTTCTTATCTTTACAATGTTCATTTTATTCTTAGCAGTGGTCAAGAAAAAAGATGATTATCGTTAACAAGATTGAGGTTAATCACCTCCCTATAATACCTAAGCTTCCTTTTACCCTCTAACTACTTAGCATCCCACAACTTATCCTCAAATTTGGAAGTAAAAGTATTCCTCCAAGATGATATCCTCCTTTATCCCCTGATGGTCGAGCCAAGATTGGGCATCCTTATGCTAGTCTTGCTTGAGCTGAAGATGAGGGTTTTGGCTAGAGTTAGAAGCAATTTTGGGGAACCTCTTGGCTTCCATGTTTTAAAGCTTCTTCTTATACATCAAACACCTAAACATAGTCATGCTTTCAATGGGAGAAAGGTTGACTTCAATCAAGATGATAGGGTAGGGAGTATTTCCTTTAATCTTGAGTTTGTAGGTTATAAATTTCTTTTGGATTAGCTCGATCTTCTTCCGTGATTCTCTAGATATAGTGCAACCCCAAACCTCACATCCATACAAAATAACAAGGGTGATGACAATCTCAAAGAGGAATTTATTTACTCCATAACCAAAGATTTGTCAACTTACAATTGTTTTCATGCTCTTAATAAGCTTTCTATCCTCCTATTATCCTTTTCTCGATGTTATGATTCCAATTGAGCTGATGACGAATGTCAATACCTAAAAATTTGGCTGAAGAAGCCTTCTCCAAGTAATTTTTATCATCACATTTTTGGATTTAATCATCATGACTTTAGTCTTGAAGAATTGAAAGTCATACCCATCTTAGAGCAACAATCATGGAGGATTTTAAGTTGCTAGTTGAGATCATCCTGGCTTCTAGCTAGAAGAATGATATCATCAGCATAAAGGAGAAGAGTAATGACCATGCCAATGAGCTTGGCGCCATCACAACTTGCAGCTTCCAAGCACTCTTCTAGCTTATCAATTTAAATGCCAAAAAGGGTAGGCGATTTGGGACATCCTTGCTTAACTCTGATATTGCATTTAATTTATTCATTTCAACTGTTAGTGGCTTAAGCTTGGCAATAACATTCTTATATATCCTAGTCATAGCAACCCTCAACTCAAGAGGAACCATTATCTCGGCAATTCTCTGCCATAACTTATCTTGAGGAATTGTGTCAAAAAATATTTCTAAAGTAAAAAAAGAAACATAAGAGATTATTTTTATTGTTGTGATATTCCATGGCACTTATGCCCTATTTCCCATCCATCTAGGCACCAAGAATGACACATAAAACACCTACATGTTGGATCCTAAGATATTTAGTTTCTCTATATCCCACTGACCTAAGATAAGCCAAAAGTATCTCGAAAATATGAAAATCATGAACTAAATCCAGTCTATATATTTAAGTTGTCAAAAGATTTTGAATTCATGTAGAGACAAAACCCTAACATTCCGTGAATGGGTTAAATAGTTGGTATTTGAGACCGTTATATTATAAAAATAAGAATAAATGCACATAAATTGGAAACTAAATCACACAAGAAAAGATAAGGAATTTACATGGTACAACCCTAACAGTGTGTAAAGGAAACCTCCATGGGTTAATGGATTAGAATTCGTATTTATCAGGGTCCCAAAATGACTCTCCAACCATTACATCAAGCCTCTTGGGTAATCATCAATGAAAAATATCGTTGCATAACTCCCTATGGTTACACAAGTACATGAATGGTAAACCCAAATTTACTAAGATAAATACATTTATCAATAATTTTTGTCATTCCTAACAATATCCACCTTGAAAACAATTTTCCTAATCACTTTCTCATGCCCATTCATCATCTTTTATGTAATCCAAGAGAAGTCAAACACCATCGTAGATTTTGTACCAACACTGGCTTCGTGAACATGTCTGCACAATTCTTCTGTGTGTGGACCTTATTGAGAGCTTTGGCGCCATCGATCACATTTCTTACAATGATATCTTACATAAATGTGCTTAGTCTTGATGTGATAAGTTGGATTTGTAGAGAAATGAATAACACTTTGACTGTCACATAATTCATTCACTTTCTCCTGCAACCTTCGAAGATCATTAAGTATACCTTTCAACCAGATTTCCTCTTTACAAGAATCTGAAGAAACTATATACTCTACTTCAATAGTGGACAAAGAGATTTTTTCTTGAAGCTTTTACATATAACTAATTGCTCCACCTATAAGAGTAAAGACATATCCTGTAGTAGATCACCTTTTGTCCAAGTCACCTGTATAATCAACATCCACATATCCACAAAATGAATCTCCACTTCCATTAAAAATTATGCAATGGTCACTTGTGCCTCTCGAATATTGAAGCACCCATTTCACTGCTCACTAATGTTCTTCCATTGGATTTACCATAAACCTGTTGAAAACTCCAACTGCATGTGAAATATCAGGTCTTGTAGATACCATCACATACATCAAATTTACTACCTCATTTTCATATGGTACACAAGACATATATTTTTTTTCTTCATTGGTTCTAGGACTCAAACCAGAAGAAAGCTTAAAATGAGAAGCTGAAGGAACAATGATAGGTTTCACATTGTCCATACTGAACTTTGCAAGTATTTTCTGCACATACTTCTGTTGTGATAACTAGAGCTTTCCATTTTTCCTATGTCTGTGTATCTCCATGGCCAAGATATGTTTTGCATCTCCAAGATCCTTCATTTCAAATGTACTAGAAATTTGAACCTTTAACCTATTGATCTCTTCCATGATTTTGCTTGCAAGAAGCATATCGTCAACATACAAAACCAAGATAATGAATATTCCATTGAAAATTTTAAAGTACACATAATGATCATACTCACTTCTAGTGAAATTCTGGTTCACAATGAAGGAGTCAAACTTCTTGTACCATTTCCTAGGGGATTTCCTCAAGCCATACAATGATTTCCTGAGATTGCAAGCTAATATTTTGTTGCAACCTTGTACAAAACCTTCTAGTTGTTCCATATAAATATCTTCATCCAAATCTCCATGAAGAATATTTTTTTAACACCTAAATTTTCTAACTCAAGGTCAAGTAATATAGTTAGTGCTAACACATTACGAATAGAAACAAGTTTTATAACTGGTGAAAAAATATCATAAAAGTCAATACCCTTTTGCTACTAGCCTCGCCTTAGATCTTTCAATACTTAGATCAACATTTCGTTTCAATTTGAAGACCCATTTGCATTCTAAAACACTTCTCTCTTTAGGAAGTTCTACAGGATCTCTGGTTTTGTTCTTGGTTAAGGAATCCATTTCCTCATCCATAGCCTTCTTCAATTTTTTAGTATATGCATCATCCATTTCTTCGTGATAATTACAAGAAGGTTCCCCATCTTCAGTAATCAACTCAATAGAGGAAGACGAATCTTCATACCTTTTGGGTGTTATTCTTTCCCATGTATACCTCCTTAGAGTGACTAGTTGCTGAATTGGTTCCTGAACTTCTACATTTTCCTTTACATATTCTCCGCATTTTTCTTCAGAAGTCTCTTCTTCCTTCCGAATGTCAGAAAAAGGTTGAGTCTCCAAATGAACTTGTTGATTCAATGATACCTGTTCCTATTCAAATTTTTCAATATCTGATTTTAGAATAGAATATTCATCAAATGTTACATCTCTACTAATGACTATCTTATGTGAAGAACAATCCCACAACATGTATCATTTCACAACATCGTCACATCCAACAAAGACATCACATTTTGCTTTTGGTTCTAACTTAGATTGTTGAATTTTTGGAATAAGAGCACATGGATTACAACAAAAAATTCTTAAATATGAATAATCACAAGACTGACCCGACCAAACTTCTTCAGGAATTTTACAATTGATAACAATTGATGGTGATCTGTTTATCAAATAACAAGCATTGGATACTACTTCTTCCCACAACTCCTTCTGTAGGTTAGCATTGTTAATCATGCTTGTGTAATTATCCATAAGAGTTTGGCTCATACATTCAACAATACCATTTTGTTGAGGAGTATAAAAAACAATTTTCTGCCTAACATTCCCTTCATCCTTACAATATTGTTAAAATTCTAAGGAAGTAAATTCACCGCCATTGTCAATTCTTAACTATTTAATTGTTTTTCCTGTTTTCTTTTCCATCATAGCTTTAAATTGTTTAAAAACATTAAATACATAAAAATTTATTTTTTAACATATAGAACCATAATTCCGTGGAGTAATCATCAATAAATGTTATGAAGTAAGGTGCACCTCCATAAGATACCGTAGGAGATGGTCCCAAAATATCATATTGAATATAGTCCAAAATTCATTTACTGTTATGTCTGTCTACTTTAAATTTATGTCTACATTTTTTTCCATATACATAATGTTTGCAAAAATCGAAACTCAATGACTTCAAATTAAGAAGTAATTTTTTATTCATCAGTAATTGAAGGCATTTCTCGCTCATGTGACCTAACCATTGATGCCATAGGAAAGTATCTTCTTTTTCCTTCTCAAATACAGTCACTACCTCACTAACCTGATTACTTCCTTTAAATTTGTAAAGGTTCCCGATCTTCTCTGCCTTCATAACAACCAGAGCGCCCATTCAAACTTTCAATGCTCCACCTTGACCTATAAACTCGTAACCTTCTGAGTCCAATACTTCGAAATAAATCTAATTCTTTTTAAACTCAGGCACATGTCTAACATCAGCTAATGTTCTAATCATATCATCATACATTTTAATTATGACATTTCCCACCCCAATAATTTGACAAGATACATTATTACCAATAAACACAGAACTACCATTCACAACTTCATATGAAGTGAACCAATTTCAGTGTGGACTCATGTGATGAGAAGTGCTAGAATCTAACAACCAATCTTCATAATGTTGAGAAAAATTGAAAATAGGAAAAGATTCATCTATCATACCCGATTCAACTTGATTTGCTTCCTTCTTTGGGTTTTCAACAGACTCATTTATTTTCCAACAATTTTTCTTCAGATGCATTATTTTGTTGCAGTACCAACATTTGAATTTACACTTTTGGCACCTTGACTTTGATCTAGAATAATTTTATTTTCCTCTCTCCTTAGACTAACCTTTGGCTACCATAGCTTTTGGCGTGGAAGTTTCAGTGCTAGACCTCCTCTGTACTTCTTCAGATAATAGAGATGCCACAAAAGAATCAAATTCTAAGGATTTGGTTGTGCTAAAACTAATATAAGTCACAAAGTGATCCCAAAAATTGGGCAAGGAACATATAAAGGTAATAACTTTATCTTCTTCTAAAAATTTAACATCCATATCTGACAACTGGAAAATAAGTGTATTGAATACATTTAAGTGTTATGCAATTTTAGTACCCTCCTTCATTCATAGGCTATACAACTTCTTCTTCAAACAAATTATGTTGGTTAAATACTTGTTCATATACAATGTTTCCAATTTTCCCCACAAACTTGCTGTAGAGGTTTTTCAACAAAGTTGAAGAGAAGTTCATCTTCAAGGAACAACCTGATGGTATTGAGAGATCGGGCATCCAAGTCCTACCAATCCAAATCTTTCATGCCAACATGTTTCTTTCTAACCCAATCTAATGCTTTATACAACCCTGTTGCACCAACAAATCTCTTATCTTCAATTTCCACAATGCAAAATTGTTGTTACTCGTGAACTTCTCCACCTCAAACTTACCATTATTCATTTTAGCCATTTTATTCCTACACGGGATCTTTCAATATTCCTTTATTAATGACTTGGATATTTCAAAAAATTATTATTTTATCTAGGGTTTCCTTAAAAAAATTGATTAGAGATACCAAATTAACAATGAAAAACTCTACCAAGTAAAAAAAAAATACTCGCTTTGTTCGCTCAATTCCAAGACTCCTCTTTCACTTCTTCAAATTTCTCATTTTACAATGAAAAAAGGAAATCCACTATGAATAATTTTTTTGTTTTGCAACTTTATTTGGCGTAGCTTCACAAATATATCGGTTGCAACTTTTGTTTTGCAGATTTATTTAGAGTAGCTTCACAAATCATACGGTGATGATATTTTATAGGTGATTCCCAAACTGGTGGACTACAGACTGCTCCTTCTTAGCAGTCAGCCCTAGAATTAGAAAAATAAAAAATAAACAATGGTTTCTTTTTTCATTTAGTGGGCTTTCTTGACTCCTTTTTGCATGACGTAGTGGGCCCGGCTTGGCCTTCCAAATGGTTTTGCAAACAAAAATTTCCATCTACACTTCTACGCATGTGGAAGCTCCAAAAGAATCATGTTCCCTTTGATTTGATCAATTTCTCTTTTACGGATTTCAGAAAGAGTCACAACCCTCTCCAGAAATGCTTCCTCTATCTTGATCTATCTATGGCGGAAAATTTCTTCAACTCTTGCTTCAGGCTTCAAATTTTTCCTTACATCTACCTCATGACCCGCATAGCCTTAGAGCTATGATACCACTTGTTTATATTTGAGCCCATTAAATTATAAAAATAAGAAATATGCACAAAAATTGGAAACTAAATCACATAAGAAAACATAAGGAATTTACGTGGTAAAACCCTCACAATGTGTTAAGGAAACCTCCACGTGGCAAGGGATTGGAATTCTTATTGCTCAAGGTACAAAAATGAATCTCGAGCCATGACATCAAGCCTCTCAGGCAATCATAAATTTAATATGAAAAAAATTGTTACATAACTCCCTATGATTACACTATTGTCTGAATGGTAAACCCAAATTTACTAAGATAATTACTTTTAATAATAATTTTTTCCATTCCTAACATTAACTGTCACTGTTTATTCAATTATAAATCGAAACAAATAATGTAGTTGATAAATGGGTGAATTAATTTGGCATAATTGAAGCAGATCGAGCACTAACAAAGGAAGAACTTATCACAAGCATGACTAGATGGATAAAAAGTGCAATCAAATTGTCAAAGGAGAAAAATAAAGGTGAAAAAAAAACTAGTTCATAAATTCTCAGCCATGTAGATAATGTATATATTACTTTCCTTCAAAAGAAAAACTAGATTCCTATTCATTTTTTTTGATAAGTATTGCTACATTACAATTAATCTATACATGGTATTGGGCATACTTTGATAATTGATCATGTACTTTTGGGTTTTGAGAAGGACATTGAGTTGTCACTTCAAGCTTTGTTGGACAAAAATGTTGATGATGGAGAGGGAAAGCATGATGAAAAGGAGGAAACAAAGTCTTTAGGGACATAAAAACTAGTATTTAGAGAAGTTATGAAGATTGCAATAGGTGCTGGAATGGAAGTTGTTTTTGTAGACCCATTTTTATATGCCATTGATTTGTTCCCTACTGTTTTAGGCATTCCTAGCTTCTTATGAGACTTGGTTGCTAATTTATGGATCACAACCACACTAGACAACAGTCACTGCTCCATTTTCTGAAGGTGGGCTAACACCCTGCAATCAATGAGGTAAATGTTTGCAGGCTTGTGAGGACATAAACATACTATAATTATATACTATGATTCACTAGATAATATGTCTCCAATTCGAGCTTTATCCCATCAATTCAAGAATATAAGTTAAAAAACCACTACATTTAACCTAGTGAATTGGATTAATGCAGTTGAATCCCAAAAATGATATCTAATATAATGCACTGCGGAAACCCCTCATACTTAAAATACTAAGAGTAAAGGGATCTCTTCTTGAATGGTTCATGAGGCACAATAGTTGCTAAGGTTTTGCAAATGGTGTAGCAAGCTAAGTGGGCTTCATTGTGGGGAAAACTCCACAGTTAAGTGTGCTTGAGCCAGAGGAGTTCTAGGATGGGTGACCTCCCTGGAAGTCCTGGTTATTGGGTGCAAGCCCTGGAAGTGCTGATTGACGCTATGTGATTCCTTTCCTTAGTTTCAATCCCACTTCTTCACCCCTTTGAGCATCACGCGATGCAATGAGTGCTAAGTGGACTATTCAAAAATCATGAGAAATTAGTCAGTTACGACTACCTCTCATGGAAATGGTCATAGATGAATGACTAAATTAATGTAGTTGAATCCCAAAAATGATATCTACTTTATTTTTGCTGGTTTGAATTTGTCACTTACATACAAAGTATAAAGCATCTAGATTTTTTCTATTTGTGGAAGTAACAACAATGGGCCAAATACTTAAACAACTTTGTTGTATCACGTGATGCATGTAATTTTCAGTCATCATTCTCTATTGCTACAACCATTGTTGTATTTTAATTTTCATCAATTTATCTAAATAAGTTTGTCTCATCCATCTTGGATTCCTCAAGGTTCACTGAACTTGTGTTAAAAGAGATTTTATAATGGTAATATAATTGTCTCTTTTTCAGACATATGTAAAAGTACAAGTATGCTAATTTGGCATTGTCCTTCACATGAGCTTGTAATTCAATCATAGTTAATATTATCATCTTCGCTCACCCTTGAAAACCCTAGTTATGGAACCAAGCTACTATAGAATCAAGCTTTTGTTCTCTTCTAAAGTATTCCTTTCAATGTGGGTAATCAAGGTTCATGTTTCTAGATCACTATGTTCCTAGAACACTGGCAATCCTTTTGAGAGATGTTATTTGAATGTTTCCTTTGATTTTCTCTAAGGCCTATGAAAACTTGGATGGACTTGAATTAATGCCAATTTGATTATATCATAAGCTTGACTAAGATGCTGGGAGGAATTTTATCTTTCATACCTTGGTCATTTATTTTAACTTATTCTTTGGATTTGCATCCCTCATATACTTCTGGAGTTGTTCTTTAAATAGGGGTCTCTTTAGGCTTGATCCTTCTGACATTGTGAAGCTCAAAAACTTGAATCACTCTTGGGATTATCATCATCACCTTGTAGATTTGTCTTCCTTTGAATGAAAACATAATGAAACCATGAGCTTCATGTAATTGATAATAATATTGCATTTTATCTTCAAAACATATAGGCACCTAATCCTTGAGTTGTGGAATGAAAAAAATTCCCAAATTTTCTTTACTCCACTCTGGATCTCATTGAGATGTCCTGAAACTAAAACAATCATCAATTAGTGTCAATCCTAAGACATATTTTCAACCTAAAAGAGACAATTTGATAATATTCATATAAAATCATGATCTCAAATGATAAATAAGCTTCAAGAAAGCACATCGAAAGGATAATTTTCACTCTTAGCATGTCTAAGCATGTAAAAGTTCACTGGGCATCTAGGCTTCAACAAGTAAAGTGGAGAGAAACAACTTGTCACCAAATGTCTTCTCAAACAATTGTTTTTACAATTAAGGTTATCCACGTGAAATAAGAGATGGGCATCTCCCATACTATAGCAAAAATTTATTATGTTCTCCTTCAGTCTTTCCCCTTATCAAAAGCTCTTAAGGCTAGTAAGAACATATCCTCCACATTGCTAGTAAAAAATTATCCTACACATTGCAAAAGGTTCAAATGATCCTCTGTAGTCAATCTCCATGAAGTGATCTCCTTCTTTAATCCATGAAAGGCATTGTACACCATCATTTAAGTATGTGAACTCATCAAAACTAACCTTGGGAAAATCTACCTCATTCCTAAAGGTAATATTCACTAGTTCCACAAACCAAGTTGTAATGTGTCCTAATCTAAGAGATACACTACAATCTAGTTGTAATGGTTGAGTAATCTAGGAGATGCATTGTAGTGCATTAGGTGAATTGAAGGCCCCTTAAGAGAGGAATTTGTGCAAATTCGCTCATGAGGCAGCTCCTCATCTTGGTAAATGCACTTGTTATACATTTCTTCCTGCCCCAGGTAGCGCAGGGACTTGTTTACCTCTAAATCCTCTTGTTTAAAAAGAAACCAAATTTTGGTATTTCAATAAAATATATTTTATATTGTTAGCATAAACTTTATAGTATGGGATTATTACAAGATTATAAATCTGAGTATGCAATAGAGGTTATTATAAGATTTTACAATTAGCTAGTCATACAAGTTAAATGATTCATAATGATAGATAGTCCTAGGACATCGATGCAAGGAAGATAATTGCCAACAAGGTTGGTACAAATTAAAATCTTAGAATTGCAAGTTATCTAAATTGCTAATTTTTATTTTTAATAATAAAAATAATCACAAATATTCATTTATAAAATTCAAGTATCTTAATAAATTTAATCACAAACTTTCATTAAATTGTGACGATAAAAAATATTCTTCATTATTAAATATTTGACATATAGATAATGTTTAGAATAAAAAAGTTTAAAACTATATGACCAATTTTTTTTTTAATAATATAAATAATAAAAAACCCCATATATAAAATACAAGTAAATTAATAAATTTAATTACAAACTTTCTTTATGGATGAATTTTTTTTTTTAATTAAATTTTAAAAATAAATATAATATTGGTTAAAAAGAAACCTCTAAAATTTATACTCTCTTTTTCATATAAACACATCCATGGACATAATTACACAATCGAAGCATAATTCATATAGTACTAAATAATTTTCTTCACAAGAGGACGTTAAATGTTGAAGTACATTATAGAATAACTAAAAGGTAGTATTTTTGAAGTACATTATAAAATAATTAATTTGAAGTATGAATTTATGGGGCAAGATTATTTTTTTGAAGGTTTAAAATTAGAGGACGTTGTAATTAATAATTTTTTTGGGTAAGTGAAACAGTTTCTATTATATCAAAATATTTTTTTTCCTGGGTAAGTTAAAGAGTTTTTATTATATCAAAATATTATATTGTTCATTATATTTTCTCAAAATTTTAGTGATCTCACTCTTACCAAGTTTCAATGGCTAACAAGTGACACCTAAAACATATAAGGAGTTGTCAATACAATCTTATTAACAAGAACCGAAAAGAAAAGTGAAATCAAAAGAATTTCAAAAATAAAGTGCAATCAACAACCATTAAGGATTGTAAAAGTTGATCGGTGCAGGATTCTCTGGTCCACAACCAAGTGATGAAGGAGGCTTGAAGTCCGAATGGACATGATTTTCCATATGCACAAGCATGCCTTCCAAGTGCTCTAGTTTCTCATATATTCTCCTTTGACCACTCTGCAAGGTGGCCATATAGTCTTGCATTTTACACTAATTAATATGTTGGAGAGCATTCATAAATATGATGACACAATTCTTGTCATCACGATAGTCCCTACTGAGCTTCTCTAGGAGGAGGGTTACACATTTTAGTCAGCTATCAAAGGTTTCTAGAGGGGGGCTAGTTCCACAGTTCTAGATGAATATGTTGGGTTAGGGTAGATAACCTCAGCAAAACCAGGGCCTCCCAAGATATGCCCTCCATTCTAACCCCTCTCTCTGATACCTCTTCTCTCCCGCCCTCACTGGCGGTGCATAGTCCACTAATATGGGATGTAAAATATCTTGCATGAAAACCTCAAACTTGCGTGCTACCATATGTTGACTCAAATATAGCTCCACATCCCCCAACTCATACAAAGACACGACAAGAAAACTAATAAGCCGAGGCACTAAATATTACCATGGCCCTTGATAAAATGACTTGAACCCACCAGTAGAGAGGTTGGTCTCCTACCAAACTCCAGCTAGAGGGAAACAATATTCCTCCTTCCCCTGTGTCAAACCCCCTAGATGCAAGCAGTAGGTGACGCCCTCGAATTCCTTAATTCTCCCCTGGAGTCTACAGAATATATTGAGGCCCCACAGGTGACCAAAAAATAAAATAAATTGCTTAGAAATAGACTAAGTTACACCCCGGATGAGACAACCATACATTGGGAGTCCATAAACTCCACTCCCATGCATAGGGATTCATATATTGCAAGAACCATACACCTAGCTCTGTCGGCTGAGGGAGAGACCAAAATCAAACCCTTCCGACCAAGCCCTAGAAAACACCACTAAAACAAGTGAAAACTATTAAGTTGGCCTCTACAATGACTCAAATTCCCAACATAATTCATAGAGATATACTAGATCTCCCTAGGGTGTGGGTGACTACCTAAACCTCTGTAAATTTTAAAAGAAAAGCACTTGAGGAAACCATGAACCCTTACGTTTTTTTTTGTTAGAGGTTCCCAGTTTGATTCTATCCAGTGTTCCACAATGTGGAGACCCTACAATGCGAGTAACTCAGCAAACCCTCGCGAAAAAATATGGTAGAAGCTCCTTATGTCAGGATCCAAGATTTGTTTGCACCAGGCTAGCATACTAAAATATTTAATTCCCCAATCTCTCCCAATAAACCACCAGGACTCCACAGTCAATCCCCATCCACAATCTATCTCCATCATACTAATATCCTGCACAAGTGAAGTAGCTCCGACACTACCTCCCTTAACAATTTTAGGACAACTACTTTTGCAGGGAAAACCAACAACTAAATACACCATCATTTCAATTGAAGGGAGGTTCATTCCACACGGGGTTACATGTGGCTGTGAGGTGCCATGCCTCCCCCTTTTAATTATCGATAGAACTGGTGGGGTGGCCAACCCCACACTATCCCAATGTTTCTCTGGTGGGGTGTAATTAATAATTTTTTATTGAACAAAAAAATAAAAATAAAAATAAAAAAATAAAAAAAATTGAAATTATATTTTTCTTTAAATTAAAATTTGAAGATGTAAATTTTCATGATTTTTTTTTTTTTTCTAGTTTAGACTAATCCTAATCTTCCCATTTTTTCTCCTCCTATCCCACCCACGGGTTTCGAACCGGTGACCTTGCAGAGCGGAGTGCCTTAAGAGTACACCCCATCACCGACTGCTCTACACCACGTGGGCCATGAAATTATAATTATAATGATTAAAAAAGTTTTTTTAATGGAGAAATGATCCAACCTTTAAATGAATTTAGAAATATTAAAATTATACACTATTCATATATGAAATATATATCTATATATATATATATATATATATATATATATATATATATATATATATATATATATATATATATATATTCTGAATTTGAACAATAAAAAACATAAATTTTTAACTTATAAATAATTAACTTGATGGGTTCTATTTTGGAATATTACTTAAATAATTTTAAAATAACTATCAATAATTATTACGGGGATGGTATTGCTTTAACTTCCACATATTTTTCTAGATTATTCTTATTAGTAGTCACAAATTAAGGATTGATATTTATTTCAAAAGTAGTTATGCACTTTCTATCTTTTTAGTGAAATTGATTGACTAAAAAAATGTCATACAAACTAGTATCATATGAAATAATTTATGGTTTTTTGGGCACATGGTATTGATAAGTCATTATATTGGCACTTGATATTGAAACAAAAAATATTTATAAATTAAGAATCTCCATAATAAAGTGTGGGTGAATGTCCATGATTAAAAATCATATTACATGTTTTCTAAATATAATTATTATATTAAAGATTTTTAATAATAATGATGATGATATTTTTTCCCACTGGAAATGGAAGGAGATTCTCAACTCATCGTCCAAGCTACCACATGCATTCTCCTTGGCTCTTCATCCATAACGGTCTCCGCAAGCTGGAGGCTTGCCAACCGCCTCAATCATCTGGAACATCTGTTGCAGCATCAAAAGGCCATGACTTTCCACCATGTGCGCAAAAAGGCAAAACCATAGCAGACCTCCTCGCCAACAAAGGAGTGGATAGTAACTTAACGCTCTACCACTCTAATTTTCATCAGATTCAAGACGAAATCCTACGCAAGAGTTGCCTCACTCTCCTCCAAAAGGACCGAATTCCCCCAAATGCAGGTGACACATCCAGATCACGCGAGGACAACTCCTCCCATGCTTAAGCTGATGTCGCCCTGCAATGACAGCTCTAACATAATGCGGAACCTCAAATCGCCAATCATTTTTATTGGCACTCTGCCACACCTGGCCTCTTGCCACACTTCATATCACATGCAGACACACTCAAACTATCCCTCATAGCCTTTGCGCTCATGCCACATGCCTCAAAAAGGCACAAAATCTCCTCATTCAACCATCTCATTGGTACTCCAGTTGGTCCTGAGAGCCATCGTTGTTATTCCCCTCGCCATCACGCTACTGCTCGATCTTTCCTTGCACACCACCATTTCCATTTCCCTCCCTGTTGCACGCTCCCCCTGCCACGTGCCCCCTGTTGCAAGTCCCCTACCGCATGCCCTCCTGTTGCAAGCCCCTCCCCCTGTGATCCTCCTTGCTATGCGCCCCCAGCTGCGAGCACCCCTACTGTGCACCTGCCTGTTTCATGCCCTGCCTCAGTGCATCTCCCTGTTGTGCGCCCTCTACGGTGAGCACCCATACCGCGTGCCCCCCTGTTGCACGCCTCCTCCCCCCCCCCATTGCACACCCCCTACTGCGCGCCCCCCTGCTCTCGGCTTGGACTCACCACCGACTACCCTTTATCTGCTCAACAACCTCTCCATGGCCCCGCGCCAATGTCAAAAGCCCATCAGGGGCAGCTACAGAGGCGCATTCTCGGGGCATTATCACCAAGGCCAAGACCAACGTCTAGAATCTATCGAAGGCTCCTCATCAGGAAGTCATGAAATGCGGACTACTCAAACGCCTAACAACACCCAGGGAGAGAATGTCTTGACTCTAGAGAAGCCTAGGGGTAGGAGAGGCCCTAGAAAATCTACCATAGCACACTCTAAGCTACCCACACCTTGGAAAACTGAGTCGCTCCCTGTTCACGAGCCTGTGGAGGAGGAGATAGATGTTTGGATCATGGATTCAGATGGCGTCTGGACCAGAGTTTTATATATACAGAGTACCCTGTTGCTCCCATCGTCCGCACGGCCCCTCCAAAGCCTCCATGTGAGCCCACAGCTGAGGAGGAAGCCAATTCATGTGAATATGGATGCCTAATTGAGGAGGAGGACCATGCGACAAAAGAAGATGAGGGAACCCCATGACTATTCTCTAGAAAGGTTCATCTTTGTTTTTCGTCAACTGAGGACATACCTCAGCTATTTTGTTTTCATATGTGTCACTGAATATTTTGTAAAACAAGACCGTATTACGCTATTAAGGGGTTGGTTTCCTCCCTGGAGGCAGCCCCAAACTTGTTTTATTTTGAAAACTATCAAGGCAGGGATTGGCTAAGTACTGCTTGCCATCTCTGCCCAAAGCCTCTGTAAAGTTTCTTTTATGATTTTAATATAGATAAACCTTACTTACAATAATAATAATAATAATAATGATGATGATGATGATGATGATGATAATTATAATTATACTTTAGTATTTTTTAATGGTAACGGGAATATTTGGGAATATTTGTATTAAAGGCAAATTATGTGCGTGGAACACAATTCTACATCCAGAGTTTCATTTGCATTTATTCCTTCTTACGTATCATCTATAGACTCTTGAAACAAAGTTCTCATTCTAGAGGAAGACAATTGATACTAAGCATACATGGGTTTTTAGCAGTCAATACTTTCCAATAGAGCCCCAAAATTAAAAAAAAAGAAAGTTTGCACTACATACAGCCTACTTCAAAATATAATCCTTGATTACAAGGCAATTCCTTAATTCCACTTTGATTAGTAGGCCCCCCAAAATTTTTGATCTTTGAACATAGGATTCATGCTTAATTCAATAAGAGATGGAGAATGGTCTTAATTGACCATTAACCATCAACTCTCCAAAGTTCAAATTGCAAACATGGTTGACACATTGATTTGCTTAGTTGTTATTATCCATTAGAATGTACTCAAAACTCATCTTTGGGATAACCTTTGATACATTTTTAATCCCATTTAAGATATTATCCATAACCTTTTCTTTAGGGGAAAATACTTTAGTCAAATATTGAATTATTAAAAAAGAGTTACCTAACACAATGAGAAAAAATACATGAAATTATTTTGCTGAGAGAAATTCCTTAGAGTAAACCATAAACATCTTCATGATTATTTTTCATTTTCTCCAAACCCATGAATACCCTAAAACTTCGATTTTTGAAGAGCCTTAAAGGACTCCTCCACTTACTCCCTAATTAAATTTTATTTTTAAAGCTAATTCATGACATAAATATTCACATAAATATTCACATAGAAACTATTATTTTTCAAAATGGTTCATGTTAAAGATTTTATACCATTTTCATCTCAATTTGGCATATGTCCCATTTAAATCGTGATCATCGTTCACTTGCCATCGCACAGTGCAGTTGAGTTTCGTGGTAGCAACCGACCGTCTTTTACTCGTAATAAGAAAGCGATTAAGCCAATTTTCACGGTTTGGATGGTGGCATATTCACTAGATAATATTCTCCCGTGATTCATCCTCCTCGTAGATTTTTTCTCTGCATTCTTTAAATGGTGAGGTAATTAGGGTCGATACAACTGCATTGGTTTCATTCTGTGATCGATATTTTCACAGCATTCTTTAAATGGAGGGGTAATTAGGTTTGATACAACTGCATTGGTTGCATTCTGTGATCGATCCTTTCTCCGTGAAATTGTCGAGGTTTTAATAATTAAATTTATAATTTGTAAATATAATCTTTTATTTTGTAATAAACACATGAAACATAAATATTTTAACATATTGAAATTAAGTTAAATTTGGTAATTTAATATATTAATACAACTTTAAAAGTTTTAAAGTTAAAGTTTTCCTTCTTATTAAATAAATAAAAGATATTTAAAATTTTATAAAATATTTGTGAAGAGATTCTTGTCAAATATTTGTGAACTTCACAAAAAAAATTGTTTTTAAGAGTAGCACATGTGTTACTTATGCTAGAAAAAATATGAATAGTATCATTTTTTAAATAACAATTTAGTTTTATAAATTTATAAATAAAATATTAAATTAATATAAAAAAATAGTATATAATTTTATATATGGAAATGAAATTATAAAATAAATAAAAATATACGATATGATTTTATTCTTATATTTTTAAATAATAATATATAATATTGGTTTTATGATAATAATATTTTTATTTAAATTAGTTTTTGAGTTTAATTGGTAATGGTTTTGTAAGTTTAGTTGATAATAGTTATGTTATGGATTATTATACTAATTATGAAATGATAATAGTAAATTTAATTGATAATGGTTTTAGAAAATTAATTAATAATAATTATGATATGAATTATTATGTAATTTGGTAATAGCCAGTTTAATTGGTAATGGATTTGTGAGCTTAATGGATAATAATTTTGTTATGAATTACTCTATTAACTATGAAATAATAATAGTTTAATTGATAATGGTTTTATAAATTTAAATAATTTTAATTTTGATATGAATTATTATGTAAATTATAAGATTATAAATTTAAATTAAATGCATAGTAAGTCCATATTAAACCAGTCCACTTACTCATTAATTAATAATAATTTATATATCTTGATATACATTATTATATAAACTATGAGATTAGAAATTGAAATTGGATATCATGTCAAGGCCATGCTTAGCCCACCCACTTACCCTAGGAAAAAAAGCTTTTTAAAGCTTTACTTTTAATTGATTAAAAACTCATCTAAAATCCAAAAAGTTTCCTAATATTTATGTTTCATATATTTATTACTAAATAAAAAATTATATTTACAAATTTTAAATTACATTATTATCACTAAAGTATCCATTTAATAGTACAGGTAGAGCTTTGACTATAAAACTTTTAAAGATATATTAATATATTAAATTAGCAATTAAAACTTATATTGATTTCAATATGTTAAAATATTTATGTTTCATGTATTTATTAAAAAGTAAAAAACTATATAAATACAAATTTTAAATTAAATTATTATCACTAAAGAGTCCTTGTAACACTCAACATTACAACCATAAAAAAAAATTATTTACCATAAAGTTTTAACATATTACACTTCTATGCTAAGCAATTCACTATGTGTTAAACTTCACTTTACACATAGGCTTGTTCCTAAATTCGAGGTGGAAAAATAATCCATAGCTCAAGATTTCATTAGTTTAACCATAGATTATAATTTTCACTTTAAGTTGGATTTTGCGCAATTATTGAGTTTGGATTTTTAGCAAATATAAGTTTAAAACTTTGGTCTCGGATTGATGCCTGCTGTCCATAGTAATTAACGGATTAGTTACCTGGATGCGGGTGTTAATTGCTTATATGATGGAGGAGGGTTAGCGGGATGGCGCGTGGCATGACCACATGGCCACCCGCTGGCTGCATTTATGCAACCTTGGAAGGATTAATATCCCAGGCCGTCACCCTGCGCGACATTTATGCCGGTGGGGAGGCCGAGATGACCATCACCTCAAAATGCATTTTCTTGTTCTTTCGTCCCTGTATCTCGACTCGGCCTCAGAGCTCTTGGCTTGGTTTCGTTGCAGCTTGCAGGTCGTCATGCCGTTGCATCTCCTGCCCATTAGAACCAGATGCTCTTCGGAAGCCGACTGGCCTAGCATCTGCACGTCTGTTGGAAGGCGTTGCCCTCTGGGTTGTTGTGTTAATTTCGCTCCTAGTTTCCATTTTTTGCATAGCCCTCTCTGCTCCCTGCACTCAGCTTTACCGCCTAGTCTCCTATCTCCCTTCCCCCCTCTTGTGCCTTCTGTCATTTCCGCCTGCTCCTCTCGCCTCACTGCTGCAATGCCGAGGCTTAGGCATCGCTTGAGAAGCCGACAGGGAAACTCCAGAGCCTGCACCTCTAATCGACGTCACTCGCCTTCCTCAAGTTCTCAGACGTCTCCTTCTCAGAGTCTCAGTGACTGCTCTCCCCCTTCGCACAGTCAGCGTGGAAGAGGCCGTGGGCGGCGACCTCCCACCTCTCCCAGACGAAGCTCCTCTGTCTCTCTACCGCTGCTCGAATCCCGGCCTGTTGTCTCTACTTCCCTCCATAACCCTTCCACTGCCATCTTTCACTTCCAGTGCAGCTCCAATCACCCCTTGGTCATTGCCACGGTCTCTGTCTCGTTCAAGGAAGTCCCTGAGGCTTTTCCTGATCCTTCGCCTTCAACACAACCTGTCAATTTGCAGCCCCCTCCCTTCGCTGTGCAAGCTTCTCAGCCTGGGGACAAAAGCCCCTCCCGCAAAGCTGGCGAATGCAGCTCGAGTCTCCTTCAGGACATTGGGATGCAGGTAAAGGGACGTGAAGCAAGTGCAGCTGCAATTCAAAGTGGACAGGGCCCCGATGACGAGGATGGATGATGGTGCCGAATTGAAGAGAAGACGCCCTCAGGAGACTATGGGCTCTAGCGCATCTATCTTTAGCCAAGTAATTATGTCCAGTTTCTATGTCATTTTTGTTGTTACTGTTTGCAACAAGTTTTGGTATATCAAAGTTGGTTTCCTCTATAGAGGCAGCTCTAAAACGTTGTTTGGGTCGGTTTCCCCTTGTGGGCGGCTCATTTTTTTTCTAAACTCTGGTATGTCAAAGCTGGTTTCCTCTGCTGAGGCAGCTCTCAAACGATTCTCGGGCCGGTTTCCCCTAAAGGGCGGTTCAAGTTTTGTTATCCTGCTGACGATATGTCACCTCTAAAGGCATTGTACTAGCTGTATCATATGTTTCACTAATAGATTTAAAATTACTCAGAAAAAAAAAAAAATAACGGATGTAGTTGTTTTCCTTTAAGACTACTGTACGCATGAACTTGTCATGTCCGGGCTACTTAATGCAATGCCAGTTATTCTTTATGGGATCCGTGTACAGGCCACCTCCCCTCATGATCTCCATCCATTTGCTTCTTGATCGACGATGGATGAGGGTTGGCGGGAAGGGATTAGGTTATCCCTGCTGCTTGTCTATCTTCGGTCATTTCATTTTGTTTATGCATTAAGGTTGGCTCCTCCATGAGAAAACAGGCTTAAATCCTTCGTCCTCATACTTTTCCCGGTGAGCCAGTGCATCTTTTCTCTCCAATCATGCTTTGAATCATTCTACTCTAAAAACACTAGTTAACTTGGATTTTTGGACTTTTGTGAGTTTAAGTATGTTCGTCAATTCACCCAATGCAAAGAAATGGAAAATCTGGACTCCGATCCTCTCAGATTTCTGGTAGAATTCTCGGCTTCTTGTCTATGCCTCACCTCTCAATCATAGGTAAGATTTTTTAACACAGAGTTCCAATTTACAATCTCGGTGGTTGTTCTGCTTTTCTGGTTTAAACCTCATATTTACTCATCCTCAGCCTATGAAGTTTGTTGTAACCCTCACTTCTGTGGTTGTTTTTCTTTTGGACGTAGCCCATCTCTTGGAATCCAAGTTTGTAGATGCTCTCACTACAGGTGAATATGATTACAACTTCCTCATTCTCTTTGAAAGCTTTAACTGAGTTTTTTTATTTTTATTACTTCAAAACCCTTAATTTACATTTCGTCTCTTTGGGTTTTTACAGGTATGCTCTCGCCAAGTCTGTTGTTGTGCATTTCCTGTAAAAAAATCTCGACTAAACTTTCTCCTTTGCCCCTCCAGGTATTCTGTGTCGACCATCTTTGGTCTGCAAGATTTTCTACAGAATTCCGTACTTTGTCATTACTATAATGATCTTCAAAATTTTTCTAGATCTTCTTTCATTCATGCTTAGGTTTTCGATTAGCTCTTAAAAGCCTTAATCAACATTTTGTTATGAACTCTCTGTAATAATATACCGAAAATTCATATTTTATATTGGTATCAAATGGTCTACCTTCGTACCATATCTTCTTAGTTTTGATAGGACATTATCCTAACTACAATGGTTTGTAATATGAATTTTGTGGGTTTTATGAATATAACTATCTGCATTCAAGTTCCCTATTCATCTTGCAACAGTTACTTTATCTTTTTGGAAAATTAGTTTTCGTTATGTATAGCTTCTCTATGGTTTTTATGGTTCTTTATTTCCCAGGAAATCTGTTGTATATATGAATAATGCTCCTCGGTTTATGTATTGAACACCGAGCCGTTGTCAGATTCGATGAATTGCAGTTCTTCGGTTAAATTCAATTTTTTTTCCGTTTGCATGCTTAATCCAAAGAAATTTTAGATTTGGTAACCGAATTTCCTTTATCCCTGTATAATTATTTTAGTTTCTTTTATCATTCAAATTATCATAGCAGAGTTTACATTACGATATCTTAGGTGAGTGGACCACCTTATAACTCCGTCCGTTAATTCTCGAACTGGGTGAACAATGTGTTTTGGGTTGCGGCTCCACCTCGTACCCAGAACCAACAGTTTACCTTCCCTGGTTTTAGTTTGGTCAGACTACTCCTGGAGTTTCGATAGTCTTATCTCAAATTTTACTATCTTTTCTTGTTTTCATATTTGATACACGATTTTAATATTTACAGTGAGAATTTTCTACTGTGTTACTGCTTCTGTAGTAATTGTTCTCTGTTAAAAATACACATTTTCAATCTAGTTTCCACTATACATACAATACTCAGTTTCTGTGAATGAAATTCTGACATAGATAATACTAAAACCGCCTTGTAGTATTTCCATTTTTCATTTATCAAGAATTTACTGAGTCCAATATACGTTATAATATCTAAAAACAGTTCACAGAACTCAAAGATAACTTGTGAAGTACATAATGAAATAATATCATATGATTATTGTTTCTGTCACTAGTAGACAAACACATGTGTATAACTTAGATAATGTTATTATTGTTCTTAAATCACTAAACTTGTACAGATACTTATCTAATTATGCAATTCGCAGTTGTGGTCCTCCCAAACTTCAAGAGAGGCGATTAAGCCCTCCTCTATTCCCCGTGCTCCACTCCTAAAAGGTACGGGTTGACAGTGGTTTTTTCTGCTGTGACCTCAGGACTCCTAGTCCAGTCAGTACCAAAAATTTTATCAGGATTGCTGAGTGATTTCCACTGGTCTCTACCAAATCAGGAAAATATCTACTCTCTCCTTAGTCCATGAACATAACCCCAATTCCTCACTACGATGAGTCTCTTATCCCCAAAGGAGCAGGTAACTATTCAAACTGTCCAACCACCTTTCAGTTCTTGGAAAACATTTACCATCAGCCTTTTTACTTTTTATGGAACCACTTTCCATAACTAATTTTTATTTTTTCACAATTAACAATAAAGAAAATAACTTTTCCAGATAAACATTAAGTGTCTCAGTATTTTCTTAAAAATAAATAATAAAATGTCGTTTAACTAGTTAACAACTAGTTAACACTAAATGCAACTGTCACAGTACATTTAATAGTACATTTAGAACTTTAACCTTAAAACTTTTAAAGTTATATTAATATACTAAATTAGTAATTAAAACTTATATTAATTTCAATACGCTAAAATATTTATGTTTCATGTATTTATTACGAAGTAAAAAATTATATTTACAAATTTTAAATTGAATTATTATCACTAAAGAATCATTTAATAGTAAATTTAAATTGTATATCTATTTATTTTTATTTTTTGGTAAGTTTGGTTGTTGAGGCTACATCATGGTCATGTCCAACAATAAAACCCAAATAAAGTGGGGAATTGAACTATTAACTTAGAATTTAGGAGTTCCTTAACAACCAACGCAATCACCCTCTATCCAAAGCCCTATACACTAATGAGATATCTAAAGACTAATGTTTCTCCTCATTACCGTGCATGTTATAGCTTTGATATATTATGAATATAAAATTTTGACATAGTGATATTGTTGAAGATAATGGGGAAACTATATTAGAGAGAGTCGGTTCACCTGAACCTTAGATTAGGAGTTTGTTCCTATTTCTTAGGATTTGGTTCTAAATTCCCTATTTGCATGTAACCTATATATTTTTTGATTTCTAATGAGAACGAAGAGCGACTTGCACACGTAGTCCCTCCTCGTATAGTCTGTTAGAGTAGAGCTAACCAGTAAAACTTTCAATAATTGATTCTGCCATATTTCATCTTGGTATTATAGCTCCAGGGTCGAATCAAAGCCAAAGTGCTTTGATCATTGTGAGTAATCTAGGCGATAGAGGACAGGCCCCTAATGACCTGAGGGTAGCCTAGTGAGGCTGTGAGAAAGTTTTTTTTTTGTTTTTTTTGGAAGGTAAATGCGATCAATACGTTCATTTGAGACACAGACATGCCGATCATAGCTGATCTGCGAGTGAAAAATGTGTTGATTTTTGAAATCAACACAGAGTCACATGAATAAAACACACTGATCGTGTTATCACTTACGGAATTTTTGTCCAGCGTAGCTAGCGCGGTATCTGGAGGTTTTTAGAGCACCGAAAGAGCCAGAGAGCTTGTGAAATCATGTTTTGGAGCACTAACAGTGCCAAAGAGCTCATGATTTGAGGAGCCAATCCACTCAGATTTAAGGATCCAGAGAGCTCATGTTAGAGGAGCCAAAGTGCTTGTGTCAAAGGAGCCAAAGAGCTCATGTTTTGGAGCTTCGTTGAGCCAGAGAGCTCATGTTGAAAGAGCCAGAGAGCTCGTGTCATGGAGTGTCATGGAGCTAGATGTAATATTCCTAAATTAGCATGCAACTAATTGGAATATTAATTTTTGATTAATTTCGGAAAATCCTAATGTTGGGCAGAAATAAAATAAGTGATGGGACCCATAACCCACACTTAGGAAATAAAGTCTCCCTAAAGCTACTTAGGAAAATATCAGATGACAGTGTGGGGCCCATGAGGGCCTAGTGACAACATGAGGGAAGGGAAAGCATGGACAGCGTGGGCCCATGCCAACGCAGTTGAGTGGGGACAGCATGGCCAAGGAGGGACAATGCAGTTTAGTGGGGCATGGGTGAGAGCAAGGCTCTCAAGCATAAAAGGGAGAGGAGGCTCCTCATTCTGAGATTGGATTATGCATCTATGTTTTGTCTCTTGACATTGAGCATGCTTTTGCTGTTGAGAAAAGTCTGCAAGTGCTATTCAGCACATCGGGTGTCTCCGGGCAGAGATCCCAACCTTAGCCCTGAGGGACTTCGAGTGCCTCCTCGGGTGAGGAGTTCCATCCATTGATTTTTAGGTGGGAGCCATAGCATCTTCAGCCAGGGATTACGCACTGCTGGGACAACACAGTCTTGAGGAGATATCATGCAGTTCTTGGAGGAAGTAGTGCCGGGGGTGGAGATTTATCAAGGGATTCAGCCCGCGATAGTGAGAAGGGATCAACCCTTAGCCATTCCTTCATTTTGGTAGATGAGGAGGCCACCATTTGTAGAGATACATTTAGGGCCAGCGTATTCCACTGGAACAATGTTATTCCTCAAGGGAGGTGATTTTTCGGGGTCATCCATTCTGGAAACCCTTTCTGGGTATTAGGAGGAGAGCTCATTCCCAGAGTTTCATATTTTTCTTAGCAGGAGAACAGCCCAAAAGATCCATCCTATTCCAACAGTAGCAACAACAGTTTGGAGATAACGCAGTCACTGATAGAGCAGCCAAACTGGGAGTATTTTTGAGATTATTTCCAGCTTGCCTTGTGTAGTCCAAGGTGCCATCATTCTGATCACCTTTATACTAATTTTATCTTTATATATATAATAAAATGGCTTAGAGTTATCCATATTTTGCATTGTTTATGTGATATGTCTCTATTTGCTGTGAATCCTTATTTATGTTGCTTTATATTGTTGTTTATTTCTAAACGGAATATTACAGTGGTATTAGAGCTCATAGACTTGGCTCAGCCTGTGGAGAATATTGTTTATGACACCAGTAGGAAAACCATATATCACTTCCCAGGGAAGGAAGTATAAGGAACGATGGCAGGTGAGAAAGGTAAAGGAAGGGATTTCAGGGAACTCCTCCTAAAATCTGTGTAGGAGCTATCGAGGAGAACAAAAGAGATGGGGCAGAAGCTTATCGCAAACTAGAGGCAAAGGGAAACCCCAAAAAGGTTTAAAAAAGAAGAAGGTCCCAGTACTTATTATCAACAGCAAAGAAGACCGGAGAAGCAAAGAGCTTCACATTATTCCACTAGATCCACTTTCTTTGATGAGAAAAAGGACTGGTTTGAATATGATGAAGGCTTAGGGCATGAGACCCTAAGTGAATATCTGTCTAAATACAAGTCACATCCTAGAGAATTGAAGGAGAATCTTTCTCTCCAACAGTTTTTGAAACTCAAGGAAGAGAGGGGATCCAGGTTCTTCTTGCCTACATTTGATGGATCTTCAACAAGCACATTGAGGGCTTGGAGGGAAGAATTGGCTACCTTCTTTCTGAAATATCCTATATCAGAAAGAGAGGATGTGGAGGTTACAGTGCTGCACCTAGATGGTGAAGCAAGAGATTGGTGGTCACTTGTCCCATATGAAGGTATCTTTTTATGCGTATTTTATTAAAAAAATGAAGAAGAGGTATGGTAGAAAGAAACCAGAGACATCTCACATATTAACATCTCCCATCATCAAGGAGATAGTACATGAATATGTAAAAGAAGATGTCCTAATTATCACTAAGGAGGAGGAGCCTCTACCACCACCAGCTGTAGATGTACTTACATTAAGAGGAGGATCACATGCATCTCTGCAAGATGGTCTTGAGTTCTTGACATTTGGAGTCCCGTGCATTACTCATGAGATGCATGATAAGGAGGAGACAGATACCAACACTTGTACATTGATAGAAGAGAAGCCATCACTCTTACCAGTAGTTGGAGACACCATTTGATCCAGGTGGATATCAGTGGCCACCCACCTATTCCATTTGAACCCGCAGCATCAATTCTTTAAGTTTTTCAACTTCAACGCAACTTGCTATTTTTAGCAGGTTTTCGGGTCCTGCACTCCCAGAGCGGTTTTGGGGACTTAATGATCTAGGTGGATATTGGTGGCCATTGATCGAGTCCATCTGAACCCCCACCATTAGTTATTTCAGTTTGTAAGTTTTAGCACAACTTACTATTTATAGCAGTTTTTCGAGTCCTGAACTTCCGGAGCCGTTTTGAGGCCCTAAACGACGCTTTTTGGGAAAACAGGGAGCAACATTGGTCTGCGACCCATGTTGCTCTTGAGCACGTCAAACAGAGATCGGATGCCAAAGTTACGTCCCCGAAAAGTTGAAACATCAATTTATCCAAACGGGGCCCACAGTTTTGCCGCTTCATCTCCTAGGGTTAGGTTTTTGGACGTTTCGGGTTCTACATTGTTTCTCAATAATAAATAGGTCTTCGAGCCTCATTGTAAGATAGTTCAGGGGCTTGTAGCCGCCACATCTCTTCTCAGAGATATGCCTACCAACGCCCTAGCTGTTCATTTCAGTATTTTGTTTTATTAATAAAATGAAGCATTATTTCCGCTGCATCTCTGTATCTATGGCTATATGTGTATTTTGTTGCATTCCTGCATAAATACGAATCAGTGGTATCAGAGTGGTATGCTCTTTCTCTGTTTTTCTTTTCATGTCCCCAGTGCGGCCAGGGTATAAGGATTTCAACCTCGCAACCCCGACGACCCCCCATGGCGGAAGGAAAGAAAGACGAGGGAGCAGGAGATCCTATCAAAATCTTACTCGAGGAGGCCCTCGAGAAACAAAGGAACGCGATGATGGATATTTTTTCCCAGATCCTTCAATGGCTACCCACCGGTGGCACATCTACATCTAGCACGTCCACCAACAGGTCCGTGACATCCTAGACAAATCCAACACCAAGCTCAGCACCCCCCCCCCCCCTCATGGAGGAACTTAATGCAATGGAGACCATTGCTTCCTAAGGAGGGAGGAATGATCCAGGTGGATATTGGTGGCCACCCACCTATTTCAATTGGACCTGCAGCATCAATTATTTAAGTTTTTCAACTTCAACACAACTTACTATTTTTAGCAGGTTTTTGGGTCCTGCACTCCCGGAGCCGTTTTGAGGACTTAATGATCCAGGTGGATATTAGTGGCCACCGAAAGAGTTCATTTGAACCCCCACCATCAATTATTTCAGTTTGTAAGTTTCAGCACAACTTACTATTTATAGAAGTTTTTTGGGTCCTAAACTTCCAGAGCCGTTTTGAGGCCCTAAACGACGCTTTTTGGGAAAACAAGGAGCAACATGGGCCGTAGACCGATGTTGCTCACTCAAAATTTGTATTCCTCGGATATATATTTCTAACGAGCTATTGAGCGTGTCAAACGGAGATCAGATGCCAAGGTTATGTCCCAGGGAAGTTGAAACATCAATTTACCCAAACGAGGCCCACAGTTTTGCCGCTTCGTCTCCTAGGGTTAGATTTTTGGACATTTCGGGTTCTACATTGTTTCTCAACAATAAATAGGTCTTCAAGCCTCATTGTAAGACAGTTCAGGGGCTGGTAGCCATCACATCTCTTCTCAGGGATACACTACCAGTGCCCTAGCTCGTCCATTTCCATTATTTCTATAAGCATGTTTCAGTCAGTTGTTTTGTAACACAGTTCATAGGCCTGTAGCTGCCACATCTCTTCTCAGAGATAAGCCTACCATCGCCCTAGTTGTTTATTTCCATTCTGTCTATAAATAAATTTCAGTTATGTAACACAGATTAAAGGCCTATAGCCGCCACATCTCTTCTCAGAGATACACCTACCAGTGCCCTAGCTGTTCATTTCAATCATTTGTTTTATTAATAAAATGAAGCATTATTTATGCTGTATCTCTGTATCTATGGTTATATGTGTATTTTTTTGCGTTCCTGCATAAATCCGGATCACCATTGTCCCGGTTGGAGGAACTCTTGAGATCTTGCAAGAGGTTCCCACACATCATTCGATCCAAGGTATGCAAACACTTTCATCTCATACTGTTTCAGTACCTCTTATTGAAACTTATGGGGACATGCCATCAATGCTATTTCATGACCAAGGGTTAGAACAACATGTTGATTTGGAGCAACATCATATCACTGTGTAGAGGACCCTTGATCTAATCAAGGAAGAGATGAAGAACCATCCTAGTTTGTAATTGATGAACTATATTCAACCCTTCAAGTTGAAATGTAGAGTTTCAAAAGGTGGGATGAGTATGATCCTATGCACAATGGTTGGCTATAAGTTTAGCATTGTGCCTTGCTTTGAGACAACACATGCATCACTTTTCATATCTACAACGTTGTTAATGAGTAGCAGTGAGAAGAAGAGGACCCATTCCTTATGGGAGAAATCAAATAGCAGCTTCATTCATGAAGTAATGGAGAAGAGGATGATAGATGGTAGACATCTTGAGATGGGAAATATTTTTCCCTTTTAAGATGACTCTTTCTTAATGAGCCTCTCACAGCTCAAAGAGAAGCTTCTACCTACAGCATATCCAGAACCTTATTTGTTTTGGAGGTCCATTGATGAGAAGAGGATATCATGGAGAGACCTCAATGGAGGTGCAATTCAACATTTCATGGAGTGCTAAGCTATTCACATGGAGGATGTTGGTATTCTACAATGGGGGGATACCAAGTTTGATCTTGACAGGATTCATCATCCACAATGGGATGGATGGATCCGGATAAGAAGCAGGAGGTCTCCTACCTTCTTGCAGATCTATGATACCGGGCAGCAAGAAACATGGTTGCACTGGTTACTTTTGGGTGAATATGGATACTACCCAACATCTCACATTCCCAGGATCCATGCCATGTATATCACTGATGACATGCAACACCAAGAGACATGACTACGTTGGTTATCGATGAGAGATTTCTCACAATAGGTTGCACCAATCATAGATCTAGAAGGAGTGGGAACCTTGGGAGGACTTGAAACAACGCAGAGAGTCTTGGGTAGGCTCAAGGAGGAGGGAGACATTCTCCCAATATCAATATTACTCACTCTCACCACACATCTTGCACTGAGAAAATATGTTTCAGGGATGGATGGCACCATCATGGTGCAAGGAGACCACTCCATGGCTTTGGAGAATCAGAAGATACTTCCCCATAGGGAAGGATCTTCCACACATGGTAGAGGTTGGTGGCCACTCAGCTTACATTGGCCAAACTCAGAAATTTTTTGATGGGTGAGAGCTTCCCATGGAAGGCTAGCCTCCAAAAAATTCAACCTTCACTAGAGCATGAGCAGCTACAGAGGTTAGATTGCAACATCCCAGTGTATGAATTTGGAATGGGAGATGTCAAAGAAGAGGGCAGAAACATGACAAGTGTTCTACATTGTAGATCGGTAGCGTTGTCATTATTGAGTATTGATCCTTATTAGAGATCCCAACTGTTGGTGGAATACTCTAAGGATCTCTTTTCATGCAGGATTCTTGATGGCCAGTTATCAGATGTGAGATATGTTAGACTCTTATACCAATAGGTGTCATTTTTCATGATTGTCTTGATTGAACTATGGAATATGTTCAAACCTTTTTCTTAAGTAAAGGTGTTCCATATTCTTGAAAAACCAAAAAATCAAAAAATTTTAAAAAATGTAAAGAGGGTATACCCTAAAAGAAAATCAAAGGGTAAGAAAAATAAACTGGTCAAAAAAGTGAAAGAAATGAAACCCAAACTAAAATAGACCAAGGAAAGTGTGCAAATCCAAATGCCACTTCTATTTCATTTTTTGTAAATAAGTAATTGTGTGCGGCTTGTCAAACTTTTGCCACAATTTATGAAGAGTCAAACTATTTAAACTTGACTCATTCATGTTTCAATTTCATGTTGTAGAATAGAGAGTAAATATCTAGCCAAACAGTTTAATCTTGGCAGATAAGTAGATAGGTAGAGTTAATAAAAGGTGCTCAACAGTTTAATCTGAGCCCTTGGATGTAATAAGGGTAGAATTAGATAGATCTACCATGTAAAAAAGAAAGAAGATTGATAAGGGTTTGCCAGTCTAAGTGCACCCTAATAAAGAAGAGAAAATGGTAGTGTCAAGTAGATAGGGTAGGTAGATGGTGTTGCAAAGTTTTATGTGATGAATGATGGTGCTGAATATGTTTAATATTTTACCTTCATCACAAGTGCTGAAGCATAAAATGCACTGGAAAATTCACAGAAAGCAAAGTCAAAATCATTAACTTCCCACATCACTTTCTCCCTAAGAGTTTTACTAATTTCCCCAAAGTGCTAAGGTATTTGAAGATTAAAGGGGCTCAAGGCATTTCCTTGACTTTTGGAGGGACCGGACCCTCGACCTAATGATCAAAAAGACCTAAGTACTTGAAGTTATTTATCATTATAATCATTCACTTTTAATCTTTTCCTAAGTAAAATTCTATTTTACTTAGGAAAATCATGCAAATTTCCATAATAATCCCTCAAAATTACTTGCTATTCTATGTTTAAGTGTTGAAATTGAGATGATGTAATTTACTTCAGAAATCTCCACTTTCCTAGTTGTGTAAAGTATTTTGAGTTTCCCTTGTCCCTTTGTCATATTAACATCTGATTTACCTATTAAATCCCTAGTGAAAAGACCTTATCCTATAGTACATAACTCCTTTTTACATAAATATTCCAAAAAACCATTCTTATTATAAGTTTTGGCCAAAGTTATGTAATCCCCTTTGTTAAATAAAAACCCCCAATAAAGACCCTTTGGCTAAAAATACTCATATAAGTTATTTCCCTACCCCTATGGTTGATAAATAACATTTATTTATTACCATATAATAAGAAATATCGGAAAAGGTTTAAACATATAGTTTTATATGTTTGAAAGAAAAAATAAATAAAACTGAAGTTTTAATTTAAACTAAAACTTCAAAAAATCCCCCAAACCTCTGTGACCCATTCCCTTAGCCTTTGGATTTCCGCCCGACACTTTAACCATAGTTAAACCCTTAACCCTTCCGCAACCGTGAATAAACTTTGGGATTAATTAATCACCCGTATTAATTAATAACCAATCCCTCCGCCAATCAAACGCCCCCCGGGATATTTAATTAAGTTAATCATGTTTAAAACCCCGTCGGGCCCGCACGTTAATACTCTGCCAATTCCACGTCCCCTCCACCGTCAGATCGCCCTCCCGAAGATCAATGGCTCAAGATTGTTCCGCTGGCCGTTTTGCGTCCGGAAGTTAACAAGCGGGGGCACGGTGGTTTTGGAATAGTCCTCCGACCACATGTCAAGTGATTAATGGAATCGCTGCCCCCGCGCTGAATACCACCATCGCCCAAAGAGCGGTGCAGAAATTACCGCTTACCGCCCGGTCTCGGTGACACGTCCTCCCATACCGGATGACGTCATCCTCGAAAAAAAATCAAAATCCCCATTGACTTGTAAATAAAACAAAAAATCATGTTTTTCTGTGATTTTCACTGCTGAAAACGACTGCGTCCTCCTCTGAAAAATTTGAAAATTCCACTGTTTGAGACGCCGCCGATCAAATTGCCGAACGCCATTGCTAAACCAGTACTCAAGCATCCATCCGCCATTGGCCAGTGCCTGTAAAATTAAAATTTCTCCATTGAACAGGTATTTATTCAAATTCTTGCTGAAACTCTTTGAAAAATCCACTTTCCTGTGTTAAAATTCATGCCAGAGTCTGAAAAAGGGTAAATGTCAGTCTATTCGAGTTCCTGCAAGTAAAATCAAAGCTCCTAGAATCAAAGTTGCGCTCGGTCTGTGAAGAAAACCCAGAAACTTCCATTTTGAATACACAAGAACCAAAATGGAAGCTCCGGCAGCCCTGAATGTAACCCCATTGAATGCCCCTCACAGACAGTTAGAATACTTACCATTAGTGGATAAAGACTTCCAAATTAAAGACTTAGGTTTCGACGAAAGTCCTCTTCGAAGTTATTGTCGCTGCAGAGACGATTATTCGAAGGGTCTAGATGTCATTGGATTGTGGGAATCCAATTTCCCGAGATATCTTATCCCCTCAGTCTATGTTTTCCCAGAAATTATCCATTGCTGTCACTCCAACTATGATTCGACTCAAAGGGCAGTGTTGTCTCCTGATCAGAGTATCCTTTTCCCCATCACTCCTCAAGCTATCAATAAAATGCTCCATTTTGAACCTGATCAAGATCTTACTCCTTTGTCCATGGAAGAACTACTTGGAAAGTCTACCCAACTGTCCCCAGAAAAATTGAAATTCATTTGCCAGACTTTTATGTTGCCTGAACATCAACCTAAGGGGCCTCCTCCATATGGTTTTGCTTACTTTAATAATTTAGGCAGACTAATCCTGAATATGATATCCTTTGTCATGGGTTTCAATACAAGTGAATATGTTGATGAAATAACCCTGGTGTTGCTGTCTATCTTTACTCCTGGGCAACCTCCTGCAGTAAAATATGACTTTGCCTCTTTCATTGCCAATAAAATCCATGACCAGTTCATGAAGCTAGATAATGAGAAAGTGTTTAAATATTCCTCAGTCATTTATCATCTCATCATCTATTATCAATCAGAGAAGTTTCCTTTTTCTGTCAAAAAGCTTGATTCCAAGGGAAACCCTAGATCAGTTATATTTTGGTCTGCCATAAATCACTCTTCCTATCATTCTCCCTATTCTTATGCTGAGTTCATCGATCTTTTTGTATATCCTGCAACTACCTTGTTGACAGGAATTCCCCCTCCAAGGCTCAGTAATGAGATTAAGAAGACTTTGCAGCTTTCACGAACATATAAAGTTGGGGACTGGTATTTATACCAAAATCATTCAGTCATCAAAATATATGGATGTGAATTGCATCCATTCAAGTTGCCAAAATATGTGCCTATGAGACTTTTTGCCTTAGAATATTTCAGGAAAATGAACAATTCTGATATGATTCATTTTTGTAGTGTAAAAAAGAAAGCCCAACTCAGGCTCAAAATTCAATTAGGTCCCTTCATATGCAATTCTAGGGACGCTGAGCGAGAAGCAGAAGATATACTACAAAACCGTTGCAAGTTACCAAAGAGTTTTCATTGGGTCCCTTATGATCCATTTGGTTTTATCTGTGATAAAAGAATGAAGAACAAATCATCCCCATACTTTCACCACAGGATTCTTGAAATAGAACAATATGCTAATCAAGATGAGTGGGTGGAAGGAACACTAGTTGAGAAAGATAATGAAGAAGACAATAGGGACAAAATTATGAAAGATCTTGAGAAAAAGTTTGACTTAGAATCTTTTGGGCAAGTGCAGGTACCCCATATTGGCACTTCTTCAGCAGGAAATCTTCAAAAGGGATTACAGGAAATCAGTTCACCAATGAGATTGAATCTAAGGTGAGGAGAAAGAGAACACAGTGCGAGGTCATTGAAACTTCATTGTATGGAAAAAGCCTCAAACCTCCAGGCACCAAATCAAACACGAGGTTTCCCACTGTTCCAGGTTAATCATCACGAGGTTTCAGAATTATAGACTCCACTCTAATAACAGAAATAGCTATAGGCAAGAAAAGGCAGGTTCTAGATCCTACTCCTCCCAAATAATCTTTAGAGCTACATCAAGGTAAAAAGCAGAAACTCAATCCACTCCCAGAAGTGGAAACTATAGATGAAATAATTGATGATGAAAGAGAAGATAGTCAACTAACTGGCACAGGTAGTGAAACACCCACAGGCCACAAAGGAAAAGCATTGCAAAAACAGTTGAGTACTGAAGTATCTTCTTTTAAGCCACCAAAAACATATACAAGTGATATAAAAAGAACTTTCATTAATATAAAGGCAAAGAATGAACCATTGAGAATGAAGGTATATGATCAATATCTGAAAATGGCTCCACATAATCAGGAAAGATTAATGTCATCATTTGACATTCAACAAGGCAAAATGATGATGAGCCATTTCAAATCCAAGGTGCCAAAACCCATGACATCATCTGATTATATTAGGACCAATTTTGAGGTCCTGACAAAAGACATTCATCCCTTGGACCAGATAGAGTTGCATAAACAAACTGGGGAAATGGTATATTCCACTCTTACTGATAAGGCCATGTCAGCCCTTAGGCTGCAAGATTCTTTAAATAATACAAACACCCAGTTGCAAATTCAGAAGGCCTCTTCTCACTTAAAGATGTGAATAAAGTCTCGGGAAAGACATAATTATTAGTTTGGGTCCTGACCCAAGACCTCAGCTTCATTGAAGGTACCTAACTAAAAAAAGAAAGATGATGATATTGCTGTGAAAAAGCAGCTGGTGCCGACCTCAAGAGCAATACGGACTCAGAAAGTCTTGAAGAAAATTCACGGAAGAAATGAGTAGATTGCTCTTAAAAATGTGGAAACGGTGGAAATAGAAAATTGGAACATGCATTACAAGAAAAACGAGGCTATGTTCCAAACATCTACGAACGAGAGACCCTACGGTGCCACAACGACGGATCAACAAAGAGAGTCATCAGGGTAGACACTTCCGATTTAAGGTTAAATGATAATTCAGTAAAACAAATGGAGAAAGTTTACGCTAAGTCACCAGAACAAACCACAAAATTCAAATTAGTAAATTTGGGCCAGAAAATATTGATGTGTCTAAAAAAGGCCCCATTTTGCTATTAACATAGGAAAATTAAAAGATTGGAAAAATTGGTTAAGGCTTTAGAAAAAGATCTTTCATTAGAAAATCCTTTGAGAGAAATAAACGAAATTCTTTGGAATAATATAATTGATTCAATAAAAATTATTTGGACTTTTTTTCAAACAATCTTTGAACAAAATGATTTGATCAAAGTAGCTCAGGAAGAAATAGCCAAAACAAGAGATGAATTAAAAAGCAGACCTGAGCAAGCCAATCAACTTATACAGTTTCTGAACACCCAGACTAAGCAACAACTTTCAGAGTTAGGAATTGATGACAGGACGGGCACTATCTTAGAAATAAAAAGAGTTTTTACCAAAAGAGATCTTATGCGGAATTTGGAAAGGAGGTGCTCAGATATGCTAGAAGAAATCAATGCTTTTAAAGGGAAGTTTCAGGTTTTATTAGACAATGGGTTACCCAGTCCTATGCTAGCAGGTGACAAGATAATGGACCTGGAAACCTATGTTACTAAAATAGACATACATGCTCATAACACAACTGTTATTTCTATCAATGCATCACAAGCAACATTGCCAATAGGGAGGAATCTCTATGATAGATTGAAGAATTTGTTTCATATGGAGCATGAAGTAAAGTATTTGTTCCCTAGTCAGCCCACTTTTCACAGATACACAGAGGCCGATGAGACATTGAGAAAACTTAAAAGAACCGCAATAGCAGAAGATCAATTGTGGGAAGACTTAATGGAAATTTTGTAAAAGTTATCTTCAGGCAGAAAATTTGTCTTTTACCATCATGTAAAGGATAAATAATGAGCACAAGTTAAAGAGTATCAGTTGAACAAGTTAAAGAGTATCCGTAAAAACAAAGAGTATTAGACAAGCAAAGGAATTACTCAAAGGGACAACACCAAGCCCTATTATAGCACCTGCCTCCAGCACATCCACAAAGGAAGGAAATAGCACATCAGCAGTTACTTGTTATTCTGTCTACGAGACCATTTGTCTCCTTTTTTATTGTAAATCACTCATTAGTCACCCTAGATTATTGGCTAGGTTAGTGTGAGATATTTTCAATCATTTGTTGTATAAATAAACCCTCAAAGAGAGTGTTGAGGGTGGATTATAATACTTGGCTGTGACATTGATGTTTTTGGAATAAAAAGTGTTTTGGAGAAATTTATTTGTGGTTTACTGGATGACAATTTGAAGCTCAGGACTTTTTGCAGGATTCATGTGTCGGACTGCAGTTCAATAAGTCTTTCTATCCTATGTCTTAAGTTTTATATTTGTTTATAATATCATTGTGTCCATTTCTGAATACTTGACATAAAAGAATAACTCAGAATTTACTTAATTGTACTCTAAGTTCAGTTGTGATTATTCTAAATGTTTTCCTCTAAATTAGTTATAAGCAACGAATTCTTAATTGCTCTTGCTTCGCTAATTTAAACATTTTGGTTACTATAGTAAAAAATTCTTCACTGCTCTTTATTTGTAATCATTTCATTTCTTTCTTTTGAACATGGTGAAAGATTCTTAACTGCCTTTCATCCCTTCAAACCCATTCCATCCAATTTAAATTTTAAGGATTGTTCTCTGTTTGGCTATCTTGCCCTGCAAAGCCATCTTGTGTGTAGAATAGAAATCCAGTAAAGCCATCCTTTGACTCCATAGCCCAATGGAATGAAAATCTTCAACCTTGCCCTTAGTTGGCGGATTCCACCATTCAAACAAAATCAAAACTCTTGGACTTATAACTAGCCTAAAACTTTCTGAGAACAAAGATAAATCATAAAGAGAGAGCCCTCTCTGGATGCAGATTGGCTAGATTCTGCATCTAAAGGTTGGTTTGTGGTTACCTCGGGTATACTTTCCTTTTCCACAACTTCAAGGAAAACCTGAGTGATAACAAGATATTCAATGAGATATGGGGCCATCTATTTTCATAGTAGGATCTTCTTGACTAGAGCCTCCAAGCTCAAGGAGGAGCTACTACATACAACATATGAAGGTTTTCTGTCTAGCCCCACTGGTTTTATAAGAGCATACCATACTATCCTGGAGGATTCATTTGGGAAGGCTTCAAAGGAGAGATGCACCATCATATGAGGAGATGCATGGATTGTTTGGAGGTTGAGGAGAGACATATCTCTTTGGTATAGTTATCACAACCACTTCCTTTATCATTGGGAATGAGAAGAGGCCCACCTATGAGCCACTTCACTAGCCTTAACAAAGTACATGGTAACGCTTGTATTTCTATACATCATGATTCACTTTTATGTATTTTTATTTCCTTACCATTCATGTGTAGGCCATTGCTCCAAGGAGGGGCACTCTTTCTTATAGACTTCATGGTATACTTGGGGCCATAAGCAATGATGATGATGGCCACTCCCTAGGGGATTTTGGGGAGGTTATGTCTTATTCAGGGTGTGCTCAATTTTCACCCCACATCATGCACCTTCCCCAAGCATGTGAGAAGATTGGGGCAGCAAGAAAGTGGTCGGGAAACCACTCATCATGCCATATTCTGATGCAGTTAGGAGTCAAGTTGCGCTGGTTGCACTTGAGGGACCATTGTCCTCCTCTAGTATTACACATGGCAGCAAGTATGACTCTAATTATGATCCCATATGTTGATGATGTCCTTATCATTGTTGTGGGCATGATTGGAGAGATGATACATGGATTGGGTGTGCCCATTAGAGAAGAGACTCTCCACATTTCATATGACTCATACTTCAGGGAGAACATTGGACAATCCATTATTTCTACATTTGACCTCTTGTTTCCATATGAGGTGAGCCATATGGTTAACTTGAGCGCTTGGGAGGTGCCTCCCATGAGCATTTGGGAGGATTTTTTCTTTGAATTACCATTGTGGAGGGTGATTCATTTTGTATGAATGATAGCTTTGGGATGGGAGCTTCACATGGGAATGAAGGATCCCAATATTTTTCTGATTCCATAAATCAAGAAGGCCTCTAGACAACATATAGTTTCCTCCATGGATATCCCATATTTTCATGATGAGATACATTTAGATTTATCACCAAAGGCTTACTTATACACTTGGGAAGAGAAACTTGGAGACATATTGATGAGAGAGAATCTTGTTCATTGGAGGAACTTATCATATGAGGATGCTATAGGAGGAGGAGAGGAGGCTCTTTAATTATATCCTTGTAGTTGCTTGAGGACAAGCAACATTTAGGAGAGGAGGATTGTAATATTCCTAAATTAGCATGTAGCTAATTGGAATATTAATTTTTGATTAATTTAGGAAAATAATAATGTTGGGTGGAAATAAAATAAGTGATAGGACCCATAACCCACACTTAGGAAATAAAGTCTCCCTAAAGTTACTTAGGCAAATATCAGATGACAGCGTGGGGCCCATGAGAGCCTAGTTACAACGTGAGGTAAGGGGCAGCGTGGACAGCGTGGGCTCATGACATCATAGTTGAGTGGGGACAGCATGGCCAAGGAGGGACAACGTAGTTTAGTGGGGCCCAGGTGAGAGCAATGCTCTGAAGCATAAAAGGGAGAGGAGGCTCCTCATTATGGGATTGGATTATGCATCTATGTATTGTCACTTAATATTAAGCATGATTTTGCTGTTGAGAAAAGTCTGCAAGTGTTTTTCAGCACACTGGGTGTCTCCGAGTGGAGATCCCAACCTCATCCCCAGGGGACTTCGAGTGCCTTCTCGGGTGAAGAGTTCGATCCATTGATTTTCAGGTGGGAGTCATAGCATCGTCGGCCAGGGATTACACGTTGCTAGGACAATGCAGTCTTGAGGAGAGATTGCATTGTTCTTGGAGGAAGTAGTGCTAGGGGTGGAGATTTATGAGGGGATTCAGCCCGAGATAGTGAGAAGGGATCAACCCTTAGATATTGCTTCAATTTGGTAGAGGAGGAGGCCACCATTTTCAGAGATACATTTAGGGCCAGCATGTTCCATTGGAACATCGTTATTCCTCAAGGGAGGTGATTTTACGGGGTCATCCATTCCGGAAACCCTTTCTGGGCTTTTCTGGGTATTAGGAGGAGAGTTCATTCCCATAGTTTCGTATTTTTCTAAGTAGGAGAACAACCCCAAAGAGCCATCATATTCCAGCAGTAGCAACAAAAGTTTGGAGATAATGCAGTCTTTGATAGAGTAGCCATTCTGGAAGTATTTCTGAGATTATTTCCATCTTTCCTTGTGCAGGCTAAGGTGCCATCATTCTGATCACCTTTGTACTCATTGTATATTCAGTTATATAATAAAATGGCTCAGTGTTCTCTATATTTTCCATTTTTTATGTGATATCTCTCTATTTTTTGTGAATCCTTGTTTATGTCGCTTTATATTGATGTTTGTTTCTACACGGAATATTAAACCAGAGTGCTCGTGATGTGGATTGTTGATTGAAGCTAGAGATCTTCTGCCTATGGAGCCAGAGAGATCATGCCTGCAGATATAATGAGATCATGTTAGAGGAACCGAAGAGTCATGACATCAGAGGTAGCAACAATGGGAGGATCATTGTAAGTGCAATCCGTGACAAAGTGAGCCCGTGCTATGGTGCGCAGAGCAGCCTGCCAGAGTGGTCGAAAAACAGGTAGATCGATTTCTTGATATTACTATTTTTTGTCGATCTGGGGTAGATCTATTTGTGGATCTGGGTTTCTGTCAATTTCCAGAGGTTATTTTTTTTGTCACGATGAATAATCTGATGGAGGTGTACTTGAATGAGAGCAAAAAGCTCGATGGTTCCAATTATTATAATTGGAATTCAAGTTACAAACTATGCTGGAAGGGCATAGTGCATTGGGGATCGCGATTGGAGATGAGGTGAAACCTACAATTGCAGCAGTCGCAACACCTGCAACAAGACATGAGTGGGAGAAGAGGGAGAATAAGGCAAGAACGATGTTGAATATGGAAGTCAAAGACTGCATCATCCCTCACATCATAGATTGTATGTCTGCGAATGAAATCTGGAAAACTCTCAGAGACCTGTACAAAATAAAAAATACAAATCACCTATTGTTCCTGAAAAACAAGATTCTCTCCATCAAGATGGAGGAGAATGATACAGTAGCAGCGTTCATCTCACGCATCAAGGACCCGAAAGACATGTTTGGTGACATCGAAGGGGCTATAAGTAATAGTCATTTGGTAAATATTACTATGAATGGTATGATTGACGACTACCAAATGTTTATAATAGGCTTGAATGCTAGAGAAAAATCCCCCAAATTTGAAGAATTGACAAGGATTCTCATGCAAGAGGAGGGAAGGCGGATGACATTGAAACCCAGAATTCTGATCTAGCTATCATGGCAAAGAAGAATCCATTAAGAGGAAAGGTGAACGGAGGACAGAGAGGTGGAGGAACAACATAGAAAAGGCCAAATCAATCTCAAGATATGTCACCAAACATGAATGATCCACCATTAAATTTTTTTAATGTGGAAAGCTTGGCCATATGGCTAAGCATTGTCGAAAGAATAAATATGATGAAGGTCAGCAGAGATACAAGAAACATGTGGGGAATTTTGCAGATGATGACCATAACCAAGATCTCAGATTCTTCATGGCCAAATCTGATGAAAAGGATGAAGCATGTATGTGGTATGTTGATTCAAGAGCGTCCACCCACATGATAGGTAACCAACAATGGATTGAGGAATTCAAGGAAACCAACACTGGAGAAAAAATATACCTTGGAGATGATAGAGGGTACCCAATCAAAGGACATGGTAATGTTCTTGTAATTCTGCTTGATGGTAATATTAGGCACATTCAGAACCTGATGTATGTAACCGACATTAATAAGAATATGATTTATGTTTCAATGATAATAGATCAGAACCTTAAGGTAGAATTTTATAAATCATATTGTGTTGTTAATTATTTGACGGATTCTATGAAGATCATTGCAACAGGGATTCGTGTGGGCGACCTTTTCAAGCTGAATGTGAGAAGTGTGCCACATCAATACTTGACATCGTCAAGTATGTCTGCATAAGAACTATGGCACCAGAGATTTTGCCACATAAATTTCAAAGATTTTTAGTTACTTCATAAGAAAGGTATGGTTACCGATCTTCCTGATTTAAAGCATAGTCATGTTGATTGTGAAGCGTGTGCTCTTAGGAAGATGCACAAAGATGATTTTCCTGTTAATGTTAATAGAAAATAGAGAGATATAGTAGATTTAGTCCACACTGATCTATGCGGGCCAATGCAGTCAAGATCTTTGAGAGGTGCACATTACTTCTTATTGTTTGTCGATGACTGCACTAGATTTATGTGGGTATATTTTCTCATAAAAAATAGTCATTTTTTTAAATATTTCAAGCAATTCAGAAGCATGATTGAGAAGGAGACATGAAAATATGTCAATATTCTCTGCTCAGATCAAGGCGGAGAGTATAGGAAGGCTGACTTCAACAAATATTGCAAAGAATATGGAATACTACAGCAATTTAGAGTACCCCATACTCCTCAGAAGAATGGGGTTACAAAAATGAGAATGAGAACCCTCGTGGAGTGTGCTCGCAGTATGTTGAAAGGTAAGAATATTTCTAATGGAGTTTGGGCTTAAGAGATAAACACTATCGTTGTATTTGAAAAACAGGAGTCCTACAAAGAGTCTTGAATTTAGAAATCCTTTTGAATCTTTATTAGGATTCAAACCTGCAGTTAAGCATTTCATAATTTTTGGATCCAAAGCCTTTTCCCATGTGCCAAAGGAGGATAGAAAGAAACTGGATTCAAAGGCTATCAAATGTACCTTTGTTGGGTATTGTACATAATTTAAATCTTACAGGTTATTTGATCCCTCTACTCATAAATTTTTTGCAAGTAGAGATGTAGTGTTTCATGAAAAAGTACATGATGGAAATAGTGTAGACATCAATGATGAATGGGATATTCCTTTTCTGGTGGAAGAAGTGAATGGTGAAACATGAGAAATCCATGAGTAGCAGCATCAACAAGAGAAGAAAAGGGAAGAAGAAAAAAGCTCAGATACAACTATCGAACCAAGTCCATCAAGGGATAATCAGAACAGGTTGGTTGCCACTCTGATGCCTAGGAGATCAGGTAGGAAAACACAACTGCCAGCTAGATATAGATAGAATGCTTTTATAACTAACATGTGAAGTGTTGTTGAATCCTCTAGTTATAAAGAACAAAATCAATATAATGATGGAGGGAAGCCATGGAAGAGGAAAATGATTCAATTCTTAAAAAATACTTGGGATTTAGTTGAATTACCTCAGGGAAAACAGACCATAAGTTGCAAAATGGTTATACAAACCCAAATTTAAAGCAGATGGGAGCATATATAAGTATAAAGCTAGACTGATTACAAAGGGGTATTCACAAAAAGAAGGTATTGACTATGAGGAAACCTTCACCCCCGTAGCTAAAATTAATACAATCAGAATGTTAATTGCCTTAGCTACTAAACATCACTTGGTGATGCACCAGCTAGATGTTAAATGTGCTTTCTTGAATGGGGAGTTGAAAGAGGAAGTTTATTTAGAGCAACCTGAGGGGTTTGTCAAATAGGGAAAAGAAAATTTAGTGTGTAGATTTAAGAAAACTTTATATGGATTAAAATAGGCTCCAAGATCATGGTACGATAAAATTGATTCATTCTTCTTACAACACAGATATAATAGAAACAAAAAGACCCCAATCTCTATACTGTGTTTGATGAAAAGAGGTGAATTTTTTTTATTTCTTTATATGTAGATGATCTCATCATTACAGGAAATGTAGATAAAATCATTGAAGAAATCAAGGTGTAGATGTCACAAATGTTTGAGATGAAAGACCTCAGTGAGCTTCGCTATTGTTTGGGTCTAGAGATCTGGAGAGATTCAGGACAAAAATTTTAGCACAGAGTAAGTATGTTAAGAGTCTTTTAAAAAAGTTTAAGATGGATCAGTGTAAGGTTGCAACAATGCCGCTACAACATAACACCAAACTTTGGTGTGATGATGGTTCAAAGGAGGTAGATGCAACATTGTACAGGCAGTTGGTTGGGAGTTTAATTTACTTGACCACTACTAGACTAGATTTGGCTTATGTAGACAGTGCATTGAGCCAATTTATGTCCAATCCACTTAAGAGCCATTGGATTGCAGCTAAAGGCATCTTAAGGTATCTACAAGGAACCTTCGACTATGGCATTTTGTATACTGATTCTTGTGATGTGAAAATGACAGGATTTTCAAACTCTGACTGGGTTGGAAACGTAGATGACATGAGATCCATAGCAGACTATGCGTTTAGCATCGGGTTCGGGGTAATTGCATGGAGTAGTAAAAAGCAGAACAAAATTTCCTTGTCTTCAGCGGAAGTAGAGTACCAAGCGATGTGTGTAGTGGCTTGTGAAGCAGTTTAGTTGAGGTGACTTCTCCAAGATGCAGGAGAAGAACATAAAGCTCGAACAGTTATCAAATGTGATAACCAGAGCTCCATAAAACTTGCAAACAATCTAGTATTTCATAAAAACACTAAGAAAATTGATACATAGTTCCACTTCATTAGGGAGAAATTTCAGTCTAAAGAAATTCATGTTGAATATTGCAATACTTGTGATAACGCTGCCGATATTTTACTAAGCCTCCTGGTAGAATTAAATTACATATGTTTAGGGAAATGTTAGGAATATTTGTGAACCCTTTCCCCATTAAGAGGGAGTGTTGAAGATAATGGAGAAACTATATTAGAGAGAGTAGGCTCACCTGAACCTTAGATTAAGAGTTTGTTCTTATTTCTTAGGTTTTGGTTCTAACTCCCCTATTTGCATGTAACCTATATATTGTTTGATTTCTAATGAGAACAGAGATCAAATTGCACATGCAGTCCCTCCTGGTGTAATCTCTCAGAGTAGAGCTAACTAGTACAAATTTTAATAATTTGATTCTGCCATATTTCATCAGATATGATTGGAAAAAAATGATGTAGCTCGGAATGAAATGGAGCAAAATCTTTCATATGGGAAAAAATGATTTAGCTAGGAAATTCATTAGCTAGGAACGCCATTCGATCTTGCTTGGGGGCTCTCATACCAATTTGTTGGAAAGATAGAGGAAGATAAGCACAAAATAACACAAATAATTCAAACACACAATAACACACAAGTCGCGGCTCTTCTATTGATCACACAAACTTGAATGATTACAATGAACCTCCTAAAGGGTATTTAAACATTTTCAACTAGCAACTCACCTAATATAACTTGACATGAAAACACACACTAAATTCATTTATCACTTAACTCAAATTGACTTAATGCTCAATTAAATGACTTTCTAAATCTAGCAAACTCTTCATGCTAAAATTAATTAGGTATTTTAACAAATCTACCGTGTGATCCATCTTCAACTTTAAAATCTATAGTATGATCTATCTTCACTTTTACAAAAAGTAGATCATTACCAGCAACATTAATGATTATACTCTAATATTACAAAGTCTTGATATTAAATCTCATATGGATTACATGATATCTTTAAGATCAATCCATTGATAGATATGATCCCATGGTTTTAGTTATGGATTGTAGCATATTTCACTCACTCTACTTATTCCCCAAACAAACTTATTCATCGACTTGGTTATATGATAAAATATCATTGATTGATATCTTCATGGGAGGGAAAATTTTAATTTTTCATTTATGCGGGCAATAGAAGATACTTATTTTCACCATCCATTCTAAGTCCCAGTGCCTGCTACTGATGTTTCAGAGTCCCCAAATTTCCCATCCGAAAGAAGCTTCCACGTATACTTGTAACTGTGCAGCTTCGTACCTCTGATAATCCGACAGTGTCGCATAGTTCACTTCCCACTCGTCTGCCCATTCCCCTACGTAAAATCATAAAGTTATGTAACACAATTTTGTATATGGAAAGAATGACACTAATGCATGACTAAATTCATACTTTTATTAAGGAGAGTTGCACTAAAGCAGTTAAATGTAGGTATTTTTTATATTTACCGACAAAAATGGGAGGACCATTAGCCGAGACGAGGCTGTGCAGAGTTTGAGCTCTTGTGGTTTTGATATAGTCGATGTTTTGCTGAACTATCATATTTCTGAAAGTGTCATCATCGAAGAGATTGTAGTAATGGACGTCTACTACAGTGCGGGATAAGTCGTTGTTCATTGGAAACAACTCCTTGGGATCGGCAGGGTCGATTCTGTTGCACATTATCACATACGCCGATGCGGAATACTTTCGAATGATGTTGTAACCCCGGGAGTAGTAATCAGTCACATTCTTCAAACTTACTGCATACGACCTTGGCTCATTCAATAGTTCAATGCCCAAAAGGGCAGGGTGTGCAACATATCTGTGAATTACAAAAGCAGATTTTGGAATTTTTCTATGGAAATAATTGATTGAAAAAGAAGGGGCGTTTTTCTACTATATCCAAAAATATAGTTATTCTATGTAGCAATTTTTTTATGCCATGCCAAAATCTATCGAAATGAATTACTGCTATAGGAATTTGTTGTACCTCGCAGCAAGAAAATCAATGACAGATAGACTCTTGTCGATGTTCTCTTGCGACTCAGGCCATTCTATAAATCCATCTCTGGTGCTGCTGTGCTCATCGCCATTTTGTGAGCCTGGAGAAACATGGAGATCGATAATCACTTTAATGCCGTGCTTCCTACAACATGGTTTCCACAAAGTCAATTAACCTACAGTCCATTATCTTGACTTCTGTTTCTTTTCTATTTATAGGATTGAAAAAGGCTAGCTTTCACTTACTGTGCCCAGGAGAAGGCTTTGTCGAGACAAGCTAGAGATCATCCAACAAAAGGAGCAGGAGGTTTTGGATCACTTGCAATCCACCATCCAACTGGAAGTCTGACAACATTTATCTCAAAAGTTGCAGCATTATATTTGTCCGAACCAGGCTCCCCTTCAAAATTTGCAGTCAGCTGATCTTTAGATTGTGCCTGCGTGTGTTGAAAATTAACAAAAAAATATATAAAGTTAATGGGTGAACATAAATATGAAATTAATACTTATCAGTTCGACTCTATAAAATTTAAACCCATCCCTTGTGGTCTTCCTATTTACAAGATGCTTTTTGGCATCTGGTTAAACCAATTGAACAAACTATGATCCTACTTTGACATATATACAACGCTCCTTGAAAAAGTTCTTAAATATGAGGATCTTGGAAATCTCTGATAAAATACCTGCATGTACATTCCATTGAAGACTTTGATATGCACAATATGAGGATCTTGGAAATCTCTGATAAAATACCTGCATGTACATTCCATTTAAGACTTTTATATGCAAAATATTATGATAGGCTGGGTTTCTAATGATCTGAAATGTTTCCCAGCTGCCAGGTGTGGTGACTACGACCTTCACAATACCCCCTCCTCCAGTATCGGCTCCTACAAACTGCTTATTGAAGACTCTAAGTTGGTAGCAGCCATCTCTTGTTGGATAGGAAAAGAATTCAAACACACAAATAACACAAGTATTTCACACACGAAACAATGAGTTGTGGCTCTTCAATTAATCTTCAATCACTCTAAATCACAATCTGAATACAATGAACTCAGTGAAGGATATTTAACCTAATTGACATGCACACACTCTCACATAACTCAACTTGATCAACTCTCAATTAACTCACTCTCTAATTCACTCCCCAAATTTATCTATCACTCAACTCAACTAACTCACTTAACTGATTGTTTAACAATGTATGCGGGAGGTAATTACATACTTTAACACTCTCCCTTAATTACGACCGCTAAAATAAAACATAACTCATGACAAATCAAACATGCCTTCTAGTCTATGTCTCAGTTAGGCTTATAACACTCAAGTTTCTTTTGTGAAACTCAAACAAATCTACTGCTAATGGCTTTGTAAAGATATCAGCCAATTAATCAATCGATTTACAAGGCTTCAAGTGAACTTCTCCATTGTTTACAAGTTCTCGAATAAAGTGATATCTAGTGTCAATATGATTTCTCTTTTGATGAAACACACTATTATTGGATAGTGCAATCGTTGATGTGTTATCACAGTATATTGTTGTTGATCCTTGCTGTTTCTACCTGGTTCCATCCAATACTCTTCTTAACCATACTGCTTGACATGCTGTTGAAGTTGTTGCTAGATATTCTGCTTCTGTTGATGATAGTGTCACAATAGGCTGCTTCTAAGATGCACATGCTATCACACCTGAACCAAGATGAACCACATAACCGGATGTGCTCTTCCGATCATCCAAACTTCCTACAAAATCACTATCTGTGAATCCAATAAAATCTTTATTTTTTGTACTTGCATACATTATGCCATAATCTCTAGTTCCTGCTATGTATCTCATAATTATTTTTCCAACACTCCAATGTGTGTCTTTTGGAGTCTCCATAAATCTAGAAATAAAACTCACTCCTTGCATAATATCTGGTCTTGTAGCTTTGAGATACATGAGGTTGCCAACCAATCTTTTGAATAGAGTTGGATTTACATCTGCTCCTTCATCATCCTTACTTAACTTTGTACTTGTTGCAATTGGTGTAGGTACAGGTTTGCAATTATCCATCTTGAATATTTTCAACAAATCTTTGGCATATTTATTTTGGAAAATAAAAATTCCTTTTTCAGATTGCTCAACTTCAATGCCAAGAAAATATTTCATGATACCAAGATCTGTCATCTCAAATTCTTTCATCATGGCTGCTTTAAATTCATCTAACTCAAGATCCCCTGTAAAAATCATATCATCAACATATAAGCAAACAATCAAAATCTGTCCGTGCTTATTTACCTTTTTGTATAAGGTAGGCTCAATGTTGCTTCTGCAAAATCCATTCTTGATAATGCAGTTGTTGATTCTGCTATACCATGCTCTAGGTGCTTGCTTTAGTCCATAGAGCGCTTTCTTCAACCTGTAAAATTTATCTTCTTTACCTTCAAATTCATTTTCTGGAGGCTGGTGCACATGAATTTCTTCTTCTAAAATTCCATTCAAGAAGGCTGATTTGACATCCATCTGATATACTTTATACTTGTTCTAAACTATTGTCGCTAGAACTTCTCTTGTAATATCCAATCTCGCTACCAGAGAAAATGTTTCTCCAAAGTCTATTCCCGGTTGCTGCAAGAATCCTTTTGCTACAAGTCTTGCTTTAAATTTTTCAATCTCACATTTCTCATTCACCTTTGTCTTGTATACCCACTTCACTCCAATGATATTTTTATCGTTTGGTAAATCAACCAAATCCCATGTATCATTCTTTTCAATTGAATTCATCTCTTCATCCATGGCTTGCACCCAATTTTCATCTTCGATTGCTTCTTCAAACGAAGAAGGTTGGAGTGTCAACAATGCAAAATTTGAACTAACATCCAAATCATCATAGATATCTTTAATCTTCTCATATTTTTTTTACCATCGCTTGATTTATTACCTGATTGGCTACTTGGAGAATTCTGGTTTGTTGATCTACTTGAAGATACATGCTACTCTGAAAATCTTGGAGTCCTTGCTGGTGTGAATCTGTTTGGTGTCTGCTCTCTTGATTCTTGTTGCCCCTCTTCTTCTACATCATCCTCTTCCATCATTGTTGCTTGTGCATCGGTTAGTGTGTCTACAGTCCCATTCCATGACTCTTGTACTTTGAACACAACATCTCTGCTAATGATTGTCTTATTGGCGACAAGGTTATACAATTTGTAATCTTTTGACTGCTCACTATAACTAGTAAATATAAAATTTTCACTGTGATCATCTAAGTTGCCTCTTATTTTCTTAGGCACATGTGCATAGGCTACACATCCAAAAACTCTGAAATGAGATATATTGCATGACATAACTGACCATGATTCTTCTGAAACTCTGTTCATCACACTCTTTGTAGGAGATCTGTATATCACATAAACAACACATGCAACTGCTTCTGCCCAATACTCATTAGACAAGTGTCTTGCTTTCAATATGCTCCTTATCATGTTCATGATTGTTCTGTTCTTTCTCTTTGCTACACCATTCTACTATGGTGTGTATCTGGTTGTAAATTGTCTTTTGATTCCATGTTGTTTGTAGTACTCATGGAATGCCTTTGAATCATATTCTCCACCACGATCTGATCTTAATACCTTGATCTGTCGATCAGTTTGGTTCTCCAATAAGGCTTTGAACTCTTTGAACTTTGCAAAAGTTTCAGACTTCTACTTCAGGAAGTAAACCTAAGTCTTCCTGCTATAGTCATCAATAAAAGTGAGGAAGTAACAACTTCCACCAATCGACAGTGTCCTCATAGGTCCACACAAGTCTATATGCACCAACTCAAGTGGTTTCTTTTCTCTGTAAGAAACTCCTTTCGGAAAAATTTCACAATGTTGCTTTGCCAAGATGCAACACTCACAAGTGCTTGCAGGTTATTTGATGGGAGGTAAATCTCTGACCATCTGTTTCTGCTGCAATAATCTTAAATCAGAAAAATGCAAGTGTCCAAACTGAAAGTGCCATAACCAGTAATCATTAGAACATGCAGCTGTAAAATAACTAATGTGATCATTGTAGTTCATAATTAGAGGAAAGAGTCTGTTCCTCATCATTTTCACCTTTGCTATCAGCTGCTTGCTTGGGGATTTGTTGTAAATAACACACTGTTGCCCCTGAAAGATAACTTTGTATCCTTTCTGCGTCAATTGTCCAACACTTATCAAATTGTGTTTGAGTCCAGGGACATAATATACCTCCGATATGGTCTTTGGCTCCCCTTGCTTGGTCATAATGTTGACCACTCCTTTGCCATCTACATCCACAGTCTTGTCAGTTCCCAACTTTACCTCTGTCTTCACAAATTCATCCAAATTTGCAACCAAATTCTTGTTGCCTATCATGTGATTACTGCAACCACTGTCTAATAGCTAGACCTTATCAGACGGTTCATGCATGGTGTTGCATGATAGAAACATGGAGTTAGTATTCTCTGTATTAACATTAGCTCTCTGATTTCCTTGATCAGCTATCTTATTCCTACAATCATGAACATAATGAACAAATTTATTGCAATAATAACATTTCACCTTTGATTTGTGAAACCTTTGATTGTTGTGAAAGCTTCTGTTGCTGCTGATTCCACTTTGATGCTCATGCTCTTCTTAGCCATCTCTCTGACCACCATAGCTTCCACCTCGTTCTCTGCCTCTTGATCGACCTTTGCCTCGACCTCTTGAAATACAAACTTGACTTTTGAAGGCAGTTTCTAAAGTGGAATCATTAATTTTGTCTATCCTTGCCTTATGCGATAGAAGAGATCCCATCAACTCATCAACTGTTAGTGTTGCCAAATCCTTGGCTTCTTCTATGACTGTTACCACAACATCAAACTTGCTAGACAAAGATCTAAGAACCTTCTCGATCACTGTTCGATCTTTAATATCTTCACCATAGATTTTTAACTGATTGACGACAGACATGACCCTATTCATGGAGGAATCAATGTTCTATGTCTCCTTCATCTGCAGACTTTCAAAATATTTCCTAGTATTCTGTAATTTCACAATATTGACTTTGGCCATATCTTGATAGCTTGTCGCCAAAGTTTCCCATGGTTCCTTTGCTGAAGAAGTTATCATTATCTTTTGTAACACTGCTCGGTCCACTCCCTGCTGGATAAGAAGCAATGCTTGTGCATTTTTCCTCTTGTCTTTCTTCCATTGCTCTCTGTCTGCATTGCTGAGGGTTCATTCTTCTGCGTCGTTCTGAGGTTCTGCAAACCCAAACTTGATATGATCCCAAACACCATGCACTTTTAGCATAGTCTCCATTTTAATATCCCACACATCATAATCTTTCCGAGTGAAAAAAAGGAAGTTGTGGCTGAAAATTTGATGTGACCATCTTGCTTAAAAAAAAATCTTCTCTAATAAAAATCCTAAATTTCTCTTTTTTGTAAAGAATTTGCAGAGCTCCTTTTTTAAAAAATCCCTTACAATAAAACTCTAATGCATTTTTTTTTTAAATAATAAATCTTATAAAAAAAATTGTATATGTAAAAATATCCTTATGAGAATCGTCTCAAGAAAATGGTATTTAAAGCATTTTGAGAAATAATATTATAAAAAATACCGTTTGATAAAAAAGTTTATAAAACTCTCTTATCAATTTATAGTTTTCCAATATTCTTAGGATATGGCTTTTTGAATAAGCTTAATACCCTTTTAAAAATCAAACCTTGACTTTGGGATACGATTATGATTGTACTCCTTTTAAAAGCTAACGCTTTTAAAAATTTAACGCAAACGATGGACGTTGCCAATGTGCGTTGACCATTGCTATCGGGGTTGTTTAAGCCGTAAAGCCATAAAATTGATTCTGCACCCACCCCTGACGTGAATAAACCGCGGATTAAGCCCTGATTTTTCACAATACTTACTAGAAAACTGTCGCAGTTTTTTTAAGGAGAAGTTGCGGACCTCTACCATTTCTTCACTAAAAACTTTAATTTTTATTTTTTTTTTAATTTTTGACAGCGTTTTACTTTTGGTCTTTTTCTCTGGATTTCTGATCCTTCCTTTGTTGATACCAATCCATTGGATAGGCAGAGGATTCAAACACATAAATAACACAAGTATTTCACACACAAAACAATGAGTTGCAGCTCTTCAATTAATTTTCAATCATTCTAAATCACATTCTGAATACAATGAACTCCGTGAAGGGTATTTAACCTAATTAACATGTACACACTTTCACATAACTCAACTTAATCAACTCTCAATTAACTCACTCACCAAATTTATCTTCCACTCAACTCAACTAACTCACTTAACTAATTATCTAACAATGCATACAAGAAGTAATTACATATTTTAACATTTTTCACAGGCCATAACTGCAACAGTACAAGTAGCTTTCAGAATTCGTCAAAGAAGCAAAAAGGAACACAAATTTGTCAACAAACACATACCCTGAAAGTTTAGTTGTGGTTTACTGATTTGTCAACAAACACATACCCTCCATCTTCTACTAGGTTCCCAGTTTCATCGATTTGAACTGGATCTGCGTTCCATCTTGAAAAAATTCAAACATTGAAATCGAATTAAGCATAAACAACTCCAGTTGCTGTTTGTACGAACAACCGAGGGCATTACAAAGTCTAGTAGGAAAACAAAAAAACCAATTCCAACATATCCATGTCAGGAATTCCCTCAAAGAGTTTCGGTTTGATCCATTCTTCGATAACAAGTCACCCTCCAAAATTTACACCATGATACTTCTGCGTGTCGTTGGTAAGTTTCTTCACTTCTAATATCGTCCTTCCATAAGCTACATAGATGATTGATGGAAATAAGTTACTCAGTTAACATTTATCACTATAAGGGACGTGTTTCACCTAAATCATTATTAAAAAGTGACTTCCAACTTGTGGTAACTTGATAATAAATTGATTCAAGTAATATACCAAAGGAAGACGTAAAAACCAACAGAATAATAACAAATCCAAAGCATGGTTGAGACCATTTTCTGGCATGGATGTCGGCGTAAACTGCCATTCTGAAATATTCAAATCCAGCGCATTAAAATCTTCCGCCCGACCAACAGATCACAGTTCGTAATATTCCGTTAATACTATCAGCATTTTCAAAAACTTGCTTTAAATATTGTTTTTAAATGGGTGTAGTTGTTTTTAGTGAGATTTTTTGGAAGCTGTTTTTTGTGGTTTTTAGAAATTTATTGAAATCACAAGCTTGATGGGTAATCCCTGCACAATCCAAGTGCTTAAGGGTTTTCAGAGAGCCGAATCTATATATACAGTGAAAAAAATAGTTTAAATAACACAAATCAAGATTTCACCTCAAAAGGAAAAAATGAATGGAAAGGAAATTCTTTAAGCTGTTGGTAAAAGTTTCTAAGAATAGGAGGTGGTTGGGGACAGTTGGAAAAAATAGTTACCTACCCTCTAGGGATAAAGGGAAATCCCAGGAGAGGGGTAGGGGTTCTATGAATTTTGGTAAGGAGGGTGAAGTATTTTCTAGAGCTGGTAGAGGACCAGCTGAAAATAGCTTTTGCAACCCTTGTGAACCAGATTATCTGATTGTGATTGGATAGGCCATCCAGAGGTCACAGCAGAAGAATTTTCCACTATTACCCGTGGCACCGTCCAGAAATTCTGGAGCTAGGGGGCAAGAGGAGGACGTCATAGCCTCTCTTGATGGTTGGGAGGACCACAGTTTAAAAGATTATTGTTCCTTTTCAGATAAGTATTCAAGAACTGGAATTTTTATGGATTACATGTTTTCTTTCTTTTAAGAAAATGAATAAATTTAGATTGTTCATGGTTTTTACTGGTTAAAATTTGCTACTGAGAAGTTCTGAATGTCTTAGCTCGACTAGGGATTTGGCCTGCATTCTCAATATACATGAAGTTTTTCCAGATAACTTAGTAGAACAATACTCTGTGTAGAGGAAAGAAAGATTGTATACTAGCTTTAATTTTTTTTCCACAATAATACACTATGTTGCGAAAAAAGAGAGTTGTAATGCTGGATTTACTTTCTTTCGTTAGAAGACTTGTGATAAGACTTTGTAGGGGTTTTATACTTTGAAGAATCTATGATTAGAATATCTATGTTTATATTGGAAAAACAAGGAGAATAAATTTAATGTTGATATGAACATACTGTTCGAGCAAACACTGAAACCGCCCAGTGAGGAAGAAATAACAGTGAAATGAGAGACATGAAAGAAAACAACTATGCATGCAATAGTATACATTGGAAATTATACTTTCTAAACTTTGTTATTGAAGTAAACCAGAGTTAAGGAGGCATAGAACTTGAAGAGTTGGGTCTAGGTTGAAACCCTGCCTTGCTCTTGTTCGTATTTAAAAAAAAAGAACAACTATACACAGCCCCTTCAGATGGCAGACCAGTGCCGTAAGGCCTAAGAGAACTTTGAATTAAATAGCATGAATGGTAGCGTGCAAGACAAATGTAACACTCTGTCTCAAGTCAAGAATTCAGAGAAATTATTTACAAGAAAATGTAGAAAACCCTCCATGTAGAAACATACAGAGAGACAATAAATCTCAGTTTACATGATAACTAAAGTGGTATGAACAAAGAAATATGTGCATCTGAAAATCATATGAAAAAACCACTACATAGTTGAGACAGAAACCTGAGCGAAAGTTCTCAAACATAGTAGAAGAAAGAATGCGTAGCCTGTATGCAATAAACAATAATACACTAACAGTAGAGGCCAATATGAGTTCACACATTACTTTCTCTGCTCCGACCAGACGAGTAAATAGAAGAGAACAAATTACATCTAGCTCTTTTAAAAAAATACACATAGAAAGCTGTGGAAAACCCTGCCTTTCAATTAATAATTCCGTAAGGGGGTAAAGCCCACGATTAAACAGAGGGAAAATGGCTACCAGACCAGGGTTTTTACAGATAAAAATGATTAAACAAACATACGAGGCCTCGGTCGCATTAATGGAACTAGAAGTAGATATATTGTTCGGGAATCTCCACATTCCATAATATTTTTTACAGATTAAACTGAGTCGAACCTCAGAGAACTATTATAACAAGAGAAATTTAGACTCTGCGAAGCTATAAACCCTAGGTAGAGTAATCCAAACTCAAAACCTATTTGTTATGCAAGCCATTGGAGCTACGACTACCATTACTCATTTCAGCGCAGGGTACCTGTGAATGGAAGAATTCCCATTAGCCGCAGGAAGAGAATTAAACTTGAAGAGCTGAGGGAAGGGTTTGGCGAAACTCACGAACCTGGAAGTAAAAAAACCCTGTTAGAAATTTAATGAACTCATAGGTCAAATAAAAGACTGGCGAAAGGGTTCTTCTTTCCAAATGGGAAAAACTGAGCTAGAAATGAAATACCTGGGGTAGCTTACCTGCCGAGGGTTCCAAACTCACGAAGCCTGACCATTTCAAAAAAAAAATGATAAGGGTTAAAACATAATATACTCATCCAAAAGCCTGTGACTGAAAATTACAACTTAAAATTGATGTAAACCCTAATCTGAAGAAAAGCTGTAGGGTAGGGTATCCTACCTGTCGATTTTGCATCAAGGGATGGTCAAAAGGCTAGTTTCCTCAAGAAAATAAGAGAGTTACATCCCTTTGTAAGCCGTACAACCTGTGGGAAAAGTCAAAACCCAGGGAAAACAAAAAGAAATTGAAGAAACCAGTTCTTAACAGTGCAAGTAAGATGGAAAATTCTAGAGTATCATGGCGAGGGATGCTTACCCTTAAAAATCAAAGAAAATGCACCGAAGAAACCAGCGGGGAGTCGAACCCTGCTAGCGCGCCATGGGAGGATGATAATCGCTGAGAAGCTACCTGACTGGCAGAAGAATCCAGGTTATTTTCCCTCGCAATTTCCGTAGAAATCAAGGCATGATTTACAACTGTCCCAGAATTAATAGCCATGTACAACATTTCCAGAGGGGATGTCACCTACACCTCGGCAAGAGGAATTAACACGCCATGTGGCAAGACCATATCTTGAAAACAGAATGTTGCATTAAGTCAAGTATCTCATAGGATTTTCGTTGATTAATGATCATCAGAGCTCGAGATACACAACTCGAGTGTTAATTAAACGTTCATGCACAGGTACCATAAATATATTATGCACAATTATTTCACATTCAGAACACACGTATTTCTATGTAGAACAATAACCGGGATTAAACTATTGTAAACACCAACCGAAGATATATTGCGATGCTATTTATGCCATCTCAGAACGTTAGTTTTGGTGATTAAATTGTATGGTATATAGTGTTTTTTTTCTCCAGGTTGTGGTAAATATAGGCGTGGATTTTTTTTTTTTTTTTACTATGAGTAATTAATTGTGGATGGAAGTGACAAGTGGTATCAGAGCCAAGTTTCTACACTGGGATCCTAAGGGTCTACTAACAGTGAAGCTGTGTATGTGTATAGTGCACTGAGGGGAAGCAAGGAAAATGAGAGAAGGTACAGCATCTCAATCACAACCAGAGGAGACTCAAGTCCCAACAGTTATGAACCCGGAAATGTGGGTTCAATTAACTGTGGAACAACACCAAAAGACGAGTCGATTACTTGAGGAACAACAACAACAAACTACATTTTTGCTAAATATAGTACAACAACTACAAGAAAAAATGATAAGAGTCCGGAGGGACAATGAGAGGTTGTTACAAGATCAAGAAAATATCATGAAGAGTTTGTCCGATAAACAAAATCAGGAGATGAGACACCCCAGTGCTGAGAAAGAGTTATCAACGGAACCAGAGGATCAACAAACTAGCAACAACACTACAGGAAAAACTGAAAAGAGTCTCTCCTAGAAGAGAAAAAATAGGAACTATAATGAGGCAGAGTCTGGCAATTTGTCCGACCAGCAAGATCTTAAAAGACAGAAAGTGGAACTGCAGGGGAAATTTCGTAAAATTAAGCCACCAACTTTTGATGCTGAGGCCGAGGAGACGGCTGAAGCCTTGTTAATAAATATAAATAAGTATTTCCAGGTATATGAATATAGCAGAAATCTGAAGGCCATATTGGCTATATACCAGTTACGAGAAAAAGCCACCCTGTGGTGGGAAGAGGTGAAAAATGTATGCAGCATTGATGAATGAGATATCACATGGGAACTGTTCCAGCAGTACTTTAAGGATAAATACCTGACAAAAATATTTTATGATGACAAGGCTAAGGAATTCCATGATCTTCGGTTGGGACAAATGACCATGGATGACTATGTTACAAAATTTACTTCCCTGTTACGTTACATACCTTATCTCTGAGAAGAGAAAGCCAAGTTGCAGAGGCTTTTAAGCAGTTTACTTGCTCATATGAGAGAACGGATAGAATTTGTTAATCCCCAGACTATGGATGAGGCTATCCGTAAAGCACGAATGTGCTATCAGTAAAATAAGGCCAAGGGTGAAGGAGGAAAGAGCTGGCAGCCAAAGAAAAATTAAAAAAACAACTCTACTTTTAAAGGTAGTAAAAGCAGCAACTTTAAATGCTCAGCCCGAAACTCTATCAGCAAGTAGTTTGGTAAAAATCATCAAAGAGCCAAGTGGCCAGTTGAAGAGAAACCCACAGAAGCATCTAGCAAGCCAGACCAAGGGTAGATTTCTAAACCTCCCCTACAGTGCTGGGGCTGTGGGGAAGCTCATTACTATAAAAACTCTCCCCAATGGAATAAAAGTGAAACTGTAGCGAATCTGCAGGAGGCATCTACGGTAGGGCACATGGCACGTAATATACCTCGCATCAATGCAGCCTTGGAAGATCGGTAGGTCTATTTTCAACCCACAATGATCGAGCTAGAAGGTACTTTACTAACTAAACCTGTTTCAATTTTGGTAGATCCTGGAGCAAGTTTGAGTTATGTAAGTCCCAAGTTAGTGGAAATGTGTAAATTAAAGGAACATAAATTTAAGAATTCTTGGCTAGTACAGCTAGCTACTGGGGAAAAATGAAAAGTAACAACGAAAGTTCCTAACTGTGTGCTGGACGAGGTAGAACAACAGCTTTAGGTAGATTTAAATATCTTGCCACTGGGGTCTTATGATGTCTTATTGGGTATGGACTAGTTGGAAAGACACTGGACACTAGTGGATTGAAAAGAAAAGATTATCTCCTTCAGAATGCAAGATGGCACACGGAAAGAAATCCAAGGAATTAAAAATCCTGTACAATTACGACCAATAATAGCATCCCAGATGGGTAAGTGTATCAGAAAGGGATGTCAACTGTATGCAATAAAAGTAGGATATGCAGACTCCAAGGAAAAGGCTCCAATAATGGAAGATATTTCTGTAGTACAAGAATTCTTGGATGTATTCCCAGAAGAAATCCCTGGTTTTCCACCCAAAAGAGATATTGATTTTACCATTGAATTGTTGTCGGGAGCCTCTCCGGTATCAAGAGCCCCTTATAGAATGAGTGTGCCAGAGTTAACAGAACTAAAGATATAGTTACAAGAATTGTTAGACAAGGGCTATATCCACCCAAGTGTCTCTCCTTGGGGAGCACCAGTCCTTTTCGTTAAAAAGAAAGATGGAACATTACGCATGTGTATGGACTATAGGCAGCTTAATAAGTTGACTGTTAAGAACAAATACCCCTTACCAAGGATCGATGATTTGTTCGATCTGGTGAGAGGGGCTAAGGTGTTCTCTAAAATAGATTTAAGATCCGGGTATCATCAGATTCGGATTAAGGATGAGGATATTCGCAAAACAACATTCCGCACTTGATATGGACATTATGAATTTGTGGTGCTACCCTTTGGATTGAAAAACGCACCAGAATCCTTTATGAGGTTGATGAATGGCATTTTTCATCAATTTTTGGATAAATTTGTACTTATTTTCATAGACGACATACTGGTATACTCAAAAAGTGAGGCAGAACATAAAGACTATTTGAGGACAGTATTGGAAATGCTGAGGAAACATCAACTTTATGCTAAATTTAGAAAATGCGATTTATTTAAATTAGAAATCCAATACTTGGGACATGTTGTATTAGTTGAAGGGATAGCTATTGATCCCAAAAAGATCAAAACCATTGTGGAATGGCGAGTACCTCAGAACGTGGCAGACATTAGATCATTTATGGGTCTAGCTGGGTATTATAGAAGGTTCATAGAAGGGTTTTCTAAAATTTCTTTCCCCATCACATCCTTGCAGAAGAAAGGAAAGATTTTCAGATAGACGAATGAATGTCAAGATAACTTTTATAAGCTGAAAAAACTCCTAACAACAACTCCAGTACTGAAGGTAGCTGACCCGGAAAAAGACTATGAGGTCTGTACTGACACAAGAAAAGGAGTTGGAGCAATACTAACTCAAGAAGGTAAAGTGATAGCCTACGAGTCAAGGAAGTTGAAAGAACATGAACAGAAATATTCTGCTTATGACTTGGAGCTTACAGCAGTAGTGCACGCCCTCCGAGTATGGAGGCATTATCTGCTGGGTAAAATATTTGTACTTAAAACAGACCATAGCAGCTTGACTAATTATTTTAAGCAAGTAGATTTAAATTCTAGACAGGCAAGGTGGAGTGCCTTTTTGAGTGAATTTGATATAGACATACAACATGTTAAGGGGAAGGTAAATAGAGTTTCAGACGTGTTAAGCAGAAAACTGCATGGTATTTCTGCCCTATACTTTAATCAGTTGGAAAGCCAGCTGTTGGAACAGTTAAAAGAGGAAGCATAGAAGGGCCCGGAATATAAATTCTTGTGGAAGAAAATGGAGGATGATAAGAAGCGTGGCAGGACATCAGAGTATGGAAGGAATGAAGAGCAGGTGTTGACTTTTTGCGGAAGAGTGTATGTGCCTAACCGCACAAGTCTTAAGGAGCTAATCCTGAATGAATTCCACAACAGCAATTACGCTGGCCATTCGAGATATCAAAAGATGTTCACTGCAATAAGAAAGGTATATTATTGGCCAGGTATGCGTAAGAATATTACAGAATATCTAAGAAAATTTTTGGAATGTCAGCAGGTTAAAGTGGAGCATCAACATCCTGCAGGGCTATTGTAGCCCATACCCATTCCTGAGTGGAAGTGGGAGGTTATCTCCTTAGATTTCATCACGGGTTTACCACGAACAAAGAAGCAGAATGATTCAATTATGGTAGTGGTGGACAGATTAAGCAAATCCGCCCATTTCATACCTGTACAATGTACCTACAAGACGATATAGATTGCAGATATATTCATGAAGGAAATCTTTAGTTTGCATGGCATACCTAAGACTGTGATTTCAGATCAGGATGTCAAGTTTACATCTGCATTTTGGAAAACTTTGTTTTCTGGTTTGGGAACACAGATACACTTTAGTACTGCCTATCATCCTTAGACTGATGGGCAGACAGAACGGGTAAACCAAGTTCTGGAAGACATGCTACGCATGTATGTGATGTAGCAGCCAACCAAGTGGGAAGAATACTTGCACCTTGTGGAGTTTGCATATAACAATGGGTACCAGGAATCTCTAAAAATGAGTCCCTTTGAAGCATTATATGGTAGGAAATGTCGTACACCCATAAACTGGAGTAGTCCCAAAACAAAATTAGTATTGGGACGTGAAATGTTGGCTGAAATGGAAGCTGAAGTAAAAATAATAAGGCAGAATCTGAAGGTTGCGCAAGATAGACAAAAGATTTTTGCAGACAAGAAAAGATCCTACCATGAATTCGGGATAGGAGACCATGTATACGTAAGAACTAAGCCTAAAAGAAGTACCATGAGGTGGACCTCTTGTGCTAAATAAGCTCCCCGGTTCTGTGGCCCTTTCAAAATATTGGAAGGGGTGGGACTAGTAGCCTATAGATTGGCTTTGCCAAGCCATATGTGAGTACACAATGTGTTCCAAGTATCCTTGTTGAAGCGATATGTACATGATGAAAAACATGTAATTCATTGGCAAAATATTCAGGTAGGAAGAAGGGTAGAAATAAATCCTTACTTGAAGCTTGAATAAATTTAAGTGTATTGATTTGAAAACACTTTTGTTCTTTGTAGGTAGAACCGAACGGAGAGTTTCTGGTAGAGTCGCAACGCATACTTGACCGAAGATAAATTGAACTCTGAAATAGGGTAGTTATCCAGGTGAAAGTGCAGTGGAAGAACTTTGGACTGGACGAAGCTACTTGGGAGGATGAAAAATTTATGCAGGAAGCCTACCCAGAACTCTTTGCAAAGATGGGTTGAAACATCGAGGACGGTGCTACTTCCAGGGGGGGAAGATGTGACAGCCTCATTAAGAGTTAACTAGCAATAACTAGTTAAAGACAATTTGCTTATTCCTTTTTATTTTATTTTATTTTTTATTGGCAAGACAAACTCAATTGTATTGTTTATGAAACAAGAGGATTATTTTATTTGGTTACTGAGTTAATAGGAGGAACAAATGAATGGAAAGGAAATTCTTTAAGCTGTTGGTAAAAGTTACTAAGAATAGGAGGTGGTTGGGGGAAATCGGAAAAAATAGTTACCTACCCTCTGGGGATAAAGGGAAATCCTAGGAGAGGGGTACGGGTTCTGTGAATTTTGGTAAGGAGGGTGAAGTATCTTATAGAGCTGGTAGAGGACCAGTTGAAAATAGCTTCTACAACCCTTGTGAACCAGATTATCTGATTGTGACTGGATAGTCCATCCAGAGGTCACAACAGAAGAATTTTCCACTATTACCTATGGCACCGTCCAGAAATTCTGGAGCTAGGGGGAAAAAGGAGGACGTCATAGCCTCTCTTGATGGTTTGGAGGACCACAGTTTAAAATATTATTGTTCCTTTTCAGATAAGTATTCAAGAACTGGAATTTTTATGGATTACAGGTTTTCTTTCTTTTAAGAAAATGAAGAAATTTAGACTGTTCATGGTTTTTACTGGTTAAAATTTGCTACTCTGAATTTCTTAGCTCAGCTAAGGATTTGGCCTGCATTCTCAGTATACATGAAGTTTTTCCAGATAACTTAGTAGAACAATACTCTGTGTAGAGGAAAGAAATATTGTATACTAGCTTTAATTTTTTTTCCGCAATAATACTCTGTGTAGCGAAAAAAGAGAGTTGTAATGCTGGATTTACTTTCTTTCGTTAAAAGACTTGTGATAAGACTTTGTAGGGGTTTTATACTTTGAAGAATATGTGATTAGAATATCTATGTTTATATTGGAAAAACAAGGAGAATAAATTTAACGCTGATATGAACATACTGTTCGAGCGAACATTGAAACCGCCCAGTGAGGAAGAAATAACAGTGAAATGAGAGACATGAAAGAAAAAAACTATGCATGCAATAGTATACATTGGAAATTATACTTTTTGAACATTTTTATTGAGGTAAACCAGAGTTGAGGAGGCATAGAACTTGAAGAGCTGGGTCTGGGTTGAAACCCTGCCCTGCTCTTGTTCGTATTTAAAAAAAAACAACTATACACAGCCCCTTCAAATGGTGGACCAGTGTTGTAAGGCCTAAGCGAACTTCGAATTAAATAGCATGAATGGAAGTGTGCAAGACAAATGTAACACTCTGTCTCAAGTCAAGAATTCAGAGAAATTCTTTACAAGAAAATGTAGAAAACCCTCCATGTAGAAACATACAGAGAGAAAATAAATCTCAGTTTACATGATAACTAAAGTGGTATGAACAAAGCAATATGTGCATCTGAAAATCATATGAAAAAACCACTACATAGTTGAGACAGAAACCTGAGCGAAAGTTCTCAAATACAGTAGAAGAAAGAACGCGTAGCCTGTATGCAATAAAGAATAATACACTAACAGTAGAGGCCAATATGAGTTCACACATTACTTTTTCTTCTCTGGCCAGATGAGTAAATAGAAGAGAACAAATTATAGCTAGCTCTTTTAAAAAAATACACATAGAAAGCTGTGGAAAACCTTGCCTTTCAATTAATAATTCCGTAAGGGGGTAAAGCCCACGATTAAACAGAAGGAAAATGGCTACTGGACCAGGGTTTTTACAGATAAAAATGATTAAATAGACGTATGAGGCCTCGACTGCATTAATGGAACCAAAAGTAGATATACTGTTCAGGAATCTCCACATTCCATAACATCTTTTACAGATTAAACTGAGTCGAACCTCAGAGAACTATTATAACAAGAGAAATTTAGACTCTGCGAAGCTATAAATATTAGGCAGAGTAATCCAAACTCAAAACCTATTTGTTATGCAAGCCATTAGAGCTACAGCTACCATTACTCATTTCAGCGCAGGGTACTTGTGAATGGAAGAAGTCCCATTAGCCGCAGGAAGAGAATTAAACTTGAAGAGCTGAGGGACGGGTTTGGTGAAACTCATGAACCTGCAAGTAAACAAACCCTGTTAGAAATTTAATGAACTCATAGGTCAAATAAAATACTGGCGAAAGGGTTCTTCTTTCCAAATGGGAAAAACCGAGCTAGAAATGAAAGAGAAATGAAATACCTGGGGCAACTTACCTGCTGAGGGTTCCAAACTCGCGAAGCTTGACCATTTCAAAAAAAAATGATAAGGGTTAAAACAGAATATACTCATCCAAAAGCCTGTGACCGAAAATTACAACTTAAAATTGATGTAAACCCTGATCTGAAGAAAAGCTGTAGGGTAGGGTATCCTACCTGTCAATTTCGCATCAAGGGATGGTCGAAAGGCTAGTTTCCTCAATTAGATAAGAGAGTTACATCCCTCTGTAAGCCATAGAACCTATGGGAAAAGTCAAAACCCAGGGAAAACAAAAAGAAATTGAAGAAACCAGTTCTTAACAGTGCAAGTAAGCTGGGAAATTCTGGAGTATCATGGCGAGGGATGCTTACCCTTAAAAATCAAAGAAAATGCGCCGAAGAAACCAGCGGGGAGTCGAACCCTGCTAGCGCGCCATGGGAGGATGATAATTGCTGAGAAGCTACGTGACTGGCAGAAGACTCCAGGTTATTTTCCCTCGTAATTTCCGTAGAAATCGAGGCATGATTTACAACTGTCCTAGGATTAATAGCCATGTACAGCATTGCCAGAGGGGATGTCACCTACGCCTCGACAAGAGGAATTAACACACCATGTGGCAAGACCATATCCCGAAAACAGAACATTGCATTAAGTGAAATATCTCATAGGATTTTCGTTGATTAATGATCATCAGAGCTCGAGATACACAACTCGAGTGTCAATTAAACATTCATGCACAGGTACCATAAATATATTATGCACAATTATTTCACATTTTGAACACACGTATTTCTATGTAGAACAATAACCGGGATTAAACTATTGTTGCGCCGAGAGGCGCATCTACAACCCAATATGACCCTGATGTCAGGTATGTCACGTCCTCATACAAAATGTCGGCTTAAGTTTTAAATTAAAAATAAATAAAAAATAAAAATCCCATTGTACTAGAACATATATCAATTTCTAATACAATTATGTATTATTTATATAATTTGAATGGATATTAAATTATATATGTGAATTTGAATGGATCATAAATTTACCTTTAACAAAAAATATTACCACATTGAATTTCAAAATTAAGTAAAATTTTAAACATATTTACTCTTTACTAAAGTCAATACCATTTCCTAAATCAAAGGAAAAGAGTTAATTCAACACAAACAATCAAAATCCAAAATCTTTTAATATTTATTTTAATTAAATATTTGTAAAATGAATTTATACTTACTCCAGATCTATGGTAAATAAATAAAAAAATATATAAACTAGATGTATGGTAAATAAATAAAAATTATTTTTATATTTATTGCATAAACCTTTTTATATTTAAAAAAAAATTAAAAAGAGGTTTTATTTAGATGAAGCCTATGGGACGAATACCATGGGACAAATTAATATTGATACCATGGGCCAAATACCATGGGTAAATAAATAAATATAAAAGAGGTGTAAAAAAAGTATGATAAATAAATAAATAAAAATAAAATATATATAAAGAGGTATGGTAAATAAATAAATATAAAAGAGGCATAAAGAGGTAAGGTAAATAAATAACAATATATCAAATAGGATTATAAATAAAAATGTAATTATATAACAAGCCTATGTGCCAAATACCATAGTAAAGAAAAGGGGTATGGTAAATAAATAAAAATATAAATAAACTAGAGGTATGTTAAGTAAATAAAACCTCTTTTCATATTTACTCCATAATCTGCTTTATATTTACAAATATTTATGTTCATTAGTTTACATAACTAAGGAGAAAGAGAGAGAGAGAGTTATAAAGGAGAGATGGAGAGAGTGTGTGTATGTTTAGGGGTGAGATAAAGAGACAAAATAAGATGTATGGAAAGAAGGGGGAGAGAAGAAGTGAAAAGGAGAGAGGGAGGGATATAGTAATGTAGTTGGAGAGAGAGAGGGGTGGAAAGAGAGAGAGAAAGAAAGGGATGGGGGAAGAGAGAGGGTTAGAGAGAGAGAGAGAGAGAGAGAGATAGATATGGGGGAAGAGAGAGGATTGGAGGGAAAAGAGAGAGAGAGAGAGGTGGGAGAGAAAGGGAGAGAGAGGAAGGATGAGAGAGAGGAGGGTAGTGATGGGGGAAGAGAGAGTATTGGAGAGAGAGAGAGAGAGAGAGAGAGAGAGAGAGATCAGGGAAGAGAAAGGGATTTAGGGGAGAGAGAGAGAGGACTTGAGAGAGAGGAGGAGAGAGGGATTGATAAGAGAGATGGAGTTGGAGAGGGAGAGATGTAGGAAATAAGAAATATAGAGAGTGAGAAGTGGAGAGAGAGAAGGAGTGACAAGGGAGAGACAGAGAGAGAGCGTGTATGTTTGGGGCTGAGATAAAGAGACAAATAAGGAGAGATGGAGATAAGGGGGGAGAAGGAGATATAGGGAGAGAGGGAGGGATATAGTAACATAGTTGGTGGGTGAAGAGAGAGAGAGAGAGGGAGAGAGAGATGGGAGAGAAAGGGAAAGATAGGAAGGAAGAGAGAGGATGTGAGAGAGTGGAGAGAGGGAGGGAAAGAGAGATGGACTTGGAGGGGGAGGAGGAGAGAGGTAAGAAGAAAGAAGTAGAGAGAGAAAGGTGGAGAGAGAGAGAGAGAGAGAGAGAGAGAGAAAGTGATAAGGAATATGGAGAGAGAGGGAGAGAGGGGTAAGATAGAGATATAGATGGAAGGTGAAAATAGGGAAGAAGAGAGAGATGGGGAGAGGAGGGGATTGACAAAAAGATTGATATATGTGTGTGTTTAGGAGGGTGAGATAGAGAGACAAAAAATAAGAGATGGAGGGGGATATAGATATGGATGGAGGGTGGAGAGAGGGAAGAATATTTCTCACACTAGATGGATTGATATAAGTGGAGATGGTGATTTATAATCCTATTTGATTATTTGCACTATATGCATCAATTTTAGTGTAGATATTTATTTCTAATGATATTTGATTATTTGCACTAGATGCATTAATTTCACTGTAAGTGGTGATTTCTAATACAATTTGATTGCTTGCACTGAATGTGTTGATTTCAATATAGATGTCAATTTATAATTATATTTTATTACTTGCATTGGATGACTTAATTTCAATGTAGATGATTTCTAATCCTATTTGATTGTTTGCACTAAATTCATTGATTTTAGTGTAGATGGCGATTTCTAATCCTATTTGATTTCTTTGAGTAAATGCATTGATTTCAGTGTAGATGTTGGTTCCTAGAGAGAGAGAGAGTGAGTGATAAGGAAGATGAAGAGAGAGAGAGAGAGAGGACAAAAGGAGGAAAGAGAGATATTAGCGGGGGAGAGGGAGAGAAGGGGAAGAGAGGGAAGAAGAGAGAGATGGGGAGAGAGGGTGATCGACAAAGAGAATGATATATATGGAGTGCGAGAGCATGTGTGTTTAGGGGGGTGAGATAGAGACAAAAAAAAGAGATGGATGGGGATATAGATATGGATGGAGGGTGGAAAGAGGGAAGAATATTTCTTGCACTAGATGGATTGATTTAAGTGGAGATGGTGATATATAATCCTATTTGATTATTTTCACTAGATGCATCGATTTTAGTGTAGATATTTATTTCTAATGATATATGATTACTTGCACTAGATGCATTGATTTCAGTGTAGGTGATGATTCCTAATACTATTTGATTGCTTTCACTAGATGTGTTGATTTCAATTTAGACGTCGATTTATAATTATATTTGATTGCTTGCACTAGATGCATTGATTTCAATATAGATTATTCATAATACTATTTGATTGTTTGCGCTAAATGCATTGATTTCAGTGTAGATGGCGATTTCTAATCATATTTGATTGCTTTGAGTAAATGCATTGATTTCAGTGTAGATGTTGGTTTCTAATCTTATTTGATTGATTGCATTAGGTGCATTGATTTCAATGTAGAAGTTATTTTCTAATCTTATTTGATTGCTTGCATTAAATGCGTTGATTTCAATTTATATGTTGATTTATGATTTGATGTAATTGGATATATGACGGTACATTAATATTAAAGTGATTGGATTAACAATATGCATTGATTTTAGAGTAAGCACAAAAAGTTTTTAACAATGTAGATTGATTTTTGTGTTATAGTAATTTAAGCTATTAATATTGGAGAGCAAGAGAGACAAGGTATCATGTTTACTACAACAGATCGAGATTTAAATGGTTTACGATTTAAATTTTCTTTTTCATATAATTGATATGAAAAGATAACAAAACTAACAAGGGAGGAAATAAGAATAGTAGAAGAAAATAGTTTGAGATTTATTGTAACATGAGTATGTTCTTATTGTTCACATTTTCTATCTTTCAACACTATTATTGTCACTTTGCATTTAAAAAAAATATTTCATCATTTTTCATCATTATAGTTATTAACAATAATTATCATCTCAACGAAGTGAGGTAACTAAGAAAATTTAAAATTAAAATGACCAAGTTAATCTCAGAAATATTTAGCATATTTAAAATGATTATATTAATATTTGATATATTTACATATTACTGATAAAATTAATCATACCTTTGATAGATTTTCCTTGGCATCACATGACTGAAACCAGCCTAGATCCATCTTACATCTCAAAAATATACAAAAATTTTAATAATCTGAAAAATGTGGCGTTGATGCCTCCGACTGGAACCAGCCTAGATCCATCTAACTCTGGATCTATCATGCGTCGAGAGGGATCAAATCTCTCGAGGTGCAAACCTTTCCTGAAGTTTTGCACTCAAAAAATAGGTTTGCACCTCGAGAGATTTGATCCCTCTCGGCGCATGATAGATCCAGAGTTAGATGGATCTAGGCTGGTAAACACCAACCGAAGATATATTGCAATGCTATTTATGCCATCTCAGAACGTTAGTTTTGGTGATTAAATTGTATGGTATATAGTCTTGTATTTCTTCGGATTGTGGTAAATATAGGTGTGGAATTAATTTTTTTTTTTACTATGAGTAATTAATTGTGGATGGAAGTGACAATAAAATCCAAAATAAAAAACTCCTAAAAATTCAAAATAACACACTCCTATAAATTTATATATTTATAAATATTTATAATATAAGAATAATATTTTAATAAAATATAAAAAATATATATATGTAAATTAAAAAAACATTTTAATTTTTAAATTTTACTATCTTTTATGTATATTTTAAAAATGTAAAATTTTAATATATATATATATATATATAAAATCAATCTTGAAATGTAAGATTTCAATAAAATATAAAATTTTATTATTATTATTTTTAATTAAAACACTTTGTATTTCATAAATGAAATAAGGTTGCAGAGATTTACTTAAGATCTCACTCAATAATACTTACTAGAAAACTGGAATAATCCATAAACCCAATTGCATAAAAAAATGTTTAGTCCAACATAATAACTCATCTCTAACAACTTAAATTTTTAGAAAATAAAATATAAAAGTTAAATATATAAAAGAAACACATATATAATAAACAAATATTTTAATTTTAAAATTTTATTGTTATCTATATAACAAAAATTAATTTTTTTTTTTTTCCTCCATATATCTCATTTATATATTTATTTTTTATTGAAATATTACATTTATACCATAATTAATTATAAATATATAAAAAACTATAATAGAAGTCTAATATTTCATAAGTGTGTATATTTATAATCAATTATAGTTATAATAGAAACGTGATATTTCAATAAATTATAAATACTGAATATATAAAGGCAGCATATATAAATTAAAGAATATTTTAATTTATAAATTGTATTGTCACTTATTTTTATTTATTAAAATTAAGATTTTGTTGTTATATATGTGTACTACTCGTAAGTAAATGTGTAAATAATTGAGTTATAAAATTAAGTTACTTTCACATACTATAGACCATGTTAAAAAATACAACGTGAATAAGTTATGAACCTAACTGTTTTAAAATTTTATTATTAAAAAAATCTAGATAGTCAACAATAAAGTTATTAGGAAAGCAATATTAGAAGAGAGCTTCATATTCCATACACTTAAAAGATAATTATGGATAGAGGAAAATTCTCTCTCTAGAGATAAATAATCTGAATTATCTCAGTTGGGAAAAGTAAGCCAGGAGGGAAGAAGGAATAAAGCTTGTGGCAACCTTATCATCATGGAGCCTGGTTTGAAGGTGTCCCAAGAGAGGAGGATGAAGTCTTAATATTGTAACATCCATCTTAAATACCTTATTTTACTTTTCTTTGTTTTAAAGACTTTTATAAAATGCATTTTACCTCTAAGTGAAAAAGGAGATTAATAAATATGTTAATTTGTGGATGAACCTGAGTTTCATTTTATTTTATAAATAAAAATTTCATTCAGAATTATTGTAACTGGTTGGTAAATAATTCCAAGATTCCAGATTAAAAAGGAAGAAGCACTTATTTATAGTTTCCTTCTCCTCAAAGGATAAAAAGGGAATCATGGGGAGGGGAAGAGGCTCTCTGCAAGTGACAAGAAAATGAAGAACAAAATGGCTATAAGGTGTGAGTGTCTTGAGGTAGATGATAACCAGTGGAACTCTGCAACTTGTTTTTCTGAGTGAAGACTCGACATGAGTCTCAAGGTCTGACTCAAAGATAAATTGTTGAAATCTTATCTCCAGTGAGGAGCACAGGGGGAGTGGAGGACGCAGTTGCCTCACTCAAGGTTGGGCGGTTAAACCAGAGGAAAGAAAATTCCACATAAGTACCTTGGTACAGTTTACTGTTTGACAAGAAAAGTTATTCGTAAGTATGTATTGATTTGTGTACAATGTAAACGAATGTATATATGAATTTCTATTAAAGATATAAAGATCAAAGAAAACAAGGATCCTTGATTTGTCTAAGAACAAGTGTAATGATTTTTACATTGTTAGTGACAGTAAGAGTCAGGGTATATGTAGAAGAACACATATTAAAGACACCTAGGAAGTCATATTCCAACAAGGAAGGCTCAACAGAGAAAAAAGGGAAAACTGGGGTTTTCTCTTGAAAATATAAATAACAAGGCCATGTTTATAGACAAGGACTGCCAAAAATTTGAGAGTATCCATTCATTTATCTAACTGTTACTATAGATACTAAACGTATGGTTCAGAGAAATTAGGAGAAGAACCCAGAACATAAAACTTATAAAATAGATATTGCTGGAAAACATTAGTAAAAGTGTATGCTTCTATTTTAGTTGCATTGTTATGTGAAAACTGGTGCGAGGACTACAAGTAAAACAACGGTAAATGTTAAGAGATTATTTAGAGTGACGAGGCTGGAGGTTTAAATGCTGACCTTGTATAGGTGGGGGTTTTACGTCCTCAATCCCCAACTCACTCATAGAGTTGTAGGTAATATAAGAAAATTAATAAAAGCAAAACAAAATGATGTGGGAAGAAATCTGCATGAATAAACAAATAATAGCAATATATATTTATCAAAAGGAGCCTACAAACTAAGTTTAAACTCTAGCAACAAAAAACAAAGGCAAATAATACTTCAGAAAAAGGGAATTGCATGCCAACTGTGAAAGACGACAAATAAATGCAAAAAGGCAGAATAAATGTAAGAGTATAATGAATTAAAAACTATTTTTTAGCTCAATATATAAATAATAGTCAAGGGTTCAATATCTAGACAAGAGTCCCAATATACAGTGCGAAGTCAACCTTTTGTAATTTCGGCGAAACAAAACACCTTACACAAAATCTATTAAACCTTGGAAATAATTACAACGGAAAAGTATTTGGTAGTGAGATCCATAGTACCAGAGCACAAGAACTAATTACTAGACATAAATATAATCATGGAGCCCTATTCCAAGGGTCGTGAAACACATCTCAACCTACAAATTTTCCTTCTCATTTTAATACATAATTTCTCTGTGAACTAGAAGTCCCATGCTCAAAACTTAAACCTTGATGGGTATAACACTGATAGAAAATAAAAGGGTACCTAAAGAGGGTCGAAGAGGTCAGAGTGGAGTATTACTTACATCTTAACTTGTATATTATCAGTGATGGAGTCGGGGGTTACCTGCACTGGAAAAGAGAATTGAGTTAGTAAAACTAGAATGCTATGTGATACAACTCCAAGAATTTGTTTAACCTATTGTGAGGGAAACATTACATGAAGGAGAGTAATAATATTGTTCACCCATGACAATGTTATCAACATAGAAACAAAATAAAGAGCTTACATTCTTGTAGATGAATTCAGTAAACCTTAAGTGCTGTGAGCCTTAAAAAAAAACGAAAACGAGAAAAAAATAGAGGCTAAACAGGTTTCTTACCTATAGTTTTCATCTCTTGTTCTAAGTCTGGATTGTAGGTAAGTAAGATGCCACCAAAATAAGGAGAAGAGAACAGATGAGGCGCTAGGTAATGGAAAAAATACAGGAGTAATTTCATAATGGAGGAACCTATGAGAAAACAAGAAAAATGACAAGCAGCAGCAAAGGACCGAGGTAAGGTTTGTTATCCAAACATTGCAAAATCACATGGACAGTCCAATCCAAAACTACCAACGGTGGATCGATACCCAAATGGTGGACAACATGTAACCCAACTTCGTGAAGCCCGCTCATTAATGATACCTTACCACGATGGGCTGTCAAAATTGATGTGAGAAGCTTGGCCGGCAAGGAACAACTGTAGCAGGTTAATGGCATAGTTAATACCACCAGAATGTTTGAGCCATAAATTTATGTATGTCTAAATATGCCACCATGAAGAATTTTAGACTTAGTAACTTTGTCAACCCCAATTTCTCGACTATGATGATGTATAAATGCACATCATTTATATGATATTTATATAATCCGACGAATATTCTAAAGTCAAATATAATCATAGGGTAAAGTTAATAATTCTTGTAAACGTTGAATACCTTGGAAGTATGGATACATTTCATATTAGAGAGTAAATTTTGTTTTGATAAAAAAAAATTAATTTATGGTGATTCTTACCAAGTTGTGAGAAGTGTATGTGACATATGGTATCAGAGTAGCGTTCACACATTGGGGCCAGATGGGCCATTCGAATAACCATGAGTGTTTTTGAAATGTGCACCGTGATAGGAAATTGTTGATAGATTACGATGAGGAGAGGATATAGTTATCAAACACCAAGAGCTACAGGGGAAAATCACCCCCTGCCTAATCCAAAGGTTAACCTAGAGATGTGGGTACAGATGAGTGTGGATCAACACCAACAAACCAACAGATTAATTGAAGAACAACAACGCCAAACCAATAGATTTTTAGATACGGTGAAACAACTCCAGACATAAATTATTCGAGTAAGAGGCGATAACGAAAAATTAATGCGGGAAAAAGAAAGGATTCTCAAAAGCCTCTTAAACAGGTAGAATCGTCGTGCATCACAACCCAGTCCAAAGAGGGACATCGATGATGAGGGTGAACAATAAGAGTAAGGTAATGATAATCCAAAAGATAACCATACCCAATGAAGTAACAAAAACAAAACTTACAATGAAGCGGAATCATGAAATGTTTCGGATCAATAAGAGATGAAGAAACAAAAAGTAGAGCTTTAGGGTGAATTTCGAAAAATTAAACCTCCTACATTTGATGGAGAGGCTGAAGAAGTGGAAGCATGGATAATTAACATGAAAAAATATTTTCAATTTTATGAATGTAGTAGCAAGCTAAAAGCTCGTTTGGCTATTTACCAATTACAGGAAAAGGCCACACTATGGTGGGAGGAAGTTTAAAATGTGTGGGGAATTGAGGACCAGAATGTGACTTTGGATGGGTTCCAACGGTATTTTAAAGACAAATATATAACAGAGCGTTTTTATGATGAAAAATCTAGAGAATTTCATGATTTGAGATTGGTAAAGTCGTCTATGGATGAGTTCATAACTAAATTTACCTCCTTACTGAGGTATGTAACGTATTTGAGAGACGAAAAAGCAAAGGTACAATGGTTCTTGAGTAGCTTACCTTCTCACATGAAGGAAATGATTGAATTCGTGTGTTAGTTTGAATATTAATTTCAAGTGTATGAAAAAATACCACTTTAGTTGTGCATAACAAACAACCCTAACAACAAATATGGTTGCCAATATCTTCAGATCTGCAATTAGGTAATCAAGATAAATGCTGAAAAAATCTATATCTATGCATCAAAAGACATTAAGTAGTAAATAAAAACGAGATTTACTCCATGCATGCAATAGACAAGACAAGAATATGTTGAATGAATTTTGTATTAAGGGCACTCGGGAGGAAAACATAGAAAGATGTTACCTGTTCTCCTCAATGGGATGGGTTCTTGTAAGTCCTCAGCACTTCAGATCTAAAATTCCTCTCTCTTGATGGTTTAGAAAACCCAGACCAAAATGGAATTCAAAGGGAGCTCACAGGCAAAAGATAGAAAAATATGACAATGATGGTGGATCAAAGTCAGACCAAAAGTATAGATCTAGAGTGATCTTTAGGCAAAAAAAGGTGATGAATGAATGGAAAACCCCTTCTATTTATAAAATAATATTGAGTTAGTCTAGATATTGGTGCATAATTACAATATTATTAACCAAATCAAGATCCAACTATTATGGAATATTTTATTATTTTTGTTGGAGGGAAAAAGAATTTGACTTGGGTCAAATCCCTTTATTTGTAAATAATAAATAAATAAATGATTTATTTATTATTTTAATGATGTGGTTGAGTAATAATCAAATAAATAATGATTTATTTAATTATTAGTGGATGATTTAGTCAAATTTAACAAGGAATGTTATTTAAATAAGGTTTAAATAATTATTCCTAGAAAATAATAAAATAAATAATAATTTATCTAATTAATTTTCCTATTTTGGGTTAAATATGACCAGGAATATTAATTAAATTGTTGTTTAACTAATTATTCCTTGAGGAAAATCAAACAAATGAGGTTATATTTAATATTTCCTCATGGGGTTTCCTGTTTAGACCATAAACAACTTAATAAAGGTGTTTTACTAAGTTATTTTCATAGTGAAAGCAATTTTACTTAGGGTAAAATTGGTCTTACATGTTATACTTAGGTCCAACTAATAGTAACAGGTTAGATGACCAAAAAATGATGTAACGGATTGGCCCCCAGCGTGCGAGCATTAGGAGCTAATCATATGACCAAAGTACGTTGTAAGAACTCAATCACTAGACACCAAAGGGGAAGTAAAAGAGAGAGAAATATAAGGTAGACCAAAGTGCTAAAGGACTAGACCCTGAGGAGGTGAGACTTACAGGTGCGACAAGTCTCTTTTATGAGTGAGTACCTGTGCTATAGGCGGCAGGGGAGGCATACCTATGCCTGTCGAGACAAAGTAAAAAGAATAGTGCGTCCAGTAAACAAGGGACTAAACAATATAGTACATGCTAACATAAATATGAGCTAGGTAAAAACATGATAATGAATCCCACATACATACTGTGCCTGGGATAATAGACAGGACTTATACAATAATATTAGATTACATGAGATACAAATACAACCCAAATGCCCCTGTAAACAGGAAAGGGCTCTGAAAATCTGACTAATACATGCAAACAAAAAGGTGTTGCAAGTGGCTGAGGCCGACATCATCAAATATATGGAGCTACATCAAAGGTTGTAATGAAGAGGTCATCCGGGCATGTGGGGGGCTACCTGTAGGGCAACCCCCTCATGAGGGCTGAGACATCTCACACATACCTGGGAATCGCCGGTATCATCTACTGCATCACTGAAGCATCAAGTATACTGATCTCGATCATGTTGAAAGGAGCTAGAGCTGAGAAAAAATCAAGTCAAATGGTAATAAGGAGTCCCTTTACCTGATCTGAGGCACCGAAAAAGAGTGGAAGCTAGAACCGAGGTACACCGCCCTCTAGACCTTTCTTCTGGAATGAATGATCTGATGTCGACAGAAGGAGATCTTCCATAGGTGAGGCAATAATGGATCCTTAACTAAGGCACAAGAGAAAATAGAAGAGCGACTAACAGACTGACACCATGGATGATGAGGAAATGGGGGGTACTGAGTAGAGCTTGGACGACTTCCCTTGTTAGAGCATAAAGGGCATGGATGACCTGGAAGCGACTGAAAAAATATCATGAGGGATAGGGGACAGTGGGACTAAAGGCCATAATGTGCGACACGAGAGAGGAACCAAGAAATGAAGGATGGAGGACTATAGCAGGATACAAAGAGACTCGGGATAGACTCCATGGATGCAATGATAACTCAACTCGTATGCTCTAAACAAGGGCGACTTGATGATGCTGCCACGTAGAAAAGGTCCAATGGGGACCATAAAAACATGAGTACCTGATGGTTACTCACGACCAAAATTGACACGAGCATGGAAAAGTATGAAGGCAACGTGGTGCCCCAAGTACAAGTGTTGCAAGTGAAGAATTTCGATTTTGGGGAGTGGTGAAGTGACGCTTCGTGGACAAAATTTGTCTTGGTGAAGTATCAAATCACAAAAAACTAATAGATATCCATTTGAGGGCTCGGTGATAGCTTTCCAACGGTGCAGACAATTTTTCAAAATGAGCTACGGTTTGGCTGCAACAGGCGAAAGAAAAATCCGGGTTTTCTCTTTTAATAAGGCATTTTTCCTCCAAATTCACTAATTTTCATGTGGAGCTGTGGTGAATGTAGCGAGGAGAGAAGGCCCTAAATATTGCAGCGATTGTAGCGGACAAACGGACCGTTAGAATCAAGATCCTTTAGTTGCAGGTAAGAGGCCTAACCCTACTATTTCATTTCAGTGGATTGAAAGTTTAGTTTAGGTCCCCAGATCTCAGGAATAGACCCTTGCTCCTCTTCACGGCCGGGTCGCACTTTGTGGGGCAAAAAATGCGACCTGGGTAGTAGGTTTTGGGTAGAAAACTGCAACCTGTCCTAGGTTTGGGCTTGAAAAGTGCGACCTGACAGGGAGGATTTTTTCTGTGCTGTTTTTTGGCCGAGAACTAGGTTTTTATGTTTGGATACAGTATTTCCTATATGTACACTGACAAATATGATGGTTTTGTGCAAATATGGAAGAATTAAAAATAAACTGGAGAGAGAGAGACCTAGGCACATTACGGTCTGAGATCCGGGAGGATCAGGGTGTCCATAGTGTATTGGTTAGGTTTGGGGTTCTAAAGTTTGTGGAGAACCCTTTGATGAGAGCTAGAGAGCCCTTATTGGCCCAGATTGTCAGCTATTGGGACCCGGACCATGAGGTCTTTATAGTGCAGGGACACTGGATCAAGTTGATGGTCGAAGATATATATATTTTTTGACTGGTCTCCCACCACATGGGATGGTTGGGAATACTCAGCCAGTGTTACTACGAGGGAGGAACATCATGGAGTTTTTAGAGCACCATTGTCATCCAGGTCTCCATGTCAAAGGGACACAGATACCCATTGGGGATCTAGAAAGGTTAGAGACCCATGCTGTGGCCGCAGCAGTGCTGTGGATCCTGGGCAACCAGGCACTCCACCACATCACTGGATGGAAGATGATGCTTGTGGAGAGTGTGTTGAGTGGGACCTACTATGGGTGGGCCCAAATGATGTTGTCATTGTTGAAATGAAAGTTGTCGCTATGCAAGCGTCAAGTGAACCATGACTATGCATATGGTATAGTTTTGTGCTCGCTCTTCTTTGATAAGATCCCAACACTTCGACCTCTCATACAACTCTAGGATGGGGGCCCAAGAGAGCCTAGGATGTGTTGGTGGGGGAGACTACTATGCAGAGGAGAAGGTGGGGCAGTCAGACGGGTGTTCCGACCCGAGTTTTTTACGCATTGGGATCAGATGCCATTGTACATAGGCGACTATCCCTATAGCGGGATGAGTTATCGTTGGGACCCGGATTTGCCACTGCCTCTTGGTCGAGTATGGGGGCCCGATGGTAAGTGACAAATTGCTAATATTTTTATGTACATTGTAAAGTTTCAGAATATTGTATATGGTACTGATTCGTTCACTTTTGGTATATGGGACGGCCTGTAGTATCAGGAGCTGTAGGACCTAGTGGATTGAGGGCACCACAAAATGAGGATGCAACAACCCTCTTGGAGGACATATGTCGTAGATGTGAGAGGCTTCTGACTGGTGTTTCAGCGTGCGGCTCGAAAGACTTAGAGGACTAGTACATAGAGCCATGTATTGGTCTACCCTCGGAGTGGAGAGGGGTCATGCGGCGCATGGCGATGGCCGAACAAGGGATGCGCGATCTACGAGCTGCGGGAGTAGAGCCATTGGCTCGGGATCCTCCAAATAGTGATTAGGTGTGTAGGGGAAGATGGTGCCCCCAGTTTTGAGTTTTTGTAACATGCTATGGGCATGTCATATGTATCAGAGTTGATGAACTCTAAAACATTTTATATGACACATATTATGGATATGCATCGTTTTGATGGTTTTATGTTTATTCTCTTGTGTTAAATGCATGTGCTAAATGCCAATCTAGAATGTTGTTTGCAGTGATATCTACATAGTGATTTTGTGCTTTAGGTACATGACTGAATGTAATGATTTCAAATTCACGCATCAAAATATTCACTCGTCAATATCTTCTAAAATCGATAGGATTATGCACATGATAGACACCATTGAATTGCATGACAAGAAGCAGGGAATCTAAAGGAACATGAAGGTGGAGGATGCGATGTGAAAGGGCATCGGCTAATAAACCTCGCACTGCATAATAGTCGGCCTGATTATTGTTAGTAGTACCAATGCATACACCGTTCGAGAGAACAAGCGAATGCAAGGGGGTAAAAATGGCCCAACCTACCAAGGCTAGATTCCGGGAGTAGCGACTATCACCATCGGTAAAACCGATATAAGGTGTGGATGAGAGGTCTATCTGAAAGGTGCCACAAGAAAATAAATGGGAGGATGATGAACATTGCTAGCAACCTGAGCACAAAGTAGAAATCGAACACACTCCGCGAGAGGGAGTGATCTGGGTAGGATGTCTACTACTCACACGCTGATGGTGAGGTGGAGTGTGGGAGCTACCGAATGTGTAGCTTGTGCTTAGGCCATGAAAGTCACCATAGACATTGATGGTGCCATCCTGCTTATGGGCGGGAAAGATGAAGTCAGGGGTGGATAAGGCTTCCATGATGTCATCATCAAAATAGAAGATGGAGTGATTGGAGGAAGGGAGACCACATGACATGGAAAAGCTACCTGACTCATCATCATGAGAAGAAAGGTTCACATGCACATCATCACGGGGGATGATGGAAGAACAAGCAGATAAGGGTTCTACTGATGTTGAGCCCAGGGTGATCGCTGAAGGGAGATCAAGTGAAAAAACAGGGGAAGATGCAGAGGGAACTTCTACCGAGGGTCTCATGGATGATGATAGGTAGAGGATGGTGGCCACAGGCTCCGTCATCTCGACATCAGGAGGGGGAATGTCAATGGGAGTGGTTAAATCCTCAAGTTGGCCTGTAACATACTGTGCAAGTATGGGAGAGGTGGATTGGTTCTGTTCAACCTCGTACTCCCGAACTACCTCCAAGGAGTCACGGTAATGCGTAAGGCGGGGAAAATGGTGGGAATAATGGTCATGGAGATCACACAAAGCACAGGTTTGATTGGTGTGAATAGTTTTAGGGTTCTTGGCTGCAGTAGAGGAAGAAACAGAGGTTTTAGGGACCATAGAATCAGGGAATGCAACTTTAACCATGGGTTTGATACGGGGCATTTCAGGACAATTATGGGTGGCATGGCCGACGACATCACACAAAGCACAAGGATTTGGAGGCGGAGGAGGAGCAGGGTCAGTCAGGAAAACCTTGTCTTTTGATGCTCTCTTTTGAGCTTTGCCCTTCTTACTTGAAGCGGTCGCAACAGGAGGTGGTTCCTGTTGAGGTGGTTGAGTCACTGTAACAGCGAGAGAAGTCATGGAGACCAGTTGAACTGGGGTCAAAGCAAGATAAGGTTTGGGTTGACTAGGTGGGGTAGCGGCTGGGGGATCAAGGTACTAGACAGGAATCCTAAGGGTCAGGTTAGGAAGAGAGAGGGTAGCCATAACAGGTACCGTGTACACTCCTAGGGGGGAGCTAGGAACGGTATCTAATCAGAGGGGTAATGACCAGGCGAGATGGCTCCTAAATGGTTAAGGCCTGGAGGAATTGTTCCAGGAGGGCAAAGAGGCTCATGGATACCAGCTGTAGGTCAAGGGCCAGGAGGAGGAGGTCTAGAAGGCTGAATCGAAGGGCTAGGAGTAGGCTGCGGAGGGCGAGGAGGCTGTTGACTAGCCGAAGCGAGCCGCTTGAGGGTAGCTCGAGATGATTGCATCATGAAAACCTTCGATGAGCTAGGATCAGAGATAAGAGGAGGAAGACCAGGGAATGTACCAAGAAATGAGGAATATTTGTAGACTTTGGGTGAGACACTGGTCAAAGGATTGATGGTTTGGTTATTGGCCACTGAAGAGATGATGGACTCAGGGGAGGTCTGAGACTTCGGTTCGTAATATCCCAACTGGTCAATGGTGACTATCTTTCCATTATGAGGGAAGGACATCTTGTGGTGAACCACAGATGGGACAACAGACATCGCATAAGTGTAGCTACGACCCAACATAATGTTGTAATCTAAGGGGGCATCTATGACTTTTACGTCAATGCAAGCAGTCTTTCCCGCAAGAGTAATAGGACAGTTGCGGAATATGCCAGTGGGCTGGGAGGCATGGCTATCCCATGCTCGAAGAGTGATCATGGAAGGAGCCAACTCAGGTGATCTGAGTTGCTTCCAAACCGAAGCGGACATCACATAGGTGGATGCCCCCTCATCAATGATGCACCGGGAAATTTTGGCATTCTGGATCTTGACTGGGATTTGGAAGGTGACGGAAGCAAGGAGAGGAGGATGTTCTGACCGGTTAACATCAAATACAATTAATTGATCATTAGAAGGATCTACATCTCCCATGGAATATAGTAGAGATTTTCGTTGTGAAGGGCACAACTGGAGGAGTTCCTGCGTTGAAATGGCAGCAGGAGATTGTGCCAAATCATCTACTATACTATATGAATGGGAAGCTTTTCCAGAAGAATCATTTTGGCATAGTGGTCCCTTAGAAATCTTGGTATGAACCTCCACCTTAGTCTGAGGGATCTGCAAGGGACCATTAGGTGTCAAAAGAGGCTCTGTAGGGACCGAAGGAGGTGGCTCGGGGACAAACGTAGCAGGAAGCTTGTTGTATTGATGGGAGCAAGTCTGAAGATTGATGTCTATGGTTATATGTTGGTCAGAATTCATCATGAGAATCTAGTAATCGGAGGTACCGGATGTAAGAGGTTGAGTGGCCACCTAAACTTCAGGTGGTTGGGTAGCCACAAATCCTTGCTGAGGGAAAGGATTAGTAAACACAGCTGGCTGACTATGTGCAACACTGGGAGGGACTGAAGGGGAGGCTTGTTGTCTTCACAATGTTGCTTGAGACTCCCACATCTGCTTCATCTGTGGTAAAAGATGACAATCATGCATGTAATGACCATAAACAACATAACAAGAACAAGGTTTGTTCATGCGAACATGCCTGTCCTGCTTGGGCTGAGTGCCCTGTTGCTGGTTAGTAGTGTTAGGTGCATTATTTTGAGGATTAGGTCTAGTATTACCAGTAGCAGATTGATTTTGAGTGCCTTTCCTCTTCTTTTTGGAAGGAGGAGGATTAGTCGCACCCTGTTGTGCATACATCTGCCCCTAAGGGGGCAGTGGCTGTTATGGGGGTTGAGAAGGCAAGGGAGGTGGTGGTGCTAATGCTTAAGGAGATGGAGCACTAGGCTACAGATACAGATAATAAGGAGGTTGGGCAAAAGGAGGAGGCATGCCATATCCTGGATACATGCTACCGGGAGGAGGGAAAATGTAGGAGGTTCTGGCCCCCCCCTGAGGAAAACCATAGCCCATGGGAGGCTGAGCATATGGATGAGAGAGATATCCAACGATACCGTCGCCAGCATGAGATGCCCTTGGTGCGTTGGCACCATCGGGTCTAGGAAGATCAGGTAGAAGGGTATAAACATAACCCGACTGAGCGTAGATCATGTCATATTTTAACGCAATTTGGAGAGTGGATTATTCAGTTTGAGGGAAATGCAATGCAACATCTTTGCCGATAGCAGGAAGAGAGATCTAAGGAACTAGTCCATGTAGACATGGTATTCGAAGGTAGGGCCTCAACACAGGCTCTTTCTTCTTCGCCATTCCTAGACATGATCGGATAGGTGGGTTGGAGACGATTGACGAAAATAATTCAAAATTTCAGTACCAGTGTCGTAATGAAGAGGAAGCTGGAAATAAGATAGAAAAGACCGAGCAAGAGTCGCAAAGGTGGTATGAGAGGGGGAGGCTTGATCAACAGACCGCTTAGAAGCTTCGCCTGCAAGCATACGTTGGAGCAACCGAAGACAGACAGATTCATCGGTAATGGAGTTAGACGAACACCACATGTGGAAATATCTAACATGATTTGTATGATCTTGTCTAGCAAGGCCTTCATACTTGGGGATGCCCGAAGGGAGGTTGGTCAACATAGCAGGCCAACTAGCGTCATGGTGTATAGGGTCATTAATCAACTGGTTAAAATCGAGAAGGCTGAGGCCTACCATATAGGGGAGAAAGGGAGCAGTCAGAGTAGTTCCTATTGCGGTCCCACTAGTAGTATTCCCAGTATTAGGGTCGGGACCACCACTAGCATTAGGTCCTAAACCAGACATGGTGAAGGTGACAGAAGGAGAACTAGGGGTGGAACCATAAGGAGAACCCAATGAACCAGAAGAGGAGTTGGAGTGCAGACTCAGTGGAGGACTAACTCGAATCCTACGCGAAGGAGTAAGTCTTCCTACCAGAAACTAAGGATGAAGGCCAAGAAGTCTCCAGGACAAATGCCTTGGTTGCGCAACGATGGCGACACAAACACAACACAAGGGGAAGAGAGACCAACAAGGGCGGAGAGGTGCAGGATCCACTGATTACAATGTCGGAACAAGGACAGAGAGGTGCAAGATCAATTTATTTCAATGTTAAAGTCTTTTCTTGGCGGTGTTAACCAAGCTCTTCTTCACTTAGGGTGTGTGTGTAAAGTGTGTAAATTTTAATTTTTAAACCCAGATGTTTGTAGAGCAAAAGAAAATGTGTGTTGTATAACTATAAATAAACTTACAGATAGCAGTATATGAAACTGAAATAACAACAAATAAACAGCTAATAATGCATTAATCTAAACCCAAGGAGGCGGGCCTCTCAAAAAGTAGTCTATAGGTGGGAAAAAAACTAGTCAAAACAAACCAAAATAGCCAATAGATCTAAGGTCGGGAGGGACAGGGATCTAAAGGTGAGATCTATTGGAATGTGGTGCAGAAAAACAACAACAAATCAGAGGAAAAATTGATGTAAATGAGGTGGTGAAAGGCTATCTCCTGGAGTGAAATAGAGTGGACGCTAGAGGAAAATCCAAAAAAAACTAAATGAGGTGATTTGGATGGATAAATAGCCAATCTGAAGTGGATCTGAAGGTGAGGTGTCAGATCTGAAAAAAGGTTGAACACTCTAAAAATTTCAGACAACCTGCAACAGCTAAAAGTCTTCCACAAAGTGTGGAGGGTACTGAAGCCCTAGGGGCCTAGGTTCCCACTTATTTGAGTAAAACAGAACAAGTACAGGTCCAAAACGGGCAGAGACGGAGGTCAAACAACCCTGAACAAAGGCCCAAACAAACCCAGAAAACTTTTAGAAAAACTCTCGGAAAAAGTCGAGGTTGCAGTTTTTGACCTATTTCTTGCTGAGGTCACAGTTTTTGGGCATATTTCTGTGTCCTAAAGCTCCAGGTCACAGGTTTAGGGCCAAAAAGTGTGACCTGCACTTTCGGCACTCTGGGCAGTAGATTTCAGCAGAATGTGTCGTCTTAACTGCGACTGACGTTTGTCACCTGCGCAATAGGTCTGAAAACACACGGAAGTTAGAATTTTGAATGTTTTAGGGTTTTATAGGTTAAAAAAACATCAAGAAAAGAAAAACAAGAAGCTGAAGAGAAATCCTAGGGTTTGAAGCAGCTGGATATGCAGGGATCTGAAAAACGATAGTGGTCGTAATCGTAAACCAATGTGGAGTTGCCAGTTGTTAGTATGAATCTTAATTGCAAGTGTATGAAAAAATACCACTTTAGCTGTGCATAAAAAACAGCCCTAACCACAAATATGGCTCCCAATATCTTCAGATTTGCAATTAGGTGATCCAGATAAATGCTGCAAAAATCTAGATCTATGCATCAAAAGACATTAAGCAGTAAATAAAAACGAGATTTACTCCATGCATCCAATAGACAAGAAAATAATATGTTGAATGAATTTTATATTAAGTGCACCTGGGAGGAAAACATAGAAAGATGTTACCATTTCTCCTCAATGGGATGGGTTCTTGTAAGTCCTCAGCACTTCAGATCTAAAATTTCTCTCTCTTGATGGTGTAGAAAACCTAGACAAAAATGGAACTCAAAGGGAGCTCACAGGCAAAAGATAGAAAAATATGAAAATGATGGTGGATCAAAGTCAGACCAAAGGTATAGATCCAAAGTGGAGACATTTTGTAAAAATACTTCATGCATCCATGCACCCAAAAAAACTTAAAAAAAAAAAATTGCACCCAGAAAAGCTTTCAAAAAAAATTTCCCCAAAAAAATTTCGCACCCAAAAAAACATAAATTTTCTTTTTTTTCCAAAAAGAATTTTGCACCTACAAAATATTCACACCTTGATAGAAAAGGAATTCAGACCCTCGCACCTTAGCAATTTTCGGGCCCTCAGACCTTCGCAATTTTCGTTGGTTGAGAATGGTGTGTGGAATTAATCTTTTGAACGCGAGTATTTATATACAACTCTCGCCCGAAATATTGTGTCGGTTTTGGATTAACATTTAATAAACTCTCGTCAGAGAGATTAAAACATTCTCGTCTGACTCTCGGCCAAGAGTTGTCCTTGGCTAAACTCTCAACCGAGAGTTTTCTTGGGTAAACTCTCGGGCACAAACTCTCGGTCGAGAGTTTAGCCACGTGGTTAAATTTAACCTGTAGTGGTTTAAACTCTTAGTCGAGAGTTTTAAATTTCTCAGTAGAGAGTTTAATAAATATATCACCCAAGAAATTATCTCGGCTGAGAGTTTCTTGTCAATGAAAAACCCATAAAATTCTGCAGTTTTCAGGAATATGCAACTTTGGAGGGGCGGAACACCTACAATAATAAAATGTTATATTTCAGACTAGGTACCATTAGATTCATCTCTAAATCTAGTTTCTGATGATGTAAGATTTGTGGAGTTTCATTAAAAATTTCAATTTGTTATTAATTTTATACTAAACTGTGTCACTGTGGAAATTCATTGTTCAGAAAATTGCACTGAATGAAAATTCAATAACTTTAAAATGACAACACCAAAAAATTCAGAAAAATCATACTGTAATTCCTCTCCCTATCTTCTTCAAAAGGGTACTCTCATTCTTCTTAATGAATATCACATTGAAAAGAAAATATAGGGCTCATAAAATGTACTGAAACATCACCGTTTTTTTTTCTTCGTCCATTTCAAAAAATAATAAAAAATAGTGATTTAATCTAAAAATTACTGAAAAATAGTCAATGTACTAGTGCAATATATGTATATTATGATGATATGGTTTATTTCCAAAAAATGAATAACCTTCCCTAAAAAAAGTTAGGGTTCAAAAAGTGACTATTTATGTTTGCCTGAAAATTTCAAGTATATGCAGTTAGTAAACAACAAATTTACCCCTCTATATATCAATATTTTAAGAAACATAAAATATGAGCATGGAGGTAAGACAATTCTCTACAAATCTTGTTTTTATGTCAAAGCATAATTTGCATTAAAAATATGAGATTAGTGGAGTTGAAGTTGAAAAACTTAGAAAATTACAATTTTCAACATCAAAAAAGGGCAAAAAGTGTTTCCCAACTTCATGCTTTCACAATATATTTAGGCAACAAAAGGTGATGAATGAATGGAAAAACCCTTCTATTTATAACAAAATATTGAGTTAGTCTAGATATTGGTGCATAATTAAAATATTATTTACCAAATCAAGATCCAACTTTTATGGAATATTTTATTATTTTTGTTGAAGAGAAAGAGAATTTGACTTGGGTCAAATCCCTTTATTTGTAAATAATAAATAAATAAATAATTTATTTATTATTTTAAGGATGTGGTTGAGTAATAATCAAATAAATAATGATTTATCTAATTATTAATGGATTATTTAGTCAAATTTAACAAGGAATATTATTTAAATAAGGTTTAAATAATTATTCCTAGAAAATAATAAGATAAATAATAATTTATCTAATTAATTTCCTGTTTTGGGTTAAATATGACCAGGAATATTAATTAAACTGTTGTTTAACTAATTATTCCTTGAGGAAAATCAAACAAATGTGGATTTATTTAATATTTCCTCATGGGTTTTCCTGTTTAGACCATAAAAAACTTAATAAAGGTGTTTTACTAAGTTATTTTTCATAGTGAAAGCAATTTTACTTAGGGTAAAATTGGTCTTGCATGTTGTACTTAGGTCCATATAATAGTAACAGGCTATATGACCAAAAAATGGTGTAACATCGTGAATCCAAAGATAATAGATGGGGAGATTTGAAAAGCACTAATGTGCTATCAACAATCAAAGGTGAAAGGAGATGCCGATAGGAGTTGGTCACCAAAGAAAGGGCAGAAACGTACTCCAAATTTTAAAAGTAGCAGACCAGGTAATTATAAGAATGATGCAAGAAACACATCAAATAGAGAATATGGAAAAAACCAAAAAAGGCGAAATGGAAAGCAAAAGATCGACCTACTGAGGCATCTAACAGACCAGATCATGGACAGATCGAGAAACCACTATTGCAATGTTGGGGGATGCGGGGAAGCACATTATTATAAAATTTGTCCTCACCATGGAAGAAACATAACTTCGGCTAATCTTCAAGAGGCATCCACAGTAGGGGATGTTGCATGAAATATACCTAGGATCAACATTGCACTAGAAGATCGGCATGCGGATTACCATCCAACCATGATAGAACTGTAAGGTAAGTTATTTTCCTAAAATATTTCTATTTTGGTTGATCCTCATGCCAGTTTAAGCTATATAAATCCCGGGATAGTTGAAATATGTAATTTTCAAAGCCTTAAATTTAAAAGTCCCTCATTGGTGGAATTAGCCACTGGGGAAAAGAGGAGGGTTAATGTCAAAGTCTCAAATTGCTCACTAGGTATAGGATATTGTTGTGATATTAAAAAACCCCCATTATTTTAGCATAGTTACCTTAGAAAAATAATGGGGACCTTTTAAAAAAAAAATTAGAGTAAAAAAAATAAGACCCTTAAGTGATTCAATTAAATAGAAATAGGAATCAAAGGGGGGTAAAAACCTTGAATTTTGACCTCAAAAACACTTCAGCAGAGAATGAGCGCAAAATCGCAATCACAATATCACAATGCAATACATATGGATCCTAAAAGCCACTCAACACATATTGCGATGCGAAATACATCAAAGCACTTTAATAAAGGGAAAAAGGCACTTTCTGAACAAATCTTATAGGAAAGAGATTGTGGGACCTACTTATCCCACGTAGGCAATCACGATATCGCAAATCGTAGTTTTATCCCAATGGTCTTAAAGTCATCCTCTACATTTCCCCGATGTAATATAATATATTGCATCGCACGTTCCCTTCGTGACCACTCCTTCCCTATTCACCGATATTGTGATTGCGATATCGCAACCGGAAAAAGGTAGCCAATTGGCATTTTATAAAGATTCACAAACGAGTAACAGTGCGATGTGACAGATCTCGTTTAAATGCTAGAATGATTACATGGTCACATCAACCCATAATAATCATTAATGCCATAACTTAATGATTTTATAGCCAATGCCTCCAAAAATTATTTGACTACAAAAAACATTGAATTTATGTCTTAACATCAAGCCAAGTTTCATTTGGTTTATTGTTTCCATTATTACGGTACTTGCAAATTTGTAAATCAAAATTTCCTCTTTCTACTTATCATTTATCATTGTTTACAGGTGATTCCAAATAAACGTAGCTCTTCGGAGATGTTGAAACATGTTAAGAAAGCTAAGAAACCTATGGCACCTGTGAATCCTATAGCAACTGTGACTGAAAGAACAAATATTCTTCCTCTATTTACAGACACAGCGTGTGGACCGCAAAGTGGTTCCTCCTCCTAGGAAGCGATGTATAAGTTGTTTGAGGATGAGAAACCCAATAGGGTTCAAAGGAAAGTTATTGTTGATGCTTCTAATTCCTTAGAAGCTTTTATAGAATCAGTGGCTAATTATTTTCTGCATCGAGTTGTTGCACACCCTAAAATTATACCATATACTTATATGGTAAGATGGATAATCGATAATCTCAACATTGGGGACATGAATTTCTTAACCAGCAGAGGAACGATGATGGGTTATTTCAAAGTTGAAGACTTGAAGTCGATGTATCAGATCCCACACCCATAAAAGGTCCACGACAAGGAATTTCTAGCACAATTCTCCAACGAGAATGAGTTGAAGTCAAATTTGATCAAGCAATGGAGAAACGGACCGAATAAACATAAAAATGATGACAAGGGTATGTATTCTACTGACTCCCTTGCTAGTCCCTACCGTTATGTTGCTAAAATGATGTCTAGGCTCTTTGGTTAGCCTCATACTATAAATTTTTTAATTGAATGGGTTCACCTAATGGAAGCAGTCGTAGACTCTTAAATTATGTATTGGGGAACCATTTTGTCCAACAATGTTGCTACTCAAATTTTGGAATATAGGAAAAATAATTCTATTTCCTCCAAAAACATTGCCCCATTTTATATGAGTGCTTATATCATGGACATTGTATGTTTCACTTTAGATTTTTCAGCCATGGGTTGGAAATGGACTACCCAGGACCCTCTCCACTTTCATGTCTATCATAGCATGTTATGGGAGTCAAAATATGAAAACCATTTTTATAAAATTTTCCATGGAGTTATGCTCCCTTTTTTTCAAGCCATGCTCAATGAGAAAGCCCCCAGGTTGTATAAGGAAGTTCAAGGTGACTTCTCCTCCATTGGAAAATGGTGGAGAATTTTTTTTTACCTATGTCGGAGTTTTAGGGAGCCTAAATTGGCCTCATGTTTTACCATTATATGTTCCTAATAAGCTTCTTGCAAGATAAGTACCTTATCAAACTGTTCGCAATGGATTTACTACGTTTCTTAAGGAATCCAATAAAGCATCATGGCCATCCTTTCCCATTCATTGTGGTGTTTACACCTTGGACAATTATAAACATGCAGGATTAGAGGTCAGCGAAATTGAATGTTTGAAATTGTTTACAATTTCAAACAAACAATACGATTAAATCAAGTTTCCAATTATTTTACCACCCAAATTAAAATCAAACCTTTTTACATGAAGATGATGATCTCGATGACTTGTTTGATTCAGTCGATAATTACTCTGCAGTTCTGAAGTTAGCAGCCCTATGCATCCATTCACTACAATTATCAAAGTTTAAGTAGTACAAGAAAAAAATATTGGAAGGGATTTCTTTGAAAATGCTAGAATTATCCCAACCCATAACACCGAAGGAAAAGGAAAAACAACCAGAACCTAAGGATACTTAAGTCCCTAGTAAAACTAAAGAAGATAAATCTGCTAAGGTTCAAACTATGGAATTCGATTTCCCAAGTAATTTGAATGATGGTTGGAAGGATTTTAACCAAAAAATCCAAGGGGACCAAGAAGTGATGATTACTAGTCATCAATAGATAGTGCAAACACATCAAATCAATAGTCAGGACCCATTCACTGCTAGGCCCTTTGACAAGTTAGTTAGCATAGAGCAAGTGAAATTCATCTCGGCCTTCCCTACTATAAAATTGTACTCAAAATTGAGGAAATCCCTCCTCTGGATATATTATATAGTCCTAAACATAAAGCAGTTATGTGCAGATAAAGAAAAATAAGGAGAACAAAGAAATCTCAACTCCTTGTTCCACAAGATGTTTCAATGGAAGTTGTCTACAAAGACTCACAAGCAGATCCTTCTTAGGATCTAACTCATCTGACCCAGTTCACAAGAGCCTATGCATTCGCAATTATAGATAAAGCTTTCAAGGTTAACAATTGATGAAAGAAAAGGATGTAAGAATCATCCAATTAGAACATGAGCTATAGGCAGAGAAGAAAAACGTCAACCAACAACTGCAAGTATAGGTAACACAACTCCAATAGAGCATTGATCAATTGAAATTACAGAACCAAAATAAAATTAGTTCAAAGGACACTCAAATTCATCAATTGCAGTTTAATTTAGAGCAATTGAAAGATAATCTAAAGATAGATGAATTTATAAAAGAAGCACTGGAACTAAATACCTTACTGCCACATCAACAAGTCAATTTTTGTCAAAATTTGTCAAATATCATTAAATTATGTGAGAAAAGTGATTCATTGATGAATCGAATAGCAAACCAGAGAATAATTTTTGCTGAGATTGATGATAAATTTTCACAGTATGTCACACGACAAGATACTGCTGATGGCTGAAAGGCCAACCTGCTTAGGTTTGAGAACTCTAAAAAGGAAACATTATTTACTAAATGGTACATACAATTGAAACATGCTAAAAGAGCCATCTGCAGAGCAAGAGATGTAGCTAATAATTTTGTTGAAACAGTTAATCTAAATATCATCACTGCCAATCTTATTGATAGATGCCCTGCCAGTTTTCTTCCTATTGTCAAATATTTGATAAGTAAATGGCAAGAAGTTTCAAAGGTCAAAGAGGAAAACATCAGAAATTTGGAAAAACTATATTGTTATAAGTATTGGAGATACTTGGTAAAGCCACATAGCCAATGGCTCATGTTGCGATGTCTTATAGATACTTACTCCTATATGTTGCCTCCACTTTCAAATGTGGTTTTCACTAGACAGTTATGCATTAGGCCAGGCCAACCTCCCTTGCTTAAGCCTATGCTTAACATCTTTCAGCTAAAGGAATGAATGGTTGATGGGACAACAGGACTACCATCAAGCAAGTCACCCCTTTAAATTTTGTTTCTATTTTATTTTCACTTAGTTTAAGGAGAGTTGTTTAAACCTCCTCTCTTTCAGCTAAAGGAATGAATGGTTGATGGGACAACAAGACTACCATCAAGAAAGTCACCCCTTTAAATTTTGTTTCTATTTTATTTTCACTTAGTTTAAGAAGAGTTGTTTAAACCTCCTCAACTTTGATTGTAATTAATATTTTTGAGACTTTCTATTTTATTATATAAACCCCTTCATGTCTTTTAAGAAGGGATCCTGAAATTTTGGAAGGAAGACTTTACAGAAGTCACACTTTTGTACTCTTAAAAATTTATTAATAGAAAGGGCTTGACCAAATACTATTTCTCAAATGAGCAGAGTTAGCGTATACATGGTACTTTTATCCTATATGTTAATTTTTTGTTCCAAATGAGAAATGGTTAATTTTTCTTATGGTGTTTTGTTTTATGTATTTGCATGAAATCAGTCAGGCATTAACTCACTTTTGAACATGTTAGATTGATATATGTTGGTAAATATTCAATACATGCAGTACAAATGCGATATATTCTTATCCAATTGATTGAATTAACTATTTAATTAAATAAATTATTTCAAATTATTTTTATATCTCTAAGTTTTTGTATAATCTTTATTTGCATTAGTTGATAGATAATATTTATAAATCCAACAGAGATAATAATTCATCCAGGGATAGATATAGATAGGTATATTATTTACTTCAAGCATGTTATCACTCTTATCTACCAAGTTACAAACAATTATAATACCATCCATTCACCCAATTATATCTCACTAGGAAATTGGTCCCATAAATCCATTCGGAGCCACCATACCAAACAGAAAATGGACGGTTTTCAAGTCCCCAACCGAGTGGTTTTCCCCGATGTTGTTGCATCGATTTTCGGGGCCTCGAAATTTTTGGCACTAGAAGGACGGCATCAGACTATGAATGGCACCAAAGCTCAATCCAAAAAAAAAATACCATCAAAAGAGTCATTCTCCCTCCAAGTCTCCTACAACTTCTAGTTCTAGTTCAAGATCTCCTATTCTTAGATCAGAAGTTGTTCAATCCCCCCCCAAGTCTCCTAGTTTTATTCCTCAATAACTCTCTTTGGATTATACTCTAGAATCAACCGAAGTACAAAATTTAATAAATAAATTGGAAGAAATTTCTATTTCGGCAGAGAAACCTGTACTTTTTGAAGCCTCAGAAGGAAGTGTTACTTCAATATTTAAGGGCATCGGGGTATTAACCTGTTATAAAAGTGAAAAGCTCTAAATAATTTATTTTTAGTTTCCTCTCCATTATCAGCATAGGAAATATCTGATATCTGAGACTCAATCATCTACTAGTGAGATTCAATCGCCTTCTACACCTCAAACTCCATCATTTATTCCTCCTTCTTTTACATCTTCTCAAACAATTTCTTCATCAATTCATATTCCTTCTTCTTACCAATCTACAACTGCTACCTCAAGCAGTATTAGTTCCATAGTTATTTCTTCTACATGTACAACCACTACCAGAACTACTTCTTCCACTCCATTTCCTTCTTCAAGGCAAACTAATCCTCCAGTTCATACAATGGCAGCAAGACCTTGGATGAATGCTAGGGCTGTTAAATTACTAGGTACTCTTCATCCTTTACCCAAGCATATAGAAATATGGTTTCTTAAGTATAACACAGATGATGGTATACCTGTAGAAGAACATCTCCATAATTTTATTCTTGCCATGAATCTTAATGATGTCACTAAAGAGGATTGTGTAGTTAGGTTATTTACCTATAATTTTCAAGGATCAACTGGATCATGGTATTTCTGACTACCATCAGGCACTATTACTAGTTGGGATATTTTTGAAGAACAATTACTTACTAAATTTGGTGATGATCGTACTACTGCTACTCTTATAAATCATCTTTCCAATCTCAAAGCAAATACAGGGGAAAATATCAAAGATTTCAAATCCAGATTTAATAAGCTACTCAATAAAATCCCAACCACATCTAAGCCTGGGTTAGATGTACAAGTATAATGGTACATATCATCTCTTCCTTCTAATATTTCTATTTTTGTAGATAGAGCCAATAAGGCTACATTGGTAAAAAATATGAAAGAAAAAATAATTATTGCCTTAGAAAAGAAAACTACTCAGGAGGAAATAAAACTAAAAAAGTTTCATTTATGGATGAATCCAAAAAGAAAAAAATCCAAAGATCCTTATGATCTTGAAGGATTACAAAAGGTTCTCAGAACTATGTCGAAAGATATGGTCGAAATAAAGAAACAATTAGTTGAATCTTCTTCAAAGAAACCTTTCAGATATTTTAAGAAAATTCAAGCTTCCCAACCTCCAAAAGTAATCTCGAATGCTAAATTAGATCAAGATGAAGATCAAGATGAAATGATATCATCTGCAGAAGAATCAAAAGATGAAGAATTAGTCGAAGTTCATGGATTATGGGACTTTATCCTTCAAATTTCTGACAATGAAGATGAATATGAGGCACTTCCAGTTAACACTAGAAGTAAAAATTCTACTAATCTCCCTCAGTCTCCTCAAAAGAAAAAGTATTCATCCTCTGTTGCGAAGGATAAAATTGTTAACAAGAGAACTCCTCCTCCTCAATCAAACCCAACTTACTCTACTCTTCCATCTACATCCAAAACATTAGTTGTCTCTGATATTATCGAATATAATATAGTGGAAGACATGAAGAAAGTAAAGGAAAATATCTCCATACATGAGTTGAGAAAATTGAAACAGTAGCAGAAAATTTAACTCAAAGAGCTGAATGAAGTCCCTGCTTTATCCTTACCTATGCCTGCTACTTGCAAAGCTTCAAAAGGATTCGTTAAACCTCCTAGTGACCCACCTGAAAAATTGATGCAAATGATGCTATTTTAATCGAAGACATATCTAATTCACATATTCCTCCCTTCCTTTTAACTTTTGAAGTATTTAAAAAAAATGAGCATAATTGTCTAATTGACTTTGGAGCATCTTCAAATATGATGCCATATGCTGTTTGCTTGAAGTTGAAAATTGATCCTCAAAAGTCCACAGTACACATTGTGAAATTAGACATAACTAAGGTTAAGGTATTGGGAGAAATTAATTCAATCCTCATCATACTAGCATCCAACTCAAAATTTCATGAAGTGATTGATATTTTGGTTGCTGATATCCCCAAATTTTACAGTTTAATCCTAAGTAGAGATTGGTCAAAAAATTTTCATGGTTATTTTTCCACTGATTGGTCTCATATGTGGCTTCCCTATAATGGTAAGCCAAATTAAATCCGAGTAGACCGTGAAAAACACATGAAATACTCAGTAACCGAATTTGATGAGAATGAACCCATGGATTTTACTAATAACATTCTTAGTAATTACTCTACTGAATATTTTTTAGGCAATTTTAATGCTAAAAAATCTCCATTTTCTTTATTATTGTTTGGAATTTTTTAGTGCAGACCTTGGGGTTATTTGGATTTATTTGGATTTCTTATGTATAAGGTCAATGGGACTAGAATGAGGGTTAGGGTAATTTTATTAGGACTTCAAGAGTGGTCTCCAACCATCATTCATATCATTAATAGTGTCATCATTCATGTCATTATCAAGTGTGTCAACATATGGTCTTCAACAATCATTCATCATCAAGAGTAAGGATATCATGACGCATCACAAGAATTTTCCATCACAAACAATGGCATATTGACATCAATGACAACCTTGACTAACATTTCAAATTTTCTATAAAATAAGGTTCCTATTTATGGAATTCCTTCTTCATTGTATGAACGACAAAAAATAAATCTTGCATTTGTATGTTTATATATTTGCATTGATATTTTAGTATGATATAATAGACAGTAAAATGATATAATAGATTGTGTAAATAAATAATAGTAATAGGATGAGTTACAACATTCATAATACAAATTCAACATCACAGCCAAATGAATTGTAAAAGGATTTCCTGGAAAAGCCTTAAATGTGTGTCAATTTTATAGGAACCTAAAAGAACATAAGACATTCTCTACAACCTATCTTAGTAAACAATGAATAAATAACAGAAAGGAGCTTCTAGGTTATCATTGATTTTCATCATGTCTCACAAATTATGTTAAATAGCTAGACCGCGAAACAAGCTAGATCACAAAATAGTGTCTAAAATACTCCACCTATAATTGTTGCTTTAGGATGGACATTTCAATATAAAATGAACATACATTTGAAAGTTTTCTCGCCCATGATACTAGAACAAAAGAATTAATACTTGTATACTTGCAGTTGCAAGTTTTCTTTGTCAGATAAAATGAACTACACATGTATGAATGAAAACATGGTCATATGCATACAATAAAATATAACCATGATCTTTTTTGTATCAATTATCTAGGCATGGGAATGAATTGTAGGTGCAGGAATTAAAAGATTCCCATAAACATAATCATATTATTTGCTGGGAAGAGAGGAAGGATTAGCATAAGCACCAATACCTTTACCTTTTTCATTGGTCGGGTATAACTACGTTGTTTTTGGCTCTCAATATTTCATGTTCTTATGATAAATCTTAGAATTTCCAGAGTTTCTGATTGCTACGAATCATAATGTTAATTGTTAATGGGTTCCTCTTTCCTTTAACTCACACGTTTCTAAATATATTTCGTAAGAGAAACATTTGTCACAACATAAAAACTTGGCATTATAAAGGGAAAGTAATATGTAATAATATGTCCAACTATTTACATATTGAAAGTTGATAAAAAATAAAAAATAAACAACCCCTATACAATTCAAAGAACGAAGCATATAAATTGATTTAGTTGGCATTTGGTAGACGTGCCAAGTAGAACAAAGAACATGCATGCCAGGGACCAAGGATGACCATCAAATATATACGTGTAGACATTATTACATCATCCCATTTTATTGAAACAGTTGATGGTGAAATTTTCAAAGTACACAGGGAGAAGGGTTCCGAGCAGGTTGGATGGGAGTCCAATTTAGAGATTTTCAATGTTGGAATAGACTTTTTTGCGAGGAAGGAAAAATTTCAAGGAAGTGTAGATTTTGTTCGAAGAGAATGTGACCTCTTAGATCGATAGGATTTTTCTTATTATCGTGTTGCGGGTGCAGGTAAATTATATAGGACCGAGGCCTTTGTTCCATTTCATTATTCAATTAGTTATATTTGTGCAACTCGGTGTCTCCTGCAAGAATCTGTATGGCTTTTCATGATGAGATGATTCTTAGTGGGCTTGCATATAGTTGAAAGATAGTAGAAGAGAAACACCCATGTAGGCCATATTATAGTTAAAAACTGTATATTTAGAAGTCATACTATTGATGAAATTATAGCGAATATGACTACTATTTGTTAGCATTGGGTAGGCCATTCCACTACAGAGTTTGATGCTAGTCCTACTAGTACATTTAATAACATACAACTCATATATATATTTTTTGTTAATATAAATACAAATAGCTATAGTGAACCGCGTGGCCTAGTAAGCAAGCCCTATAATAGTCTACCATTATACATGGTAACAGTCCTAGCACTAATATTAGTAGGAAGATAATGAACACTTGACCTAAATAAGATTCAAGAAGATGTACTAAATTAGTTAGATGCAGATATCTCAATAGTACTAAGAAGATTAATCATAAAATATTGATTGTTTGAACACTAATATAAATGGAAAAATACCTGTGATGATCTGTCATTTTTTGGCTTATTATTCGACCTATGTGGGGGCTTATGGTTTCCATACCAAGATTTATACAGGATGCAATAGTGGATTTTTTTCAGGTTTAAATCTTATTGACCACATATTTTTGGTTTTATTTTTTTGTGGGCATGTCTCTTATGGTAGGGAATTCTAATAGAAAGATACAAATCAATATCTACTTCATGTTTTGGCACAATTAACTTACTTGTTGTATTCTGAAAGTTCTGAAAGAAATTGTTGATACCTTTCAACTTTGATGTTCTGAAAATTTCTTGTTGAAACAACAGTAAGTAAGCAATAAAGGACTAAAATATGTGAATATACATTATATGTATCAATATATGGCATAGATAAGTTACCTGTTGTATTCTGAAATCAAACCCTTGAAATCCTTCAGCTTCAATTGTCCTTCAAGTTCGATGTTCTCATAAACTTGTAGACTGTTTCATTGTTGAAAAAGGCACCCCTCTTTAGTATATATCGATGTTGTAACTCCACCCAACTGCTTGAAGATCCACCCAATGCAGTAGCAAATGCAACACAACCAAATATAAATCAAGAAATTGAATGAATCTCATGTCAACCCAACGCAATAGCAAACACAACGTAGGAAAAATTAAATGGAGAAGTTGAATGAAGCCCATGCGTCCATGCCTATTCAATGCACACACAGACATCCTTGGAATACATAAGGTGAATATTGAATAAATATAAAAGTGAATATCATTATTGAATGTAAGGTGATTGATTTGGTGGAGATTGTGTGGAGATACAGGGAATGAAAAAACCTAAACGACGTTGTAGATATGGGCAAGGATGAATATTATATGTGATTTGATTAGGAGGATTGCATGGAGATTAGATGGGAGATACAGGGAATGTTGATGATGTGAATCTGTGTGTGGGAGTACATGTAATGACCGGGTCTAGACACTGTTGATGATAGTACAGGTAGAAATTTATAATTAGACAAAGGAGGACAAAATTGGAGGCATATTATTAGCTGGGGTAAACAATGTCTTCACCCCAACCCCAGAGAGGAAAATCATATTGCCAAAATTATATATTTTTTCATTTTTAATATAATAATACTTTATAATTATCAATTCTCAAAATTAAAACTATGGATACCCTTTTTACAGGCACATGCCTTCTAAAATTAGTGCGCCTAAGTAACAAAGACTAGCAATTGCACCGAGAAGTGCAAAGGAATGCCAAAAGGAGTGGGGAAATGTGGAAGTATTCTCTCTCATTGTGTCAAATTTTAGGTCGCAACATCAATGTCACCCTATGTCACACCCAATGCCACGCTGATGGGAATGAACTTTCTTTCCTTCAAACCTTAGGAGTCAATGGAAGTAATATTGGAAGTATCCCCACCACTTGGCTTCTTATAAGCCTAGATATTGTTGAACAAGCCAACACCAAAAATTGTTTCAAGAAACATATTTCAATGCATTATTTCCTTCACTAAGTTGAAAATACATAGACGTCTCTAGTAAACCCCTAAGAAAAAAAAAATTGAACCCATTGAAATTTCTCGCTCGAAGAAAGCTCCATGGGTTTTCATCCATGCTACTACTACAACAATAAAAATGGAATATTTTTATTTCCTTGCATGCATGCTCAGTGCAGGAAGAGGCAGGTATGGCCTTGTACATATAGAAGTCCATCCATACTCAATTTAGAAGGAGGCAGCCTGGGCATACCAATGAAATATATGAGCTAAAGGGAAAGAAAGATATGTGGGATGTATTTCCTAACAATATGGGTTTCTACAACAACATTGAGTTAATATGAGACAACTTGGATCTCAATGAACTAATGCTATAACCAGTCACTTTTAATGATGGCAATCCTCTTGAGGGGTCATTATCAACACCACTAGATGCAAGTATTGGTAAGATCTAGTGGGGGAGGGAGTGCATGGTGGTGGGAAAAAGGTGAGGATGGAGTAGAAAGCAATAGAAATAGTGGTGATTTTGATGATTTTTACATCGAGGAGGATAGAAAATGAATTTTTATATTTTTCCATCTACGGGTCTAGTATCTACCCTATTTTGTATTTGACGTTGGCATTTCCATATATAGAATCAGGAGAATTTATGCCATACATTTTGATTTTATGACATTAAAGAACTCAATGAGGAACTGAAATTTGCGGTTTTAAGCTCTAACATCTATGTTATGTTTAACAAATATTTTAATTTCTTATGTGTTTAATGTCATGATTAGTTGTATCAATATCTTTTGGGTGCTCTAAAAATTTTGGATTTTTATGTCTATATATTTTTTTTTTTGGAAATTTTTAAAAGAGATATATATAACATGCTCTTCAAGTCACATTTCAAGGTTTAAAATGTCCTCGAATGGACACTCATATCCACATGTCGTATGTATCTTGTATCCCAATCATGTGTGACTTAATTGATAACGTGTTAACTTGGTGAGACAATTTGAAGGGGAGGATAATGTAATTAGTATCGTTGGAAGAAATAGGAGGGGTGCCTTAGTTGGTGAGGAAAAAAAAATTATCCCCTTCCCCAGACTCACATGTTAAAGAAAAAATTTTCTCATAAATTGATCTTATTTATTTTGATTCTATTATATTTACAAAGACACACATCCTAGTTTTGAAGAAAATTATTTCTAACCCAGGAACCTCCTAAGATCAAATAATGTTTCACATTGTAGGTGTTATCTCTAAATTGGTACTGATGGGCTGCTCCACCAGACAACTTAGAATAACTCTTTCAAACCAGCTTTTGGCTGAGGCTTAGCCTCTTCATCCCGAGAGGGCTCTCTCAAATTAACTTATGATTTGCTCAATTAGGATTCAATCAGATGGCTAAATCTATGATAAGTGCTTTAATGTATCTTATTGTAGGTGAAAAATGAAATATGTTTCACTACCATTGGGCTTATGGAGTCAGTGTGAAGGAATTAAATGACAAATGGATGTACATGTGGAAGCTATTTCTTTTACTATTTCAATGAAAGGAAAATACTAACACACAGAAATATTCAATATCTTAATGTTAAAAGGAAGTCAGAGCATGCATAACATGAATTTTGAGTAATTTAACATCAAGATATTGGAAACAAGATATTAAGAAACATAATACATAATCTCATTGAAACACTCAAAGAATATCAGGTGAAGCAGAAACACAGTCATTGTATATTACTGATGATAAAAATTCACAGTAGTGGTAGTGTCAAATAACATTCTCCAACCCTTCTCATTGCCAGTTCTGCCTATTAATAGGATTTTGTTGATTACATTGGATCTACCCATCTCGCTAGATCATCGAAACATCATCTTTGACACTTATCTTAACCATAAACTATATTCCTAGAACTGAAAAAGACACCTATAACTTAAGACTTACAAGCCTATTAGGACTCTATCTTTCATTTCTTACATTCACTTATTTTCAAAATAGGATAATTACATTGATCATGACCAAGTGCTCAAGTGGCACTCACCATAACCTAGACATAAATATACCCACTAGATTTAGGAACTAACACCCCTACTTTAAAGGAGAAGATAAACATAACTTTTGATCACTATCCTCATGTTGAGCTGGATAGGTGACATCTTTGTCGAAGAGTGAATCCCTGTTGGAGTGTCCCACTGCCACCTATGAATGCCTCCACATGTTGGATACTCTTCAATACACTTTCCAAACATGAAAATACCACTAAAAACACCTCGCTGCAAAAACAGAGTGCAATAGGAAGTTTCCTAGCATAGTTTGGTAGCAAATTCATTTCATCCATCTAAGTCAACTTTTAGCCTCTCTTTCTGATTGGGAGATGATTTCTTGATAATTTAAGCTAAATACAACTCTTACCCTCCTTTGATTTCTAGCCAAAAAGAGATTTGTTGCAAAAGTATCGTACAAGATTTCGTAGCAAAATCTGGCCTTCAAGCCTGGGCTTCGCTACGAAATTGCATAATTGGCCCAAAAAAACAAAATTTTCATTTTTCTTCACCATTTAACCTTCCAAACTGAAAATGATGTTTCTTCAATGCTACAGAATTTGTAAAAAATGTTTAGGCCAACTCTTCAAGCTTTGGGCACTCCATCTTTAGCAGTAGAAGGCTGCATCTCTTTAGGCTCATTGATCGCTTTGATTTTCAGCCCTCTTTTCTTGAATTCTTCCTGAATCATCTCGATTTGGTATTCTAGATATTTAACCTATCCCTTGATATTTTTCATTTCGAAATGCAACCACATGTTTCTTTTTCTGGTGTTTTTCATTACTCTCCTCAAAGGAAGTGTTCTTTTCAGCAACCTTGTGGCATTTGTCAGTGATTTATCATATTGGTTCAGTTGATCATTCATTTTTTCTTCAAAATTTTCCATCATTTGTCTGTCTAACTTGGCCTCCTGTAATTCTAACTTGACTTCAATGACCTCTTCTCTAGCCTCTCTTAATTGTTCCTGCAATACATGTACTTCAGTATTTTCTACCATATGCTCCTTTCCCTTCCTTTTCACAAAAACCTCTTTTGTGGCTGGAGATAGATCTATGATGTCTTTTGTGATAGGTTGCTTGCCTTTGTCAAAATTTTCTATCATCTTGTTTTCCATGACACCCTTTGCAAGCTATAACCTAGTAAGTGGTTTCCTTGGTTGAAATATGAAACCTACATCTTCTCCTGCAAAATCTAACTTTTTAACAGTGTTACCTTTCGGTTTCTTCTTTTTGTCCCCTTCACTGTCTTCTTCTTGGAAAATTGGAGTCACTACAATTTCTATTTTTTGGAGGATGTATTCAAGATTTCCCTTGGCCATGGTTTCACTTCTAACTATCCTCCTACTACCATGCTTGCTAATTTTTTGTTTGTTGCTTGTAGGTGATGGCTATGGGATATCTGCCTTTGGTATAGGTCTTGTTTCAACATTCATTGGCTCCAAGATAGACTCTACCTCTTCTTCATTTACACCTTCTGTCACGACTGGAGATGAATTAGTTTTTGGCTTTGAGGTCTTCTTAGGTGTCACTGAATCAACTTCATACCCACCGAGGAAAAGGTAAGATGCCCAATTTTTGTTTAATTTCTTCAACTCTTCCAGCACTAAGAGTTTAATTAGGCCATGGTGAAAAATTGATGTCTCACTACCTTCAGCTCTGGCTTGGACCTTATCAAACATCTTCCCTAAGCTCCTAAACAAAAAGAAAGGAAGATCAAGGGGTTGCTTACCAGTTAAATGTAAAAGGTGTTGGGTATGTGTTATATTCTTTCCACGACTAAGCACGCGCAGGGGGGTAAGAGGGGGGGCGATAGCCCCCCCTTTGCGCTGGGTGAAATGGGGGGGTCACAGGGGGGGTAGTAGCCCCCCCTGTCAGGGTCCGGGGCAGCGCCCAGGCAAAAATTTTTGGTCCTTAATTTCCGGTGGGTAGTCCGTGTCCATGGTTTTGTGCATGGTATTGGGGCACGATGGTTTTCGGCCCCTAGTATTTTTGTAGACCCGGTCAAGGGAACTACAGTTATGTTCTAATCCAGGGTTTATGGATTGGGGTTTATGTATGCTTCGGCATGTATATATATGTGTTGTAACACTAAAAGGAAGATAATGAAAAATCAAGCTGGTCGTCCCGATTTGGGATCCAGGGGAAAATCTCTGTGTTTATTTGTTTTATGTTTTATGCTCTCGCTATAAGGTTCGTGTGTAGATAATTTTTGTTCAGGGTTAAAACCTACAAAAGGAGCCTGAAATGGTATAGGTAAACCATATGAAACCTCCCCTCACAGGTAAAGTAGTTATGGATCACAAACAACAATTTAGATTAATTGTCCTTCATAAAACTCCTTGGAATGCCAGATTTCATGTCAGCTCCAATGTGTTCTAGTTTGACAAATTCCTAACAACTCTTCATTTTGAATTTAGTGGCTTTGAACCACTCTTCACCTTCTCTTGGTATCTTTGTCGCCTGAGAAATGGTATCAGGTGACACTATGAAATTTAAAACTCCCACCTTAGAGGTTGTACGTGTAAAGTTTGTTGCAAAATCCTTTGATATCTGGGCACGAAATCCTTGAAGCTTTTGACAAAAATGCAAACATCCAACATTTATGAATGCATCCATGAAACTTGGGTCTTCATTTAATAGCTTGAGGTCCATAGGCTCATATCTCACACAAGAGCCTCCCTTGTTCACCTTCTTCTTCATTGCCATTCTGCTTTATAACCTCATTGTCTCCCTAACTGTGACACCTGCAGATAAAAACACTAGACAAAAAGTTGCTTGCGGTGTGAATCAACTCTTCAAAGATGATATTGGATTGCTACATGCAAGGCTTGAACAATATATAATATAGAGATGCTTAGAGATGAATTTAAAAATGAAATTTGTGTAGGTTTTAACCCTGTACAGAAATTATCTGCAAACAAATCTTAAAAACAGAAAATAAACAATAGCAAGAGCATAAAACATAAAACAGATATACACAGAGATTTTCCCCTGGATCCCAAATTGGGACGACCAACTTGATTTTTCATTATATTCCTTTTAGTGTTACAACACACATATATACATGCCAAAGCATAGATAAACCCCAATCCATTAACCCTAGATTAAAACATAATTGTAGTTCCCTTGACCGGATCTACAAAATACCAGGGGCCGAAAACCATCATGCCCCAAAACCTTGTGTAAACCCATGCACAAAACCATGGGCGGGTCCGCCCATCGAAAAATAGGGTCCAAAACGTTTTTCCTAGGGTGCTGCCCTGGACCCTAAACAAGGGGGGCTGCCGCCCCTGTGACTCCCCTGCTACGTCCGGTGCAACGTACAAGGGGGGATATCACCCCCACTGCTACACCCAGCGCAATGTATAGGGGGGGCTATTGCCCCCTCGCACATGACTAGTTATGGAAAGAATATAACACATAACCAACATTCTCCCACTTTTTGTTTTCTTTCCGTAGGGGGCCACAAGAGAGCTTAGTCATTAGCTCAGCTCTGCAACACCCATTGATTCTCTACACCAAGAGAACTTCTGAGTGCTCACAGACTTCGTCAATGCATCTGCAACATTCTTCAAAGTGTCCACCTTTACCAACAACACCCTTTTAGCCTTAACCATATCTCTCATAAAGTGATATTGAACGTCAATGTGCTTTGTCTTTGAATGATAAGCAGGGTTCTTAGCAAAGAAAATTTCATTTTGGCTATCACAGTCTATCCTTATAGCTTGCTGCACCAACCCCATACTTGAACATAATCTCTGCAACCAAAATGCTTCCTTTCTTGCATGAGTGGCTGCCATGTATTATACCTCTGTAGTTGAAAGAGCCACTACAAACTGCCTTTTACTCATCCAACTGACTGCACCTCCAAATAGGCTAAACACATACCCTCTTTTAGATATTATTTGGTCCAGATCTCCAGCCTAGTCTGCATCAACAAAACCATGAATGTCCAACACTCTTTCCAATCCTAGTCTTCCCTGGTAGCACAAGCCATAATCCCTAGTGCCATATGAAAACCCGCTTCACTGTTTTCCAATGCTCCTTCCATGGGTTTGACATAAACCTGCTCAATACTCCCATTGCATGTGCAATTTCTGGTCTAGTACAGACCATTAAATACATCAGACTACCCATTGCACTTTCATATGGAACACGAGACATGTCCTCCTCTTCTTCTTGTGTCTTGGGACACTGTTGAGCAGACAACTTTACACCTACATGAATCAAAACATTCACTGGTGTACTATCTTGCATATTGAATCTCTGCAATATAGTCTTGAAATACTTCCTCCAGTTTAAACAAAGCTTTCTCTTTTCCTGATATCTCTTAATTTCCATGCCCAGAATATAGTTTGCAACACCAATATCCTTCATGTCAAATTTGGAGAATATTTTGGTCTTCAAATCTTGGATAATTTCGTTGTCATTTCCAATGAACAACATATCATCCACATACAAGACCAAATAAATAACACAGTCACCAATTAATTTAAAATAAAAACAGTGATCCTCCTTACTTCTGGTGAAGCCAAGTCCCTGTATATAGGTATCAAATTTTTGATATCACATCCTTGGTGACTGTTGTAACCCATACAGAGACTTCTTTAACCTTCATACTAGTTCTTTCTTCCCCGTCACCATAAATCCTTCAGGTTGTTTCATGTAGATCTCCTCTTCCAGATCCCCGTGAAGAAATTTTGTCTTCACATCCATCTGTTCTACCTCAAAATCAAATACAAAAACAATAGATAAAAGTAATCTAATGGAAGTAACTTTGGCAACAGGAGAAAAAATATCACCAAAATCAATTCCCGGCACCTAGGAATAACCTTTTGCTACCAACCGAGCTTTGTATTTCTCCATCTTGCCTTCTACATTCATCTTCTTCTTAAACACCCATTTGCTCTCGATGGGTTTCCTTCCAGCCGACAACTCCACTAGATCCCATGCCTCATTTTTATGCAAGGATGCCATTTCATCCACCATGACCTCCTTCCAGAGTTTTCCATCCTCTGAATCTACTTCCTCCTTGAAATTTATAGGATCATCATCAGTTATAGTTAAAGAAAAATTTGAACAAAAAGCATATGGACTATACCTTTCTGGTTGTCTTCTTTCCCGAACTGATTTTCTCATAGTTGGAGTTTTTGGCTCTTCCTCTTCTGATTATTATTTTGTTATAGAGTTTGATTCATCCTCCTTTAGCTCAAAATCTATCTTCTCAGGTTCCTTTGGTAGGACTTCACGTTTAGCAACATCTTTCACCTCTATAAACACCACATCTCGGCTATACACAACCTTCCTTATTTTCGGGTTCCAAATATTGTAACCCTTTAAACCATCCTTATACCCAATAAATATGTGCATTTCAGATTTATTATCCAACATGATCCTTTTCTCCTTTGGAACATGTACATATGCATCACATACAAATACCCTCAGATGTGAAAGAGAGGGTTTCTTACCAGTCCATACCTCATGTGGAGTCTTATCCTCCAATGTTGATGAAGGTGATATGTTAACCAAGTAACATGCAATATCCACTGCCTCTGCCCAGAATTCTTGTCCTAACCCAGTACCACTGAGCATGCTTATTGGCTTTTCCATCAACGTTCTTTTCATTCTTTCTACAACTTCATTTTGATGAGTTGTGTATGGAGTAGTCTTCTTCTGTGCTATACCACACTGCTTACAGAACTCTTCAAATTCCTTCTTGCGGAACTCCCCACCATTATCTGTCCTTGGCACCTTTATCTTCTTTTTTGTCTGGTTTTCCACCAGAGCCTTAAATTCTTTAAATCTGTCAAAGACTTCAGATTTTTTCCTCAAGAAATATATCCATGTATTCCTTGAGAAGTCATCTATGAATGAAACATAGTACATAGACTTACCCAGTGATGGAACCGACACAGGTCCAAACACATCACTGTGCACAAGCTCTAATATTTTGTTCGCCCTCTTAGCACCAGATGGAAAACTCACTCGATTTTTCTTCCCATATACACAATGTTCAAAGAAATCGAAATCCAGAGATATTAGAGATACCTTATACCATACCATTTCCACGCAGTATCTAAAGGCCCTTCTCTCCAATATGTCCATGCCTTTGATGCCATAGCATGGTATTTTCTCTAGAGACCACTAGGCTTTCCGTTCCACTTTCGGGAACCACAGAATTGTTGCACCCATCAATAACAGTGCTGCCATGAAGCTTGTATAGAGTCCAATTTGAACTCCCCGTATTAATACCAGTGCTCCCCAAACCATCTTACAGGTATCTTTATCGAACACTTTTTTTACACCTACATCATCCATCTTGCTTATAGAAATCAGATTTCTGGCCAATGCAGGATGTGCAGAACACCTGGAAGTGTTTTAATCCTTCCACCTTGCAGCTTCAGCTTGACTTTTCCACGTCCGACGATTTTTCCTTCCTATCATCACCTAAGAAGACATCACTACCATCATATTTCTCATACTCATAGAACCACTCCCTATGGGGAGTGAAGTGAAAGGATGCACCCGAGTCAATCAACCATGACTCATGATCTACATGTCTATTTTAAGAAGAAGCCAAATACACATCCCCACCTTCATCCGAGGTGTTTTTACCTCTGCAGAAGGAGCATCTTCATATCTCTTTCCTTTCTCAAGAGCTTTAGATCTGCAGTCCTTTTTGTAGTGCCCTTCCTTTCTACATTTCCATCACACCTTTACAAACTTTCCAAGAGATTTAGATCTCCCTCTAGATTTAGATCTCCCACTCGAAACCTTATTCTTGTTTCTGTTCTGGGACCTTCCTCGTACAGATAAGGCATCTCCATTCTGACCCTCCATATTTCTCCATCTCATTTCCTCCGATAGCAAGGCTAAGACAATGTCATCAAAATTCAAGGTAGTTGTATTGCTACCTATTGCAATAACCAGACTGTCCCACGAGTCTAGTAGAGAACACAACAAAATGATGCACTTATCTTCATATGAGATTTTAATATCAATAGATGACAACTGACTTACCACAGTATTGAAGGCATTCAGATGCTCTGTCATTGAGCCTCCATCCTTCATCCTCAGGTTATACAGCTTTTTCCACAGGAACAATTTACTCACCAGAGACTTAGATTGGTAAAAATTCCCAAGTTTGTCCCACAAATTCTTAATCGTAGCATCCCCATATACATTCAAAAATACTGAATCTAAGACACACAACCGTATTTTTCTCTTCACCTTCCAATCCAACTTTTTCCAGTATTCATTTGACGTTGCTATTGGTTTAGTACCTAGATCTACCGCAATCCACAAGTCTTTATCCACCAGCAGATCCTCCATCTTGAGCTTCCACAACTCAAAACTTTGACCATTAAATTTCTTAATCTCTATCTTTCCACTACTCTCCATCTTCTTTCACCGCAAGGATCGATCCTGCAGATCTCCCACTGAACAGGGTCTACCATAGGCCCGAGAAAAAAACCCCTCAGCAACAAAGGTGTCCCCCTTGAAGCCAAAACATCTCTGATACCAAATTTAGGTTTTAACCCTGTACAGAAATGATCTACAAACGAATCTTAAAAACATAAAATAAACAATAGCGAGCATAAAACATAAAATAGATATACACAAAGATTTTCCCCTAGATCCCAAATCGAGATGACCATCTTGATTTTTCATTATATTCCTTTTAGTGTTACAACATACATACATACATATATATATATATATATATATATATATATATATATATGTCGAAGCATACATAAACCCCAATCTATTAATCCTAGATTTGAACATAATCGTAGTTCCCTTGACCGGATCTACAAAATACCAGGGGCCAAAAAACAATCATGCCCCAAAACCATGGGCGGGTCCACCCACTGAAAAATAGGGTCCAAAATTTTTTTCACAGGGCGCTGCCACCCCTGTGACCCCCCTGCTACGCCCAGCGCAACGTACAGGGGGGGCTATCGTCCCCCCTGTGACCCCCCCGTGCGTGACTAGTCGTGGAAAGAATATAACACATACCCAACAATTTGAAAGTTGGGAGAATGATGCAAAATGTGAGAACAAAAAGTAATGATGAGGGTAATTACGATCTTGCATGCTTGGGTTATCATGATAACTAATTGGGTGACCTCACCTTTACCCCTGACCATCATAATTTTGACACCTCACCATGCTCTATTTTTTCTGCAGAAAAGCACGATTCCGTAGCGAGGAGAGTTATAAACATGGCAGATTCACTACGGAATTGTCAGGTGATTCCGTAGCGAAATCTGCCATTTTGCAATTATATTCACTACCAAATGATGAAAAAGAAGAAAAGTGGCATTTGTTTGATTTGAGACCCTGCATGTGAAAACTAACTGGAATTGGGTGGATTTGACTAACATGACATGACTAATGGTGGGTTTGAGACATAAGGTAAGGTTTATTTCATGGAATTTTTTTATCAAATTTATGAACCAATCTATGAGGACAAAGTGCAACTTAGGTGAATGAGGTGAATGACCCTATCAATGAAATTTTGAAAATTTATGTGCGATAACAGTAGGGTTGTATGGTACCTTGTTAAGGGGGGGTGGGTGGTGGGGTCTGTAGGTAAAAATCTATCCCTAGAAGTGTGAATTCCATGTTGTTCTAAGTAAACGAAACCCCTTGTATATCTATTTTCTAGTTTTTCCCTACAACCAAATCCTACTTGGTCATGATTCAAGTCCATTCATCAAGAATATCTTCCTTCCTCTCCCAGTTAGAAAGTATCCTTTTTAACCAACCAACCTCCTTGGAATATTAAGTTTCACTTTGGAGATGTTTAATTTTAATTTGGGTGTTTTGTCACAAGTTTTTTCATGCAAATCATTTTCCAAGGTGAAAAGATTCAAGTTGAGATGGAACCACTCGATCACATTCTGGAGTATTAGTGTGGGTTGTACTACGAGCACAAAGGCACGTAGTCTTTTTTTAAGGTTTTTACAAGACAAATTTGAGGTCTACGACGAACCTAAAGTATATTTATAAAAAATAATTTAATTTAATTTTATAGAGTTGAATTTAAACATACATTTTTGAACTTCAAATATTCATTTCTATGCACTACTTAGCAATTTAGCAATAGAATGAACTTGCACTAATTTGATTCCATGTCCATTTCTAAAGACTCTATGTACCAATAGAAATTTCCCGGGATTATCCTATGATAAATGAGGTGCAAGCACACATTTATTCGAGCATCTCTTTCTCTGGATCTGGCAACGAGTACATGTAAACACACTCTCTAGCTTTGAAGCATTGCTCCTCATATTCTTCATAATGACTCAAAACAAAATCGATCTATTACATTATTAGTGTAAATATTATGTTATATAAAATTCTTTATCCATTCAATGTTTCCTACTTTGCCATAGTGTTGAAAAGGAAGCTTTCTAAATCAAAAATAAAGAAGAAACCAAAAAAATATAACAAATTGAGCACAACTTATCTAAATTCTATTTAATTAATCGGAAAACCTCATTCTTATACGATATTCACAAATGCTCATTACCTTTAAAATAGAATTAAAAAAAAATCAAAAGAAGTGCTTGAGATATCATTGAATAAAGAGTGATATTTGATAAACATATGATCAACTATGTCATACAATTTAGTAAAATATAATTTCAAATATATGATAAAAAAAATATGAAAAAAAAAAATTACAATCACATGCTTTGATTTTATTTATTTTTAATGAAAAATTCCCAATCTTAATTTTACATCTAATTTCAAATATATGACAAAAAAAAATATGAGAAAGAAAAATAAAAAATTACAATCACATGCTTTGATTTTATTTATTTCTAATGAGAAATTCCCAATCTTGATTCATGTTGCTCAAGGAATCAATTACCTACAAAATTTACTTGAAATGCTATTGAGTAATTAATAATAACCACTAAAAAGCATGACAATGCCTCTATGGGCTCCTCTTGATTCTTTGTCCACACTTTGAATTATCCCTAAATTAACTCCACAATTGGTTTCTTAATAGACCAATTAATACCGAGCAATAATGTTTTCGACTAATCTTCCAACTAACAATACAAATCAAATCCAACCATGGTGGTTTGAAGGTGGAAATTGATGGCATGTCAGGGGTATGCTGTGACGTTAGTAGAGAGTGGGTTCACACTCACGGTTCCACCTCACCTTTAAGCGTAATTTTGATCCTGTCCTTTTGTCACTTTTCTAGCATAATTCATACAGTAGAAAATGTTTTTCTTCACATCAAGACATTGAATATTGAATTTAATAAATTAACTATAATTAAAGTAACTAGGAATTGCACCACATGTTGCAAAATAAACATCATAAGGAAATAACATAGGAAAGAGTAGCTTAGAAGAAATAAGTTGTTGCGGAGAAGGAGCCATTGTGAAGGAATGAAAGGCCATTTTTGCTTCCATGGAAGCAGGTAGTGGAGGTTTCAAATATATTGATGATAAGAATTATCAACCAAAAAATTTTGTTATAGATATTGAAATAGGCAATTGTGGGTGAAAACCTATATATAAACCAACATAATATGTTCACATATATATAAAAAATTGTTATAAATATTGAAATAGGAAATTGGGGGTGAAAATCCTTTGGTGATTAATATTCCTTTGAAACAAGCTTGAAATGAGCATGTAACTCAAATAAGATATTTTAAATACATTCAAGTACAATCTATCTAGCATAGATTTAAATAAATATAATTTTTATTAATAGAAATAGAGTTTATTCCAAGTTCATCTACATATCCGAGCACTTATTTCATGCTTCTTAGAAATTGTATATTGTATATGAATAACAATATTCTTGGTATACAAGAAAGTGAATGTCATTTTAATATGGAGACATTTTTGGAAGGAGATATTGTTCTTTATGTTATGGTTTATTTTCTTAACTCCAAACTTGGTTTATTCTTTCTCTATATACATAAGAAACAAAAAATACAAAGCAATTTCACAATTTTAAGTTATAGTTTTATATTTTATAATTAAAAATCTAGTTTCTTATTAAACTATTTTACACACATCTATTTATTCAAATAAATTATATTGTGAATATGTTTTCTCCTATTATTTGATTACAAAATTTTTGTACTCCCTACTAAGTAAAACAAATTTATTAATAAAGAATTGAATGCCAAATCGAAATATTTCTCAAGGGAGAACTACTATAATATATAGAATTGATTTTTTTATGTATACATTATTTGTTTTATATGTCTTTGAATTTCCATTACCTATTATCTTCAAAACCCATGGGGAGGTATTGAACATGGGAGCCAAATTTAGGTAAATAAACATTCACATTGTCAACTTGGAAATAAAAAATTTATAATCTTAAAATTCTCTTACCTATTCATATTTTTAAATATATAATCGAGTTCCATTTATTAAAAGCAAAGGCAATATTAAGAATCTCCTAGAGTTATAAAAGGCAATTGACATGAAAAATAAAAAATCTCCTGATGACAACACACAAATGTTAATCTTAATTGAATCATTAAAAAAATAAAAAGGGATAATAGACAATATCACAATTTTCATATAAGAACTAAATGCTCCTATTGAAAGCACTGAGAGAGATTTGGAAGCAACCGTTGAATTGGTGAACATGTCTTGCTCTATGGTGTTGGATATTGGGAATAGGAAATTGTTAAATTGGTGAACATGTCTTTCTCTATGGTGTTAGATATTGGGCATAGATTTCTTGATCTTGTATAAAAGATTGTAAATTTGCATGTAGCTTATACTACATTAACCATGAGATTGTCAACATTTAGAGCACACTTGCCATCACATTTGTAGAGAAAATTACAATAGAGTATCACATTTTTCTTATCATATCTATATGTTCCTATATGCAACAACTACCTTTTGCCTCATAGTTTAAATTTGTGTAGGGAGGAGAAGAGGAGTGTCAAGGTGCAAGCTAGAATAAGAAGAGAAATAAGAATCTTGTTTGGGACTCGAGATAGATTCATTCTCTGCAAATCTAGACTCAAAACTTAATAAAACAAAACTCACCATACTTTGAACTTTTTAAATAAATATCTTAAAAATTAGAATATCAATTTAATACATTTTACTCAATTACACATTTAGCAATATTCATTTTAAAAAATACAAATATAAATTACTATTTTAAATAAAAATATTACAACGCATTTAACAATATTCATTTAAAAAAATACAAATACAAATTACTATTTTAAATAAAAATAGTACAAAGAATCACATTAATTACCATGGCCCTCGTGTACCTTCCTCTTATTACTTTTTAAATACCTTTTAAAATATTTATTGTTTGTAACTTATTTTTAATCACATAGTGTCAATTTTGTAAAACTATAATCTACAAGTCTAACTTTTTATAGCTTTGGTGGAAGGATAGCGTATCTAAATTCCAATACCCTTTAAGAAGCATCCTCATTTATTGTACCACCCACCTCGGCATCCAATCTAGACATCTTAGGTTATTCTAAATTGATGAAGAGTATAGAATTTTTAGGGTGGTGTTCTATGTTCACTAAAATTCCCATAATGTCCATCATTATGTATGGGGTTCATTACAACCTTGGATATATTCTGTGAGTTGTTGTGATTTTTTTTCTTGTGGCTAAAACTTATTTTTGGTTGTCACCTAGTTATCATGATTTAAAACATTTTTATCATCTCAGATCCTTATAGCATTAGCTATATTTTGTGAGCTAATGTGATGTTTTGTTTGTCACAATGATTCAAAAATCAGTTATTATATTATATCACACTATTGACTTTCTCATTATCTGTTTTGTTAAAGAACCCTTTAAAAAAACCATAGGAATATTTGATTTTACACTCTGATCTCCCTAACATGGGTGGGGGTTTCAAAAATTGGAGAGTAAGTTGAGCAGTTATTGTTAGAAATTGTTGTATAAGATGGAAAATTTTGATGGTTTGTAGAGAATATGGATGCCATAACAGATATCTATTTTGAATTTTTAGTGTCTCTGGCCACCATGCACCTAATAGGATCCATTTCAATTGAGAACGTCAATAGATCACTGTGTGAATGATAAATTGTGACATCCTTGGCCATTTTATTTGATTGTGGATCAGGTTACAAACTAATACTTTGTGAAATCCCTAGCCATTTTCTTTGATTGTGGATCAGGGTATAAACTAGAATACACTCTCTCTTCAGAATACTGTACAATATATATTGGATGGAGTGAAAGGTTACAATAAAAGTTGTAAAAGAACCCCTTAGGTTTATGTTAACTTACTCTATCGTTAATCACATAGTGCCAATTTTGAAAACTATAATCTACAGTAAGGACTGATAGGGTTTTTTCTTTTGTAAGTTTTGTTTGAATTGAAAAATAAAAAATTTATAAAAGCTAAAATTATGTAGTGAAAAACTTTGTTTAAAATTTAAGAATAAAAAGTTGAGTAAGTTTGACATCATATAATATGAAATCTGTTTATGATTATAAAGTAAAAAGCATGTAATATTTTTTAGCTACAATTAGGTAATTAAAGATATGTATATAGTCTTTTAATCGAATAAATTTGATATTCATTAACAAAAAAAAAATCGGAAAGAGAATTTATGCAGTTACAAACTCTTACGTAATTACAAACTATTACAATTAAGTAATTAAAGTTAAATTTATTGTTATTTAGGAAATGAGAATTATGAACATTCATCATTATTGTTCAATATAAATCATGTCGTGAAATAATTTCACATGTTTAAATTTTTTATTATTAATTTAATTTTTTATATATTAAGAAATAATGCTCATGAATAATAAAACAGTTGTAAGATAAATAATATATAACAAAAAAAGCCATTCCTTTTTGGAATAATAAAATAGTTGTAACAAAAATAATATAGAACAACAAAAACTATGTATATTTGGATTTATTAAAATTTAGATACATTTTAATAAGTAAAATTTTAAAAGAATAATGGTTAGAAACAATTAAAAATATTTTTATTAAGTAGTTAGTTTAGATCTATATTATTTATGAGGGGGATCAATTCCCTTTTCAATCTAAAAGCCATTATGTCCATCACTATGTATGGGGTTCATTGCAACCTTGGATATATTCTGTGAGTTGTTGTGATTTATTTTCTTGTGGCTAAAACTTATTTTTGGTTGTCACCTAGTTATCATGATTCAAATTTTTTTTATCATCTCAGATACTTATAGCATTAGATATATTTTGTGAGCTAATGTGATGTTTTGTTCGTCACAATGATTCAAAAATAAGTTATTATACCACACTATTGACTTTCTCATTGTTTGTTTTGTTTATGAACCCTTTTAAAACACCACGAGAACATTTGGTTTTACACTCTCATCTCTAGAGCATGGGTGGGGGTTTAAAAAATTGGAGAGTAAATTGAGCGGTTACTGTTAGAAATTGTTGTATAAGATGGGGAATTTTGATGGTTTGTAGAGAATATGGATGTCATAACAGATATCTATTTTGAATTTTTAGTGTCTCTGGCCACCATGCATCTAATAGGATCCATTTCAACTAAGAACATCAATAGCTCATTGTGTGAATGATAACCTGTGACATTCTTGGCCATTTTCTTTGATTGTGGATCAGGTTACAAACTAATACTTTGTGAAATCCCTAGCCATTTTCTTTGATTGTGGATCAGGTTATAAACTATAATACACTCTCTCTTGAGAATACTCTACATATATATTGGACGGAGGGAAAGGTTATGATAAAAATTGTAAAAGAACCCCTTAGGGTTATGTCAACTTACTCTATTGTTAATCACATAGTGCCAATTTTGTAAAACTATAATCTACAGTAAGGACTGAGTGGGGTTTTTCTTTTGTAAGTTTTGTTTGAATTGAAAAATAACAAAATTATAAAAGCTAAAATTATGTAGTGAAAAACTATGTTTAAAATTTAAGAATAAAAAGTTGAGTAAGTTTGACATCATATAATATGAAATTTGTTTATGATTATAAAGTAAGAAACATGTAATATTTTTTAGCTACAATTAGGTAATTAAAGATATGTATATAGTTTTTTTTTAATAGAAGAACTTTGATATTCATTAACAAAAAAAATCTAAAGAGTATGTATATAGTTACAAACTATTATGTAGTTACAAACTATTACAATTAAGCAATTAAAGGTAAATTTAGTGTTATTTAGGAAATGAGAATTATGGACATTCATCATTATTGCTCAAGATAAGTAATGAAGAATATAGTTGTAACATAAAATAATATATATAAAAAAAACCATGTCTTTTTGGAATAATAAAATAGCTGTAACAAAAATAATATAGAAAAAGAAGTAAAATTTTAAAAGAATAATGGTTATAAACAATTTATTTATTTATTTATTAAGTATTTAGTTTAGATCTATATTATTTATGAGAGGGATCAATTCTCTTTTCACTCTAAAAGAGGTTTGCATATGAAGACATTTGATTGATCTTGGCTCTTGGTAGATCAGAGTCAAGAATGATCTAGGCCATCTTAATTTCGCCCTTTAAATAAACTATATTCCACATGAATACCATGGGTCAATACCATGGACTGTTTTTATAGTTTATTATTATTTTATTTTTTATTGTATTTTGACCTAGTTAAAATACTCATTACATTATGTCAATCTTTTTATTTAATTTACTTTTATTTTTATTTTTGTGCAATTTGACATAGTCAAAATTCTCTTTTCACTCTAAAAGATGTTTGCATATGAAGACATTTGCTCCATCTTGGCTCTTGGTAGATCCAGAATCAAGATTGATGTAGGCCATCTTAATTTCGCCCTTTAAATAAACTATATTCCACATGAATACCATGGGTCAATACCATGTGCTGTTTTTATAGTTTATTATTATTTTTATTTTTTTATTGTATTTTGACCTAGTTAAAATGTTCATTACATTATGTCAATCTTTTTAGTTAATTTACTTTTATAAAATCACTTGTGGATCTAATGGCCTAAAATATTTCAATCGTCTAACATTTGATCTAATGGCTCAGACATGGACACAATGGTAGCTAGGGAAGTTGTTTTCAAATAAAAATGCCTTATGGTGTAACAAGCGATTGCGCCATCATCAGATGTTGCAAAGGAAACACAGTAAGATTCTTAGTTGCTGATTAGGTGATCATGTCCAAGTTGAAAAAAATGCTCAAAAATGGAAATGCTTAGAAATGGTTGCAGTCTAAACGACTGGAAAGGCTCATCGCTGTGATTCTGGTGTTGTGAACGAGACTCAAATCCGCCGTCGCATGTGAAAGTTATGCAGGTTTGAAGTCTTCAGTAACCTTATAAAATCAGTTGACCAAAGTTGACTTTTCAATTTTGGAAAAATTAAAAAGAGAATATTCTTTGGAATATTCCAAATAATATTCCCCTGCAATATTCCATAGGGGCTTATCAGAATCCTCCAAGTGGCATCATGGGATTCATCTTTGAATTGAATTTTTGATTTTGGGCCAATCAACGGGTGCCACGTGGCAAGCCCAGAGGCTGCCACGTGGCCCCTAGCCAGTGGAAATTTTGGCGGTGTAAAATTTTTATGAATCTACTGGATTTAAACACCTAACCTCATAGAAAACAACACACGCGCCTACCGTTAGGCGACAAGGATGGTTCTTAATGTACTTTGGAGCCGCAAAGTATTTGAGTTTTAAAATTTAAATGGGCAGAAAGCCAAAGGGGCTAGCCTGACCTCACACGAACAGACGAGAAGAACCTTAGCCTTAAAGGCCTTAACCGCGGGCACCAACAGTTAGTATAACTGTCATATGTGGCCAACCACATGCAAATTTAATGCGGCAGTTTGTTGTTAGCATTTATTGCAGCAGTTTTTGCGAGCCGGTCACATGCACCTCCCTCCAACATTTAAGTTAACTGCTAGTGGTTCTGCCCTATTTGGGGCGCGTTCCACCAAATTTGGGGTTATGCCAAAGTTAGCACTCCTAACTGGAGTTAGCCCACATTTAGTAGGGTATTCGAGTGACATTGGGCAGAAATTTGTTTTGATCATAACTTCCTCAATATTGAACCAATTTGGATGAAAGTTTAGTCAATTTTGGGTTTCTTCAGCATTCTAGAGTGTTTGGAATAGGTTGCAGCACAAACAGAGGTGTTATTCAACCATATTTTCTTTAGAGAAGAGGAAAGGGCCTTCAGGAAGATGGAGCTGTATTGGGTTGTACTTCACTGTTTGAGGTGAAACAAAAGCTATTTTTAGCTTATTTTTGTCTTCTGAAGTAAATTTCACAACTGGTTTTTCCTGTTTAGGGATATTTCTCACTGTATAACCATTTTGAGAAACTTAATAGAGGAAGGACATGCCCATTGGGAGACTTGGACCCGACAGATGTAGCCCAGGAGGGGTGAACTGCCTCATCAGTTTGCTGTGTTATGCTATGGTGAATTTCTCTTGCTATGTATTTTTGATATAATATGTTAAACAATAAACTTACCTAACATTTCCTCACACAAAAACTCAGAAAAAATTACCAAAAAAACTTTGTTTAACTTTCCAGTCATGGAGAACACTTTGCACATTAATTTTAATGGAAATGGATACTTTGCATAGCATTAAAAATAGTTCCATTTTCAAATTATATGGCATCAGAGTTAAGGATTTGAGCCTTAGGAGCTAGATTTGTACTCTTCATTTGTTCTTGTGCAAAGATATATTTGATTGTTTGCAAGTTTTGATGCTTACTAGGCTTAAAATCAAGAGAGGTGAAGGACACTTGGTTAGTGCAAAAAGTAATCCACAACCAAGAAGGGCCAGAGAGCCACCTCCAAGAGCCATTGAAGAAGCCTCAATCATGTCTTCAATAGAAGGAGAAGCTCCTGAAGATATTGATCCCAAAGAAGAGAAACGGGTGTTCCGAAAGGCTTTCCTAGACATGCCAAATATGGTAAAGATACTCTACCAAGAAAGGAATGATAGGCTTGTAGAAGAAGGGTCTAGAAACCATAAAGAAGGAGAGGGTTCTTCAGGAGGAAAGAAAAGTGATGACAAATCAAAGAAAGGACACGGAGGAAATGGTGATCCACCATCCCCATCTTCATCCTCTTCCTCTACATCATCATCCTCTACTTCGGTGAATCAATCTCACAAGTCTAAAACCACTGGTAAAAGTCCATTCTTAAAGCTTGATGTTAAATTTGAGTTGCCTATGTTTAATGGTGAGGTCAATGCAGAGAAACTTAACAATTGGATAATAAAGTTGGAAGTTTATTTGAGGATACAAAACCTTCATGAAGATGACACCAAGATTCAGTTAGCCTCTTTGAGAATGGAAGGAGCAGCATTGGTATGGTGGGAAGCCAAGACCAACGATGAAATTAAAAAACATGGTAAGATCACTTTATCATGGGCTGAATTCATTTCCGCAATTAAGCAACAATTTTATCCATTAGCTCATTTACAAAAGGCTATCATGAATTGACAAAGTTTTAGACAACTTAAGGGACAAAGTGTTCAAGATTACAATCAAGAGTTTAGACGAAGGGCTTTATTACTTGGAATTGATTTTCATAGCCAAGAGACTTTGCTGATATATATAGGTGGTTTACACAATTATATTATACATACTATCCTTATGTTCGATCCTACTAGTCGTGATGAGGTTTGTGTTCAAGCCACACATTTAGAGGCTAGAGATAAACAATATTTTGATAGGAATGTGGGTATTGAATTTAAAGGCAAAGGTAGAAAAATAAATGCAAACTCTAGGAAATAAAAAGGAAAATTATTTTGTAAAAACTGTTCCAAAACAAGCCACAATGAAGACCATTGCTAGAAAATTCATTCGGAGTTGAAACCAGAAAAATTTAAAGCTAAAGATAAGGCCAAAGAAAAGGGAAATATGGTTGTAATTTCTGAACAAGACTTAGGGTCTGAATCAGGTGATGAAACTAAAAGCATAGCCATGATACTAAAGAACATAAAGGGGAAAGATATTTTAAATGAAACAAATCCCAGTTCTAGCACTTTAAACTGTCACATAGAAGCTCCAAATGAAGAGAGGAGGATAGAGTTTTTTCATGTGAGGATAATTTCCAAACACACAAAGATAGACGCACTATTTGACAGTGGGTCACAAGCGAATCTTATCTCAGAAGAATCAGTCAAGAAGCTGAAACTTGAAACCATTCCACATCCAAAGCCATATCCACTTGGATGGGTTTGCAAGGATGCCAATTTACAAGTCTCAAGAAAGTGCATGTTGTGCTTCACCATAACAGCTCATTATGTTGATTTGGTTGAATTAGATGTGGTACTGCTTGACATTACAGGTGTGGTGTTGGGTCGTCTGTACTTATATGACAGAAAAGCGATCTTCCATTTCCATGAGAACAAGTACCATTTGTTCAAGGATGGTAAGGAGTTATTTTTGAGAACACATCAGAAGAAGCTAGAATCGTCTTTAGTGAATGCAGGGCAATTGAAAAGGCTTTTCAATTCAAGTAAAAATTTGACTTTGTTGATGATTAAGAAAAAATATTTTGTACATAATCCTTTTCATGTTATTTATGATATAAATGATAATATGTTTCAGTCTGAAAGCAATTCGTCTTTGGAAGAAGATGACAAGATGTTGCATAAAGTGTCTTTGGTGTCAATCAGTGCAGACAAAAAATTTTCGGTGCAAGGTGGTGCAAGAATCCAAGAGAGGGAAAATCATGCAAGAAAAGAGGGCACAAAGTTTAGCATGGGTCATTGCTAGTTTCAGAATGGGAGATTGGTATGGTGAGAAAACTTGGTCGAGAATCGACACAAGTACATGGCTCAATCGGCAAAAATTTTCCATGAGGACAATTGGCAAGGTGAATCTCAATTTCAGTTTCCTTTCAAGGTAGACCATTATAGGTGCAGTATGTTTTCTACAAATTATAGTTGTTGTTCTACAAATTTCAAAAATTTGCATCATGACTCAGTCAAGGTTAGCAACAGTTGGTCAGCAGATTCAAGGAAGAATTTATCTTTTTATGAGAAGTTCAATTTGATGAAGTCAGGAAGATTTCAGTGGTTCAAGGTTCGAAGAGTGGAGAATCAATCTCCTCATCTTCAATTTCTGTAATTCAGAAAGCTTTTGGGGTCCAAAATATTTCCATTTGGGAGGTGTGATCAGGTAATCATGTCCAAGTTGAAAAAAATGCTCAAAAATGGAAATGCTCAGAAATGGTTGTAGTCTAAACTACCAGAAAGGCCTCGTCGCTGCGATTCTAGCACCATGAACGAGACTCAAATCTGACGTCGCATGTGAAAGTTATGCATGTTTGAAGTCTCTAGTAACCTTATAAAATCAGTTGACCAAAGTTGATTTTCAATTTTGGAAAAATTAAAAAGAGAATATTCTTTGGAATATTCCAAAGAATATTCCCCTGGAATATTCCATAGGGGCTTATCAGAATCCACCAAGTGGCATCATGGGATTCGTCTTTGAATTGACTTTTTGATTTTGGGCCAATCAACGGGTGCCACGTGGCAAGCCCGGAGGTTGCCACGTGGCCCTTGGTCGGTGGAAATTTTTGCGGTGTAAAATTTTTGTGACTACCAGATTTGAACGCCTGACCTCACAACAAACAACACACACGCCTATCAATAGGCCAGAAGGATGCTTCTTAATATACTTTGGAGTCGCGAATTATTTGAGTTTTAAAATTTAAATGGGTAGAAAGCCAAAGGGGCTAGCCCGACCTCACACAACCGGATGCGAAGAACCTTGGCCTTGAAGGACTTAACCACATGCACCAACAGTTAGTATAACCATCATATGTGGCCAACCACATACAAATTTAATGCGGCAGTTTGTTGTTAGCATTTATTACGGCGGTTTTTCTGGACCAGTCACATGCGCCTCCCTCCAACATTTAAGTTAACTGCTAGTGGTTCCGCCCTATTTGGGGCACCTTCCACCAAATTTGGGGTTATTCCAAAGTTAGTGCTCCTAACTAGAGTTAGCCCACATTTAGTGGGGTTTTCAAGTGGCATTGGGCAGAAATTTGTTTTGATCATAACTTCCTCAATATTGAACCAATTTGGACAAAATTTTAGTCAATTTTGGGTTTCTTCAGCATTCTAGAGTGTTTGCGACGGGTTGTAGAGTGAACAAAGGTGTTCTTCAGCCATTGTTTCTTCAGAGAAGAGGAAAGGGGCATTAGGGCCATCAGGAAGATGGAGCTGTATTGGGTTGTACTTCACTGTTTGAGGTGAAACAAAAGCCATTTTTAGCTTAGTTATGTCTTTGGAAGTCAATTTCACAGCTTTTTTTTCCTGTTTAGGCATATTTCTCACTGTATAACCATTTTGATCAACTTAATAGTGTAAGGACATGCCCATTGGGAGCCTTGGACCCAGCAGCTGTAGCCTAGGAGGGGTGAAATGCCTCATCAGTTTGTTGTGTTATGCTATGGTGAATTTCTCTTGCTATGTATTTCTGACATAATATGTTAAATAGTAAACTTAATTAACATTTCCTCACACAAAAACTCAAAAACAATTAACAAAAACACTTTGTTTAACTTGCCAGTCATGGAGAACACTTTTCACATTAATTTTAATGGAAATGGATACTTTTCATAGCATTACAAATAGTTCCATTTTCAGATCACTAACCAAGATATCTGTAGTGATTTTAGTCAATTTTAGTAAAGGTAGGAGAAGCCATAGGTTTAGTAATAATGTTGTCTTTCAGTAATAATTCCCCCTTCTATTTTCTCTGGTTGGTCTCATGTAAATACTATTTATCAACCCTTTGTTTACTATTTTTGAATCCCTTTGGCTAGGAGTGTATTGAAAATAATTTCTTATTAGTCTTAAATGATTATGACATTCATCATCATTGACAAAGGCTCGATAAATTTAACAAGCACCCTTGTTTTTCCAATATATATTTTCGAGATTCATCATTTCTTATGATTTACCATGAGTCAATTTAGAGTTTGTTCATGCTATCTTAGGTTTGGGCCAACATATCTTCCTAACTGACTTGAGCATCTGTAAAATTAACTCCAATGGAATAGGTTGTCCCCTACGTTGGTGTGGAGCAATTGTTGCAGTGTGGACAAGCCTTTTCCATTTATCTTGCAGCACAAGTGCTTCATAAGACCCTCATGGAACATAAATAGAAACTAGTAAACAATTAGCATCTAAAATTTATATAGTTTAAGTTATTATTCACTCCATAAATATCTATTTTTTCAATATTTAAATTTTATTGAATTTTATTCTCTGTTCTCTATATTATAGTAAAGAATAAATGAAAGTATTGACAAAATGGATAATAATTAACCAGACCCATCAATCAAAAACTTGAAAGGTCAAAATCCGCTACTCTCAAGGAATTTAAAAAGTAGGAAAATCTGTAGCTATATTTTTTAATTTCAGATCAAATGACTCACATGTTTAGTGTCTAAACCAAGTGAAATGGTCTTCCAAACAAAAAAAAAATTGAATTTAAAAAGCAGGAAAATCTATAGCTAAATATTGTAATTTCAGTACAAGCAGTTAGGTCTCAAATGACTCACATGTTCGGTGTCTAAACCAAGTGAAATGGTCTTCAAAAAAAAAAAAAACTAACTAGCCTATTTTATTCATTTATAATGTTGTAATTCCATATGATTGACTAAGAACAGAAAGTGTGCATAATAGGTCCTTGTCATTGAGGATAAGAAATGGCTCTCTTGGAAGGACAAGTAGAATTAATGCCAACCATAGTCTTGAGAGTCTAGACACATTTATAATATTAAACCTTCACTTTGGTCTTTATATTAGAAGATCATGCCAAGACTGACAACAAGTTCTATTTGAATTTGAAGGAAGAATGATCAAACATAGAAACTTCCAAAAAAGAAGTGAGATGTATATAAATAAAAATTGCAGGCACATAAATTAGGCAATCACATAAAGAACAAATAATTTTTAGAACTTTATCCAATGCCCTGTTCACTAGAAAAGGTAGCAACTGGTTGTTGATATTATTTTTAAAATTTGATAGTGCAAGCACGATGCAATTTTCTTGAACACTGCTCAAGAAAGGCAACACAGAAAGGAGGAGATGAAAACCTTCAAATCAACATAGGTCTGGTGCTTAGCATGATCAAATTCATCCAGCTTAATTTTTCTCCACCTTCAATAAACCACAGGAGATTTTTGTCATATATTATGGATTATCTGCAGGCACACCTTAAGTAGTGAAAAGAAAAACAACAAAGCTTCTAGTTCCAAGCTTTTCAACTGCTTGTACAAGAAATTCAACCTCGACAACTGTAAATGGCCTCCTCAAATGACGTTTACCAATATCTTCTCTCCTGGACCTGTGTCTCATTGGCACCAAGGTCGGTCCCTGATTAATGTCATCAACAACACTAGGGTGCACAACAAGAGCTCCAGAATAAGACACTGCTTGAGGATGTGACGAGCTGATTATAAGATTAGAGTCGCTCATCTCCTATTGGTTTATATCAAATTTCTGTGTCTGACAACCTACAGACTCATAAACAAACTTCTAATATTATTTAATGACACCACATGTTTATTTTAACTGGTAATTTTATAAGTGATAAAAATTGGCATTTTGGCCATAAAATACCTGCTATTTGAGCAACATCTGCGTTAAACATCCCATACATTTCACTACATGAACCATCTATAAGGCCCTTGTTAACTTCAACATCAATGGATGTCCTAGAGCATGATTCCTTAGGGTATCTTCAAATATAGATGTTGCTAATAAAGTCAACACATTCATTAAAGATGATCATTTTCAGCCCAATTATCAGTGCATCATAACCTCACACGAGCCACAATAGATTTTTAAAATAAATAAAATTAATATTACATTGATGAAGTCTGAGAAGCAGCATGAGAAATCATGAAAAGCGGATCATCAACACTAGTGGATGAAGATGGGATCAAGTTTGGTTCCAACATGAATCCCATAGTTTTTATTTTTTCCGGATGTGAAGTGCTCACTTGGACTAGAGTAGCATTCTCATCAATCACTTTCATGCCATGAAGAAGAATTTGGACTTGGAACCCACCCTCAAGAAGATTAATCAATGCCTCCATTGCATCATTCTACTTGTAATGTGTGAAATTAGCAGGTATTTTTGATTAAAATTGTTGTATTCCTTGTTAATAGATAGGCACTAGCGAAATTTTATAAGATCTGAAATTTGAGTATGCACTTAAGGGATAATTTTACCACCACAAGGCATGCTTAAATCTCCAAAATGGGGGAAGCCATATAAGAAATAAAGGAAAAAAACTTGCCTTGAGATTAGAAACAGTTGTAGACTTTGGCACCTCAATAAACGGCGCTGGGATTGCAAAGGATTTGATGCCAAGCTTAACTATAGAAGTAAAACACACAAAAGTTGGATTATTCCAGAAACGATAGATGAATATTAAAATTAACTCTGACCAAACCCAACTCTTCACTGACATTTTAATGACAAATCATCTTTCTGTGTAGTGTAACAAAGAAATTTTCAATTACTGTCCCATTTTTTGTGCATTTTCTTTCTCACAGTAAGTTTTATCGTGACACTACCATGCATGGATTTCTCAAAAAATATTAGTTGGAATTAGAACCTTCTTTCTAGATCGAATACTTCAAAATAATTTCTTTACTGATGAAAGAATATTGGTTAGAAAACAATCTGCAACATAGGCAAACTTTGACATCTCAATAAACAATTATGGGACTGCAAATGATTTGATGCCAAGATTAACTACAAAAGTAAAATACACAAACGTTGGATTATTCCAAAAACGGAAGATGAAAATTAAAATTAACTCCCTCTGATCAAATGCAACTCTTCACTGACATATTAATGACAAATCATCTTTCTGAGTAGTGTCACAAATAATTTTTCAATTAGTGTCCCAGTTTTTGTTCATTTTTCAATTTGGTCTATTATTTCTTTCTCACTGTAGGTTTTATCGATTACAGATAAATTTTCTGTGGATTGTTGTGAATTTAAAGAGGATTTTTCTTGCCATTAAATTCATGAGTATAGGGAACATAGGGATTTGAACTTGGACTCACCATTGTTTAGGGCTTTGTACAAGACTTGAGAGATTATTGTAACAAAAGCGGAAACAGATAGTAGAAATTCAAAAGCAATGGGTTTGTGTTGTTGTTATCGCACTAGCTCTGTGTATTCGTGTGTAGTTGCAGAGTAAGCGACAACCTATAAAAAAACCTTACCCCCAGAATACTTTACTTACTACCTTCACCCTAGGAGCATGGAGGGTTGTCCAACCCATTCACGAAGTCAGATGACATCTCTGAGAATACCTTACCTTGTTTCCAACCCCTGCTATTGTCTTCCACATTTGTGATTCCACCTTTGTGTTGTAGCCACACTACAAGAAAAAAACACATTGGTGAGGGGCGAAAATCGTCACCATAAGCTCATTGGTGAGGGTCAAAAGAGCCTTCGTCACCAAAAACGGAACGTCACCAAAGGTGGCATCGCCGAAAGTATAGTTGTTGTGGTGACATTCTAGGTCCGTCACCAATAATTATTTATAGTGACGGATAGTGACCGTCACCATTTCATATGAGCAATGGTGACAAACAA